>CM053785.1:17277500-17725000 GCA_028749045.1 Cupressus sempervirens | reverse complement strand
GATGGTCAGAGATTTTCGAGGTGTTGAAATGATGATGTTAAACAAGCACATTCCCATAATGAATTCACATGGGATTTTGAATTTTATCAAGCACAAACTTGTAAAACCTTTTCGCTCATTGCTGAGAGACTCAGTGTTGATAGTATTCACAGTGTTTTCGTAGACAAGGAGGTTCAAATTTGCATTACTAAGGTGGAGGAACTAGAAATTGGTAGGGAAGATATGGGTGGAGATTTGAATAGGCTAGAGCCCTCAAAAATTGAGAACTTCAAAGATAGGATGGCTACCTGGTTCCTATTAAAGGAGGGGGGGTTTTCTGCCTTACATGTAGTCGATGGCAAGGTATGATGAGAATTGTGCCCTCCAATTCATCAATGCGTGGAATGACTGCAAGGTAACCATTAATGGAATCATATTTCAAGTGAATGAAGAATTAATTGCCATGGCTACTAGTCTTTTAAGGAGGGGGAAAAAATGGAGAAAGGTTACTAAAACCGCTGATGAGGCCATTATGAGCAGTTGTTTTGTGGAGGGAGAGGAACCAGTGCATTACAAAGAGGATTTAAGAGGGATAGGCTATAGCCCCATGGGATGATGTTTCCTTGGTACTCATGAAATACCTTATGCTGGAGGGCAGGTTCAGTGTTTACTACTACTGCCATTTTTCCTTATTGAATCATTTTAGAAATAGGGATTTTATTTCTATCATGTTCTTTCTACTTCATTCTCTAGAGGACATGGTCAGTGATGTTAGGGAGAAGAGGAATAAGGGGCATACCTTTACCATTATCCATCAAGGCTTGATCTTTCGCTTGCACTAATTCCATCTTGTCATTTTCCCCCCTAGGGTGGTGGTGGTTGATAACTGTACACTAGAAAAGGTGCACTTCTCTAAACCATTCTATCTGAGGTTCTGCATAGATTGGAAAACTCGAATGCTGACTTAGAGCTCCCTAGTCATGGAGTGCAAGGAGCATACAAATGAGCATATAAGAGCTCTCATCTGAGCCTTAGAAACTTAACCCTTGCTAGTAAACCACAAAATGGGAGATTCTTTAGATAAGAGCAAGAGTGTTAGTGTCAAAGAACTCTTGGATCATGCAATGCAAAAATGAAACTATATTAGGATGAGATGCATAATGCAAGCTATGCTAAAATGAGATAGGAATGTTACAAATCCAACTATTAAGCTATGTGATTTAACTATTTGCAAAGAAACTACACTAACATGCAATATGATCTTAAGCCTAATATGAAGTGGATGAAAGAATGAGACAAGAAATGAGAAGTTCTACAAAAGCTCCAAGAAAGCCTATTAGAAAACCTGCAGCATAACAATATTCAAGAGTGTGTTTTCATATGAGAAGAGAGCCCTCCTTTTAAAGAAAATTGGATGGTTGAGATCAAAAGACAAGAAATGGTTAATCAAGGGTGGAGAATAATCCTTGCTTAATTTTTGACATTAAAATGTCCTTAGTCAAAATAAAAGGCTCCACTCATAGAAAATTATGTATTTTTGTAGAAAATGATTTTGTTTTGTCAAAATGGGAGGCTTCTCAACACATGCAAAATTACACTTTCATGTGTAGACAAAATATTTTGTCAAAATAGAAGGCTCTACACATGGAAAATTACACTTTCATGTGTAGACAAAATATTTTGTCAAAATAGAAGGCTCTACACATGGAAAATTACACCTTCATGTGTAGACAAAATATTTTGTCAAAATAGGAGCCTCATTTGTAGACAAAAAAGACATTTCTTTTATTTATAAAATAAGAAATGTGTGGATGGATTTTTGAGAATTATATTTGAAATAAAATGGAGCAAATTCTTTTAATCAAATATGTTTTTAGAATATGATGGTCAAATTATAGGTTAAAATCAAATAAATTGATTTTACTTTATTTTTGTGATCAAACACTTGATATATTAGCAATAAATGCTAGAAGGGGATTTATGGTCTAGCTAACCATTTTTAGATGATTACAATAACTAGCACCACCGGAAGAATTCACCCCTGAGTACCAATACTAGTACCAAAGTTCATACCCCGCAACCCTCCCCTAGCCATGAAAATAAGAATAAGAAGAAACCTGATGCAGCTGTGGAACAAAAGGGTAGTAAAAAAATTAAAGTGGAAAAACCAGTGGAGGTGGAAGAGGAGGAGACAGGTGGAAAGGGTAGGAGAAGATCAAGAAGACTTGCCCAATCCCAGGCAAGGTGCAAGAAAAAATCTAACAAATTCAAGATTGAGGAGGTGGAAGAGGAGAGATCAGAAAATAATGAAGAGGAGAGGGAGGAGGAGGATAACTTGGATTCCAAGAGAGAAAAAGGGAACGAGGAGGTAGAAAAAATGTTAACTTTGTGAACAATTCTGTTGATAAAGCCCAAATGTCTGCTGATAATACTCAAGTGTCAGCTAGAAATGTTGTTACCATAGAGACTACCCATGTTTCAGCCAGCTTCACCCTGCAACCTATTACTTTCTGTGAAGAAATTAGTAAAGTGGACACCTACCCATTACCATTTCCTCCTTGGTCAAGGAAAAATCTAAGGTTTTTACTAACCCAAGGGTTTTGCAGGATGATAACCAAGTGGAAAAAGCTAAAGAGGAAATTAAAAAGGTGGGAACAAAAAATAAGGAGGAGACTGAGGTGCAATTGGAGGGTATGCCAAATTGGACAAAAGAATTAAAATTTTAGAAGAAGGGTTCATCACCTTCTCTAAATTTTCTCTAAAGGTCACACATGTTGCTACCACCACCCTCCAACTGCTGACACAAGAGAAAGAAGAGGCATGAATAGACATGGAGGATAATAAGTTCCTTTTTAAATTCCTTGCTGATGACTGGGCTCGGGTTCTTCTAGCTGGGAAGGGAAAGGGAAAAAATGAGTGTTAAATTTTTTAGTTTAAGGGTTCCTTGGATCCAAGTTGTTTTATGTTATTTTGTTGTTACTTGTTTTTCTAGTATCTAGTTGTTGTTCAAACTTGGGTTGGCCTGGTTGTGCCAACAATTGTTATGATGAACTTAAGTCTAGTATAGAAAACATTATAGACTTCTACTATAGTTTAGTTGCTTATGTTCATAGTAGTATGTTGGTTAGTCACTTGCATAGTATTATTGTGGTTAAGTTGAACTTTAGTATGTTTTTACTTCAGTAGTGTTCACTGTTGGTCTCTGCTGGTGATGTGATGGTTACCAGCTTTTTGGTTTGTAATGGTTGACCCCTTGTTTTTGGTCGCTTTTTATTTCAAAAACAATTTAAACTATACATTAAAGAAATTATATATATATATATATATATATATATATATATATAAGTTTAAAAGATCAATTAATGTGAATTAAAATAAAAAAATAAATAATAAAAATACACATTAAATACATCTTAATAAAACTAAATATAAAATGATTTATATACCTTTTCCTAAAGTTATTCTAAATGCTTATAAATGAAGGAAAAAAGCATCTTTAGAAACTCATGGATTATTTAGTATAGAGAAGAATAATTTAAGAAAAAGTATAAGATTAAGGAGGAGTATCAATAAAGCATGCTTTTTGTAAAGAGATTATGTGGCTTACATGTCTACGACAAAGTTTATTTGGAGTACAATGATTGGAAATAGTTGTTCCTATTTAATACTATTCATGCCCAATACCATGTTTTAAAATAAAATACGGTCAACCAAGGGTTAAAAATAATAAATAATATTTCTAACTTCAAAATCAATACAATTTCTATCAGGTTCAACAGTTTTCGCCTACGTCAAATTAGATTGGAGAAACTAAACAACAAAAAGAAAGAATAAATAAACTGCTCTTCTTCTTCTCTAAAGATACTGGTACAGAGATTTTGTGACAGTAAAAACAACTAAATGAAAACAAATATATTTATATTCCCATTAATATAGTTCATAGTTAAAATTAAATTTCAACTTGATTAGAACAGAATTTTTTTTTTTAATGATTATTTATTTTTACTCATTCTTTAAATAAGAAAATTATATGGTTTAATCAAAAAGAGTGAACAAATAATTTGTGGGTTTAACCAAAATATATATTTTTCAAACCTTAGTTGGTTTAATGATTTTTTTTTAATTATTATTTTTCTCTTAATTAAATAGCAATGAGTAGATTTTGAAAAGAATAAATTGTAGAACAGTTCTAAATTTTATTCCAATCAACTCTAGCCAGAGAAATTTGTTTTCTCTCTAAATTTTCTTCTGTAAAACAATGAGAAACTAATATTATTTCAATCAGATATGGATGAGAAACGATCAAAATGACAAACAAAATTCCAAACACCTAAATAAACAAGAAGCAAATAGATCTTTTTCAAAAATGAGAATGCATTCACGAGATTTCAAAACCTACCTCACACTGATGCTGAAATCTCAAAGCCGAATTAAATTCCTACTGCAAGCAAAAAAATTTCAAGCCACGAAAATTCCTTTCTTTTCCAAACCCCAAAGTTCCTCCCCAAAACACCTATGTGTGCAATAATGACCCGAAAACCCTCTAATATAGAACTCTAATTACCTTTTAAGGTTTCTGTCTCCACTAGTTCTAAATTACAATTATTTTATTTAATTATTTCTTTCATGCACAATTAATTCACTTTTTAATTAAAATATTATTTTATTATTCCTTTCATGCACACTTAAATCATTTTTCTTTTATTAAAATATTCTTTTAGTATAATTTATTTATTCCTCAACTTTATTATTTAAAGTATTTTTCATAAAACACTATTTATTTATTATTTAATTAATAAAGACAACTTAAGTGCATTTATGTAATGTCACTAATTTTAAATCTGTATTAATTAAATAGTACTGCTACACCAAAATTAAAGTTTAATATTTATATACTATTTAATTTTTAAATCTTTTTAATGTAGTTTTCTAAAATTAGGACTTTGAAATTAAATCTTTTAATTTAATTAAAAATCCATTTAGTCCCAACAATTCCAAAAACATAAGATCATCCTATTTTAATATTTTTCCACTTTTAAATTAAATAACATCTAAAATTTGATATCAACAATTGATCCATAAATCATAAATAATTAATACATCAGGCAAATTCACTAAGTCAAACCTCAACAAATGCATAAGGAAGAACAACCAAAGCAAGAATCAAACAACATATGCACAAAAGACTCACGGGTTTTAAAAAGGGCAGACAGTTTGTTACGAGTCCTCCTTGCAGGACAAGTATTTAGGCTATGTTTGGGATTGGACCTAATCATTATCTTCCCATTCTCACCATTTGAGTATTTGTAATTGGGCACGTGTTGGAATTTACAAGTGGGAAGATTTACTTTTGAGAGGGGGGGGAGTGAATCATAAGTAACTAACTTTAATATTTTTAAAACCTTTCAGCTGATATCATTCACATGCATCTAATTCATCTATGAAACATGAAAGTAAAGACATGCATGAAAACAAATAACACAAGAATTTGGTAACCCAGAAACCCTCCAAAATGAGAAGGTAAAACTAGGGTGGGGATGACACCCACAAAGTATCACTAGAGCAAAATGTAATTATTTAAGGTTAGAAAGTTTTGACCACTTCCAATGGTCTTCCCTTTGAAAGGCATGTCTTGTTAAAGACTTTACACTCTGTTAAAAGTGACCTGGTTAAAGGATTTAACCACCCTATTAGAAGTGGGCCTGGTTAAAGGACTTTAGTACATGCACTTGGAATGCCACCCTATTAAAGGATTTAGAAATGGTCGTTAAACCAACCTAAGTCCATAGGATTTTCATTCCTAATACAATTGCTAGAGAGTATTAGAAAGTCTTGACCTGATAACTTGTAATCCTTATTGTTGATTCTAGATCCTCATTCTGCTCTGTCTGTTCTGATCCTTGCTTGATCTGATATGTCACTCTTCAAAACTCTAATAATCTATTCTTGATCAACTAGATTCTGCAATCCTGCTCTACTCTTCTCTAAGTCTTTACACCCTTCTGCAATTCGCTATAATTCAACCATACACTTCTCACATGTGCGTACATAATGGGGTTTTTTTCCTCCTTTTAAAGGCTTTGAAGAGTTAGGGTTAGGGGTGAATCTACGATCAATATTTACTCTTCATTTCCTGCTCAATTCTTGCACTTTTCCTATTGGTTGCATGTCTTCTCCATTTTTCTTATTGGTTGCATGTTGATTACATAGGTAATGCAAAAGAGTCAATCTTATCTTCAAGATCCTTCAAGATTCATCCTGAGTCAGCTCAAAAAATGATTTACATCTGAGTTTGTGAAGATACAAACTCATATGTTGATTCTGTGTTACTCGGCACTTACTAGTTGTTGATCCTTGGCACAAATAGGAATTCTATCTCACTCGACTCCTATAGTAATTTTGTTTCACTTGGCATCTATACTTTGCTTGGCATCTATAGTGACTCGACATCACTTATCACTCAACACTTGAACTTTGCTCGACACTTGAAGTTCACATGGCACCTATTGAATTCTCTGGCTCAACACAAACTATAGCTCAGCTTCTGTATTATACTTGACATCATCTTGCGAATTGGTTAAGTGTGTTGACACTCAATTGTCAAAACCAAACTGAGACCAACAATCTTCCCCTTTGACATGAGTGGCAAAAACACTTAATTAAGCATTATGAATATGATCTCTATGAGTATACTACACATTCTATTTGGCATATGTACAAACTTGTTCAAAATTCTATATACCTCAAAAAAATTGTAACTCCCCCTGAGCTGATGTGCCAATTTTGTAACCAAAATTCCACTTCTGCAACCAAAGATTCTTGTGCTGAATTTGTCTCATGCTAATGTGTTTGATACTCTTTGCCTTGTCTATACTCTATATCTGTTTGTACCCTGTTTCTACTTTATTTTTACTCTCCCTTTGTTTATGCTCCCCCTTACACATCTTCTTTTAGTGTTTGCATCCTTTTGGTTGTATCTCCTTATTACTTCCACAAAATGTGAATTTGAATATCTCCCCCTTTGGATATTCTTTATTACTTCCATCAAAGAATGTATTATCTCCATGAATATATCTCCATTCTTATTTTATGCAATAATAAATATCTCCCTCTTATTTACACTTATGTCAAAGGGTCCTAAGAATGAATAGAATTTTTAGCCAAAAATGTTTTATTTACCTCCATGATCATCTTCAGAGAAGCATCCCGGTTATCTAAAGCAATTTCTAGTGATTTGTACTGGAGGGTTGTCTCTACTACAAGATGTATGAGGCTTTCTAGGGTAAAAAGATTTGGGTCTTTCTTTAGAACATTTTCTACATAGGCCATTTCCTTTTGGAGTACTTCTAGATGTGGAGTAACGACAGATTGAATCTGTATCAATTTTGCCTTGACATTTGCCTCTTCTGTTATCAATACAGCTAGCTCCTTTTGGGTGTGAAGCATAGTTGCAAAATGCTTCTCACTTTGAGCTAGATCTTTGGGTAATTATGTGCTAGAAATCTTAAGATTATGTTCCAAGCTCAGAATCCTTTGGCTAGTTTCTTGTGTGAAAAATGACAAGTCACACAATTTGGAGTATAATGAGAATATATTCTCAAGTACTATTTTCACTTTTTCTATCTTCTTAGCTAATTCCACTTGTCAAAGTATTATTTCACTAGATATTTTCTCATTAACTTTCATTTGAAGCTTCTTTTTAGACCACTATAATAACTTAACATTTGTATCAAGGTCTTGATTTTGTACCTAGTCCACTATGTTGGACAATTGCTCCATGATGGGCTAGGTTTCATCAGGTATAGGCAAGTTGAATGCATCAAGGAATATGTCTTTAATTTCCACCAATGCTTTCTTTTGTCTATACTTGTTTATGAGTATCTCCTACTTCTTCCTTCTCTCCAGTGCCTCTTGCACTTCATTTATTTGCGCTAGGTTCATTGTCTTGGAGTCATAACTGTTGGAGTTGAGGAAAGCCAACTCTGAAGACGCCAAGATCACTTGCATGCGAAACCTGTCAAAGAGAAGCCATAGAAGGGGAGGAGCATGGAGCATGGGAAAAACCCTAAACGGACATGAGAGACACCATGAATGCAAACACAAGAAGAAATGTATTTACAATAAGAAATGATGTGATGTTGTGATTGTGAAAATACAAAGAGGGAGCCCGAATATAAAGAGCTCATGGAAGCTTGTAGAACAAGCTAGAAGGAGGTAGAAGATAAGATTGACAACTCAGCACATATCCAGAAAAAGTGGAATATGCTAAAAAAAGAGCAAACTCTCGAGTTGTCAACAACTAACCACTACATGCATTAAATACAAAAGTATTAAATAAATGCATGACCTAAGTAAGCTTAAGCAATAGAATAAATAATTAGATATTAATTATTTACTCTAACACCCCCCCTTAAGTGCAACTTAGGGAAATGCCTTAAGCTCACAAAACAAAGATGAAATACATAATGGGTCCTGGCAACGAGGCCATGTTAGGTACCCATGTACAATGCAAGAAGAAATGCAACCTCTGTAAGCGGGAAAAGAGAGAAAACCACATGGGAAAAACCCTCCCCCAAAAAGAGGTAAGAACCTAGTGAAGAGCTGAAGAAGTCTCCAACTAGGGAAATTGTCCCCTAAAACAGGAATAAAGAGTGATCATGAAGAAGCAGCATCACTGAAGCATGAAGAAGTTGCAAATCTGCCAAACTGCTGATCTGAAGAAACCTCCATGGAAGAAGAAGGCACGAACTGAGCATGTCTATATGGTAGATGATCCATCTCACCGAAATGCATAGGTAGCCAGCCACTGCAATCGCCTTGTACATAGGATCAACCACTGAATACATAGTTCACACTATCGAACCATCAAACCAAGGATGCATTAGAACACAGCATAACCCCCCCTTAATGCAGACAAGGTGTGATGACAGGCAACTGAGAAGGTGAGCCAAATCTCCTACAAACGAACCAAGAACGAGGAGAGAGGAAAAGAGGTACAGACACCAATAAAGACACGGTCTAATTGACTCTGCATGGGGCTAATGTCATGGAAGGGACACTCACTTGACAAAGGGAGAATGCCTAAAACAGCAAACAAATAATCCCCCCCATGGTGCTTTATGAAATAGTGCAAGTACAACTGACTCAAAACAACGTTCATGACTCTTAGAATGCAAAAGTGACACTTTATCTCAGTGTGAAACAAAAAAGTGCTTCAAAAAGATAGCTACAATGATCATAACTGAAAAAGAGCTGAACCAAAAGAAAGTACAGCCGAAAAGAAAGCAAACCATGCTAGGAAAACGATCCTCGGGCCTAAAACACTCAAAATATCCACCATAGAGCAAAAATTCCAAAACTATGATAAAAAGAGTAGAGGCCAAAAACAAAGAAAAAGGACTACTTTTTTGAAGAGTACCCAGAACCAGCTTTCCAGAAATATAAAGTTTTCAAAAAACTGACATGGCACGCAAAAGATATGCATGTCGGAGTCAAAAATAGGACTTCGGACTTCAACAGAAAAAATAGGCAATAAAAATGCATCAAAACCAAAAAATACCTACACCAATGTCTCCATCTCAGAACTAGCTTTTCGACGCTTCTTTCGGATTGGAAAAATACCTCCGTATGCAAAAGTTATGGCCAAAAAACGAAAGGTAGGTCTAAAACCAAATCAGGAGAGTGCAAGCAAGGATGATGACACATGATGACATCATGATGACGTCAGTAGAACACCGATTAAAATTGACGGCCTGTCATCCGTCACCACAAAAAAGATGCCACGTGGCAGTACGGATGACGTGGCAGGTTACGTGGCAAAGTGCCACATGGCACCCAGGCCACGTGTCACCCCCACAGCTGCTGACGCGGCGCTGAGTGTGCAGACCGGTGGCGGGCGGAGCGGCCGGAGGCGAAGGCGGCTGACGGAGAAGACCAACCGGCGGAGGAGATGGCGTAGAGGGAGGCACCGCCCAGCCGCGACGGCCGATGGGTGGCCCGTCAGCGGCGGCCGGCGGGGAGGAGAAAATAAGAGGCGTTGTTGGATGAGCGGAGCACGGGCGGCCCCGCGGTGGCGCACGAGCGCTGCTGCGGTGGTGCGGCCCGAAAATATTTTTTTAAAATTTTTTTTTTTTGATGCCGAAATCGTCCGTACGATCCGTACGGAAGCCCTGCAACCAAAAAATAATTTGCCTCCCGGAGCTCTGTCTCCAAAATCGAAAAGCTTTATATGAATCCTGACTGCAAACGGCCTTCTGGATCCAATGGTGATGTCCGTTTGGGCTGAAAGTGCTCCAAAAAATTTTTGATCCCCTGATTTGAAGAAAAATTTCACAAACAAACTAGGGTTTGTGACTTCAAATCACGGCTTCAAAATTTCTTCAACAAAGCTGCAGCAGGAAGGCTCTGATACCATGTTGGAGTCAAGGAAAGCCAACTCCAAAGACGCCAAGATCACTTGCATGCGAAACCTGTCAAAGAGAAGCCATAGAAGGGGAGGAGCATGGAGCATGGGCAAAACCCTAAACGGACATGAGAGACACCATGAATGCAAACACAAGAAGAAATGTATTTACAATAAGAAATGATGTGATGTTGTGATTGTGAAAATACAAAGAGGGAGCCCGAATATAAAGAGCTCATGGAAGCTTGTAGAACAAGCTAGAAGGAGGTAGAAGATAAGATTGACAACTCAGCACATATCCACAAAAAGTGGAATATGCTAAAAAAGGAGCAAACTCCCGAGTTGTCAACAACTAACCACTACATGCATTAAATACAAAAGTATTAAATAAATGCATGACCTAAGTAAGCTTAAGCAATAGAATAAATAATTAGATATTAATTATTTACTCTAACAATAACTAGGTATGACTATTTCCTCATTAAGTGCAGGGTCTCCATAGTGAAGTACCCTTGCTACCTTGGTGGAGCTTGAGCATGGTGCTAAAATCTATAGTGGTACTACATTAGTGCTCAGCTTTTTGGTAGGAATCCCTGAGGTAGGCAAGTTTACCAATGTCTATATTGCCTCCTGCTCTTTTTCTTTAGGGGTTTTCTCCTACTCCTTCTATTCCTCTCTACTATCTTGATCAATAATGATGATTTAAGCAGGTGCACCTTAGCTTTGTGCTATAGGAATATCTTGTCCTATTTTTTCCTTTTTTGGCTTCTCGGCAGTTATTTTTGCTATGACTATATGATCAACCTTAGCAGTTGTATCCTATGCTTCTTACTCTTTAGGTTGATCTGCTATAGTTGTGGGAGGTTGTGAAGGTGTTTCTTGTGTGTTCACCTTCTCTCTTGTGATCTCTATTATAGCCTTTTGCAATTCTTCCACACTCACCAAAACAGGATTTGTGCACAGTTGTGATTGCAATGTAGTTTGGTGAAGGATCTTTTTGAGATCCTTTCTAGTTAGTGTGTTGATGTTCTGACCTAAGGTGTCAGGAATATCCTTTACAATTATTGTTTCTATAGGTGTTGTATGTGGAGCACTTGGTGGTGGTAGTTGGGTGTCTTGGACACTCTGTTCTGGCTACTGCTCTTCAGCTGTTACCTCTTCACCTTGTGTCTTCTCCATTGTTTCCTCTTATTTTTCTTTCTCTACTTCCTCATCTTTTTCATTCTCCTCTTCTTCCTCATCTTTTTCATTCTCTTCTTCTGTCTCACCATTTCTTCCTTCAAAGGGGTCTTCCTGCCCTTCCTTTATTGTAGTCAATCCATAAATTAATTTCCACATTTGTATGGATTTTTGCACACAATCTTCAATTTGATTTTGCAAAATTCTAAAGGCTTTGTATTTGGGTGCAAATTTGCTCCCATGTTTCTTACTAGCCTTGGTTATTTGACCTTTAGTAAGGTTTGGCATCACATGAGCCAATGTAGACTCCCTAATTTCTTTCTCCATTTTAAGGCAGTAATGTCATTTACTCTCTATAATGGAGCTTAGCTCCTTAGGCATAGAGTTGTCAAGTTCAAGTGGGGTGGTCTTGAACTTGGCCATCATAGTGTAGATGGACTCTTCCACTATGTTTTGTTCTTCCCTTGACAACGTATTGAAATCAGTGGTCTTTAAACCTATTAGATCTACATTATCTCTAATGTTATTACAAACATTTTCCAATTTAGACTTGGTAGAATGTCTTACCAATCTGAATTGCTTTGTATTAGACTTTGTCTTTTCTTCGTCTAATTCTAGAGGTGCAACATAGTTTCTTCTCTTCTTTGGTTTTGCAGGCCCTCCTTGTTATATTTCTTTTTTCTTCTCATGTTCCTTTTCCACTTGGGTTGTTGCCCTGGTATCTACCCTTGTAGTTGGCTTGGCTGGGCTTGGCTTTGTTGCTTTCTTCTTCCCCTTTGGCTATGCAACTGGTTATTTTTGAGCCCTTCTTTTCTTTGGCTTTGGCTTTTGTGCTTCTTTCTTAGCACCTTCCTCTTCTTCTACATCCTCCCTCATTCTTTTGGTCAAAGCAAGTGTTTCCTAACATTGTTCATCTTCATCATCGTCAACTTCTTTACCTTCTTCTTCTGCTTCTGCAGTGCCCTCACCAAATTTGGCCTTTACCTTCTTTACAAGTTTATCTTTCTTTTTCATTGTGGAGGCAATATTTAACTCCATATCCACCTTTGACCTAACCACATCATAGGTTCCAAAATGTGGTGCACTTTTGTCTAGTTCCTCTGCTAGTAGTGCAGTTATGGTTGTTGATGCCTTGTCTATGTTTATTTCATAGCCAAGAGGTCTTAGCCATTTGACTCTTAGTATGGAAGCTTGTATATATGTGTAGTCAATATCTACAAGAAATAATACATCATTTACATGTTTCCCCACTAATGAAATTAATATGCTTAGCCTTTGCTTCATTGTCTTCTTGAAGTCTTCAAAATAGCTAGTCATAAAGGTCCCAAAATTAGCTCCCATTTTTTCTATATACTCATTAACTTGAGCTATTATTGACCTATTTGCTTTCCATACCACTTTACCAAAAGAAGGAAACTCATTTTGTACATAAAAGAATATACAAATCAAAATAGCACCAAACTTGCATTGGGCTCCCTTGGTTCTTCTTATTGCTGCTAAATTCTCATTAATTTGTTGCAGTTGTAGTTTTGCAATATCATAAGTATGATCCTTCTTTACCAATTTGTAACCCACATCCACTGCAATGCATGGCATACTGTTAAGTCTATTGGATTGGTAAAATTTGTGTGCAATGACTCTAATAGCAAAGTCAACAAGAGGGTCTTGAATGGTGTCAATTGTCATTCCTCTCTTGTTCCACTTGGCACTAGTATTTTTCTCAATTGCCTCCTTAGAATCACTCCTAAGCCTCCTTAGAATCACTCCTAAGGGTCTTTGGTTGATCTATTGTTGGGTAACCTATCACTCTATGTATAATTCTCTTTGTGATTTTCACTAGGCCATCCTCCAACCATAAGCTTCCATCATGTATCCTACTAAGCACTAGCCTAATCCATTCAATCTTGAAAACTATAGGGAATTATAGGGCACGTATCAAACCCTTCTTCTCAACTATCTGATATTCTTCTTTCAACACTCCATTTTCACACAATTTTTCATAGGCTTCCCTCATCTCCATGTCACCTATGGCTCCAATTTTGCAATTGTAACATCTCCTAACATCCTAAACCATAACTACTTTAGAGGGTATGATAGATAGGGCTCCAATTCGATCATTTTTATACACCACTTTAGGGATTGGGTAGAAATTAGGTTGTTTTACTTCATTGGACACTAGTTGGAGTAGAACTAGAAGCCATTCGTGCAATCTAGGGTTTGAACACAAAGAAAATATCAAACTGTGTATCTTGGCATAAACGTAAATTCCTCAAAATTGATCAAACTGTGTTGAAATACTGTTGAAATCTTCTTAAACACTGGATTCTCTATTGTGAAGTCATTCTAAACTCTTATTCATCTTTGTTCTTCATTTGCAATGAAGAAAAATGATTGAAAACACGATAATATACCTATTTTCATTGCATTTAATGCTTAGTGCATTTGCAGCAGTCCACTTAGCTTCTTAAGGATTTCTGCATTCCTCAACTTCCATTATCTTTTCACCACTCGGTATCCATAAAAGTATCCTTTACTCGGCTTTAATTGAGATTCCTCTCTACTCGACTTCCACTACCAACTCTGCTCCAACTAATCATTCGAATTCTACTGTCTTTGATAGTTAACTCGGCATGTACTGGAATTTTACTCAACTTCTAAGGGCAACTCAATAGCACTTGTAAAATCTTGAAATTTTAACTTTGCATCTTTAATCATGCTGATCTCTTCTTTTCAGTACTTGCTTATTTAGGAACTGATGCATGATAAAGTTTTGTAAATCAGTCCCTCATGCCTTCTCTTTGCTTAGTTTGATGAAGTGTGACCACTTGACCTTTTAAGTGAAGTGATCCTTTCATTTTCTATGTTATTCACATCTTGCTTCTTCCAAGTTTTATTCATTTCTCCTTTGATGTGTTCAACATCTACCTTCTCTTTTACCTTTGTTGTTCTTTGAGTTGGGTGCATTTGTCCTTGTTGGGAAATTCCTACTAATATGACTAGTCTTCAAGCAACTAAAACATATGGTTTGGCTCAACCATCTGTTGTAGTTTCCTCTAAAATGTGTCCTTATGCAATTTTCAGGAATGTATCCAAATTCCTGACAGTAATGACAGTTATACCTGGTGTTGTAGTCCCAATTGTAGTGATGTCCATGGTTGTTTCCACTTGTTGCCTAATTTGGTGTCCACATAGGCCTTGATCTGCACTCAGAAGCTCTATGTCCATACTTCTTGAAATTGTAGTAGTGACCTTCAAATCTTGGTTTTCTAATGGTTCTAGTCCTATGGTTATGTGCTTAGTGTCCTTGCTTGTTGCACTTATGACAACAATGACTCACATTTTTAGGTTTTTCATGCTAATGGGCATTCTTGCTCCTGCATACATTAGAGGTATGTCCCTTTTTACCATAGAAATGACAAGTAGGTTTAGTGTTCTTACCTTTGTTACCCCTTTCTTCTACAGTCTTGGATGACTCTCCTTGTTCAGTGCTAGTGTATCCTAGTCCTAAAGTATCATTGCTAGCCCTTGGTGATTTTAGTAGCTACTCAAAGTACTTGATGGCCTCATTAGGTTTGTTGAAGCTCTCTGCAATTTCTTTCTATCTTTTCAAGTCATTTTTTAGTTGTTCATTTTGCATCTTTAGTGTAGAGATCTCAATGTCCTTGACATTCAATTCATGATGTGCATTCATCATCTAGCTTAGGGTGTCTAGCTGCATGTTTGAAATTCTTGCAAGTTCAATTGACTTTTCTTCTAGTCTGTTGGCTAGATTTCTCTTGTCTTCTTCTAGCATAGCCTTGTCTTTAATGGCTCTTTTCTTCTATTCAATCACCTCACAAAGCATCATGGCTTGTGATTCTTGTTCAAGCTTGAGTATTATGATTTCTTCTGCTTGAGCTCTATTCTTCTCCATCAGGTCTGTTATTGTTGCATCAAACTCTTTGGAATCTCCATTTGCAAATAGTTTTGAGGTGTCAATCTCCTTGTATTATGTATCATTCTTAGCTATGGTAATCTCTTTTCTTCTCTTTAAGGATTTTCTCAGTTCCTCTCTAGCTTCTTCCAAAGCATGTAAAGCAAGTTGTATATCAATTGCCTGATTCTCTATGATCTTCCCAAGTTCGTAGACTTCCATTTCTAGATCTTTTCTCCAAGTTTTAAGGCTCCTCCTTGTGAGAACTTAGCTCTAATACCAATTGTTGGAATTTACAAGTGGGAAGATTTACTTCTAAGAGTGGGGGGGGGTGAATCAGAAGTAACTAACTTTAAAGTTTTCAAAACCTTTTACCTGATATCATTCACATGCATCTAATTCATCTAATAAACATGAAAGTAAAGACATGCATGAAAATAGATAACACAAGAATTTGGTAACCCAGAAACCCTCCAAAATGAGAAGGTAAAACTGGGGTGGGTATGACACCCACAAAGTATCTCTACAGCAATATGTAACTAGTTAAGGTTACAAAGTTTTGACCACTTCCAATGGTCTGCCCTATGAAAGGCATGTTATGTTAAAGACTTTACACCCTATTAAAAGTGACCTAGTTAAAGGATTTAACCACCCTATTAGAAGTGGGCCTGGTTAAAGGACTTTAGTACACTCACTTGGAATGCCACCCTGTTAAAGGATTTACAAATGACTATTAGACCAACCTAAGTCCATAGGATTTTCATTCCTAATACAATTGCTAGAGAGTATTAGAAAGTCTTGACCTGATAACTTGCAATCCTCAATTGTTGATTCCAAATCCTCATTCTGCTTTGTCTATTCTAATCCTTGCTTGATTTGATATGTCACTATTTGAAACTCTAATACTCTATTCTTGATCAACTGGATTCTGCAATGCTGATCTACTCTTCTCAAGTCTTTACACCCTTCTACAGTTCATCATAAATCACCCATACACTTCTCACATGTGCATACATAATGGAGTTTCGTCCTCCTTTTAAAGGCTTCGAATACTTAGGGTTAGGTTTGAATATATGATCAATATTTGCTCTTCATTTCCTGCTCAATTCTTGCACTTTTCCTACTAGTTGCATGCTAATTACATGGGTAATGCAAAAGATTTGATCTTATCTTCAAGATGCTTTGAGATTCATCCTGAGTCAACTCAAAAAATGATTTACATCTAAGTTTGTGAAGATACAAACTCATATGCTGATTTTGTGTTACTCAGCACTTACTAGTTGTTGATGCTGGACAAATATAGGAATTCTATCTCACTCAGCTCCTATAGTAATTATGTTACACTCAGCATCTATACTTTGCTCGACATCTATAGTGAGTGAGCATCATTTATCACTCGGCACTTGAACTTTTCTTGGCACTTATTGAATTCTTTGGCTTGGCACACAGTGTAGCTTGGCTTATGTATTATACTCAGCATCATCTTGAGAATTGGTTAAGTGTGTTGACACTCAATTGTCAAAACCAATCTAATACCAACGACACGCTCACCTTAGCAATTCAAGGAGGTTGATGCCCAATACCTGCATCCTACATAAAAGATGATCATGTACATGTATATAAATATATCTAAACTAAATAGGTAATGGCAGGGAGAGGTACATCGTGTAGATCCTGACTAGTAGGTGACTACGACTCCCTCCCTTAACCACATCAAACACATCAGACAAAAGATAAAATAGACACACGCACCATACACATGCAAGTATGGGGTAAGTACCATAATAAATCACGAGTCAAACATCAAATGTTCAGTTATAACAATGCATCATTACAAATATGAAATAGTCATCATTAAAAAACATCATGATGTAGATTCATTCAAATGATAGCACATTTTCTTTTGCTTGCATTATTAATATAGGTTGAGTATGTCTCAATTCAATCTCTTGTTTAAATGCTCATATTCCTAACATTACTTGATTATCATAAATGTATTTCTTTGTTGTCATTGATAAGCTTTTTGTTCATTGAAATATTTGATCATAGAAGACTTCAATTCATTTCTTGAAACAAGCTTTAGTTGAAAATCCATCTCTACTACAACTCTTCCTGTAGCATTCCATAGTTTTCTTGTTTACCACATTTACATATTGTATCTTTGAGTACCGATTAACTGTAAGGCTCCAAGTTAATGACAGTTTTCTCTTAAATAGTTATTTTCTTTCAATTTGTACATTTACCATAATAAAAGGTTTCAAATTAAGAATGACATGTCTCTTTCATATTATGCTCTTTCTTTCTTTATCTGATAATTTTTTATCAATGATACGCTAGGCTTGAACCCTTGTGGGAGCTACATATTACATCCATGTGACATTTATCTCTTTCTGCACATGACACAACTAGTTAGAAGAATAAATCATGGTTTAGGATTTTGAATGTAGATACATATGCATGGTAGGATGGTGAGTTTTCTAGCCATTTCTTAGATCTTTTAGATCTAACTAATTTTTTGTAATTGTAGGACTTGGATCGAGAGCATGGAAAGTGAGACAACAAGTGCAACATGGACAAGTGGCAACATAGCCAGTCATTCCAAGAAATGGCTAACATCCATGACCCTTCTTACTTTCATATTTCTTTTCGCATTTCTATTTATATTCAAATTCAAGCTTTGGTTTATTTCTTTGACTGGTTAGTTTTCCAACTTGTGTGGAATATTATGGGCATTTGATGAATAAAATTACATTTAAAATTAATGACACTTGTTTTATTTCATGAGTTATTTTTCTATTTTCATCATAAAATACAATCTATAGACATAAATGATCAATTGTTTGCATAATGTTATGCTTTGAACATAAACACTTAGATAATTAGTCATTTCCAACAATATAGCTCATTTTTGTTTGAGTTGCTAGGTCAAATAGATAACAAATCAGTGACCTCTACAGGGTGTCTGCCTACTAGACATAGAAAATCGATGGCCTGAACATCTCCATTGGGCTTGGAGTCACTTTAAACATTCAAGCATGTGTGATTGTGTCTCTCAACATGTTGGTATATCCATGATTGGTAATGGTGAGATAGGCTCCCATTCATCATTAACAGTTGTGTTTATAGTAGTAGATTGATTGCAACAATCACATGTGCTTGCATATAGGATTTGTTCTCTCACTTTGGAATATGATAACTCATGAGCTCAAAAAATATTAAACAACAAGGATAATAGAGCAAGTTGGTTAGGGATGAAGGCAAGTAGTCTAGGTAGCCAAACATGTTTGTATGTATGCTTCATGGGACATTTGGTTTGACTTGATGATTGTTCATGGATTATATGTATAAGCATGTGTGACTGGTTAGAGTAGTTTCATGCATACATGACTTGCTTTCTCTATTAGCAACATATAAGGTAGTTTTGGATAGGCATAAATGTGTGAACTAGCCAACTATATTGGTATATATGGGTCATTAGATCAGCATGCTAATGTTCATTGCACTTTCATGGCTCAACTATATGCATGTATCTAGTTGATTCAGATGCTTGTGTATATTCATAGATGTTTACATCTCTTAGTGCTTTAGAAAACTTTGAAAACCTTTATCGAAAACTTGAAACACTAGGAAAACTTGTGCATGACAGCACTTAGGGAAAACAAAACCACACAAAGCATGGCGCAACAATGCCTTATTGAAAACTATAAAAAAAATTGTACAAGAAGCTTGAACCTCAAAGTAGTGCTTGAGGTGTATTCCATTAACTAGAATGGGTAACACATCACCCTCCATATTAGATAGCTAAAGCGTTATTATTCTATTTTCATCATAAAATGCAATCTATAGACATAAATGATCAAGTTTTTTCATAATGTTATGCTTTGAACATAAACACTTAGATAATCAGTCATTTCCAGTAGTATAGTTCTTTCTATTAGAGTTGGTAGGTCAAATAGATAACAATACCATCCATTCTTCTTTGATCATTTACAACAATAGGATCTAAAATTTAATCATTGAGATGAATAACCCAAATTCTCTCTTAACATTTGCTCTCATCTCTGGATTGTTGAAGATCCTATTGAATACCCTCTTGTATCCACTAGTAATCTTAGCATCTCTATAAGGTGCTATTCTACTGGGAATAGTAAGTACCTCTGGGCTCTAATGCCTGGGGGAGAGAGCATAGCTAAGAGATGCAAAGGGATAGTCATCTTGTTCCAATGGTAAAGGACAATTGTTTTCACCATTTTGTATAAGGTGTTTGCACAGTTATTCTCTCTCCTTAGAATGACCTAAGATATGAATAATAAATTATGTTCATGTAAGTTATCTTTATGTAATTTATGTAACTTAAAACTTTTAAATTTTTCTATATGAATATCTTAATAATAATAAACTTGGATAGAGGATTAACAGTTGTATTATAATTCACCACTTTGACTTTCTCCAACATGGTGTCCTATTAGTTTTTGAGGATCCTGAAAATGTATTGGCAGTGCCATATTATGGTATGTGTTTTATAAGGGCAGCTATCTCTCTCTTATTTTTTGGAAGACACATGGAGAGACATGTCCCTAAATAGATATGTCTATTCATTATTATTTAATTAATATAATAATTATATATATATATATATATTTATTTATTTATTTATTTATTTATTTATTTATTTATTTATATCTCACATATAAAATATGCATATCTTTAGTTTGGTCTCATGGGTTTATCCAACTAAAGCTAGCAAACATTAACACTCCCTCTTAGTTAGGGAGGATAAACACATGATAGATATTACACCATTGGTAATATTAGGAATGACAAATTTTAAGGATATATTTGATCAGAAGATCTCCACCATTTTGATATCACATTTGATATCATGAGTATTGGACTCATAGAGTATCAACATATGATATTCACCAAATATTCTAATTAATGGTGTGTAGAATATCAATGCATGATATTCACCAAGTACTCAATAAGTTAATGGCCTACAAAATATCAACATATGATATTCACCAAATACCTATCATATATCTATACAAACAACTCATAGCGCGTCAAGTGAATGACATCTAATACTTAGTTGTTGATTTACAAGATATAATCCATCATGATCTATTTTGACATTTACATTATTTAAGTTATTGTAAGATCGTCACCTTCCAATAAATTTTGCAAATACAAGTCATAATCATTTGGAAGTTGTCACTTCCTCGTGATGTACACAGGAGGTAGGCCTATTAAAATTATACAATCACACATATGGACATTCAAACTCCCTCTAAATATTAATCATATAAGCTCCTCATCCAAAGTTTCCTTTGATGAAGTGTTAGACTCCCTCTCAATCTAATATCAATCTCCCTTTTCCTGTAAGAACATACTCAGAGGAAAAGATCAAGGCAAATAACTCTTATAGTATGTATTGAATAAAAAATAAATAAGAGAGAGACTAATATAATACTCAATATAAGATATTTCCAATAAAATATAAATAATTATAAACTAACACCATTCCCTCTTATCTTACTTTTGTTAAATATAGATCTTTTCTAGAGAATAATCTAACTTGTATTTTATTAGACCTAAATACTGACTATTGAAATATGCTTTTGATACTTATCAAAATCTTTGAATGTGTAATTTTGAATTGATCGATTTCTCTGAATTTATTAATTTTGAATTGTGATGACTGATGTATCAACTCAATGCCTTAGTTATTGATTGTCTTAATGCAACAACCATCTATCTTAATAAGGGTTAGGATCGTGAAAGGTTGTGACTCTCCTTAGAGTATTGGGCTCATTGAAAAGTAATAGCCCATTAAGACTAATCTGGTGATACCTATAGAGACTTAAATTTGATTACATTGCTTTGGTAATCCTATTTAGTTATCTCTAAAGGCATCATTAATTAAATTCCTATTTAATTAATCCTTTGCCATCCCCTAGCTGATTAATTTAATTAATCATCTATAGTCCTAATTGATAAATCAAATAATCTATTATTTATCAATTAAATCCTATTCTTCTATCTAATTCCAAACTCCCCATTTATTAAATAAACCTATTTGATAAATGAAACCCTCAAATCTAATAACCCTTAACTTATTCCTAAACCCTCTTTTTAGCCTAATCCACCCCATCCACCCATACTAACTAAGCTTAGTCACTAACTCACCCACCCTCATGAATGCCATCCACTTGCAAATCTCTAACATCCCTAATCTAATCCTAAACCCAAGCCTAATCCACCCCCTAATGTTGTCACATTCCCTAAACAAGCTTAAGACTTTCCTAAGCCAAGGAAAGTCAACAATCTCAACTCCCCTCAAAATATCCCAACCACTAAGCTTTGAATGCTCTTGCAAAAGCCATAAAGACTCTTACAAGCTCTTACAAGCTCTTACAAGCCATAATGAAGGGTCTTTATGAAGATATTATCCTTTGAGCCTCCTTTGTTGACTCGTCCTTCCCCTTTCCTCCATCCACTCACCTTGTGACATGTGTCACTCCCTGATTGGTGCTAAACAAGCACAATCCATGTGCTCCCTTTTGAGTGCATCCTAGCCCTCCTTAAGCTTTCATCTTTCCTTCCATCTTAGCCCTCCATCCCTCAAGCCCTTAGCCTATAAATTGAATCCCCTCCCAAGCCATTTCATCACAATCTTGGAGCTAAATTTATAATGCCCTTTTGAGAGCCAAAAGCCATCAACCATACCCTTATGATGCCAAATTTAGAACTCACAAAGCTACCAATTTGCCATTTTTCATCTCCATTGAAGCTAATTTTTGGGAACCTTGAGCATACATCCCAATCCTTAGACCTATCTACCAAGCAAGGAGCTAAATTCTATTGGGAGAGTCCATTCATTTGGCTCACATTTCCAATTGGGGTTTCCTCTTTAATCTCTCATTTATGTTATGGTTTATATGCTAGTTAATGCTTTTGTTTTTTAATAGATTAGTATTACTTGCTAACATATTTCTCATATACAATACCTATATTCCCTTTTGTATATATAAGAACATATATAAATATTTTGTGACTAATAATAATATATACAATTATGTGTGTGTGTGTGTGTAAAACAATAGAGCATATATATATATATATATATATATATATATATATATATATATATATATATATATATATATGTATGTATGTATGTATGTATACACACATTTAACAATATATTAAATCCATATTAAATATAAGAATGCTTCAATCCAAATGAAGCTATATCCTTAACATTCCCTCTTAGAAGAAAAGAGGATTGAGAGCATACTACTAGGATGCACCTGTCTAAACCATTATCACTATTCCTATCTAAATCAGAATTGAATCTAGTGATAAGCACCATATCAAGAAATCAAAGCATTCCAAATTATTAATCCAATGTAGTCAATCTTGATACATCTGTCATCATGTATTTCAACAATTTTAGAGATACATGACAACAAGTCAAACTATTGTTAAGATCGTCACCTTACAATAGTGACCTCATCCGCATGAAAGATCATCACCTTTCTTGCCATAACATATCCGCAATATTGCAATATTGATTTTATTAAATATTCAATAAAAATTTTACATAAGATTGAATTTATAGTTTGGTTATACCATGTTTATTCCTAAAGTATTCAAGTTTCAACCTTGCTAGAGGTTTGGTGAAGATGTCTACATTTTGTTCTTTAGTGCTAATGTACTTCAATTTGATAACATTTTTGTCTACCATATCCCTTATATAGTGGTAAGGAATTTCTATATGTTTAGACCTGTTATGAATGGATTAACTAAAATTTTAATACAACTTTGATTGTCACAGTGAATCATGGTGGATTATAGTGGTTTTCCAAATAATCCATATAAAAGTTTCCTTAGCCATACTACTTTGTGTGCTCCCATGGAAGATGCCATATATTTTGCTTTTGTAGAGCTTTGAGCAACTCTTGACTATTTTCTACTAAACCAAAATATCATAGTTGATCCAAGACTAAAACAACACCTTGTTGTACTCTTACGGTCAATAGTACAACCTGCCCAGTCAGAATTAGAATACCCTTGAAGATGTAGCTCAGTATTATCATACTTTAATCCAAGTCCAATGGTTCCACTTGAATATCTTAAAATATTTTTACCATCCATTAGATGAATATTCGAAGGCTCACACATAAAGTGACTTAATAAATTTGTAGCATAATAGATATCTAGTCGAGTGTTTACTAAGTGCACAAGGGATCCAACAATTTGTCGATAGTGAATAGGATCTACTGATTCTAAGTTTGTTGCTTCACTCTTAAGTTTATGAATATTGGTTTCCATTGGAGTAAATAGTGGTTTACAATCCATCATCCCAAATCTGGTCAATATATCTATAGTATACTTTTCTTGATTTAGGAAGATGTAATTTCCCTTATGTCGTACTTTTAAACCCAAAAGGTAATGTAGAAGACCTAGATCCTTCATGTCAAATTCAGCTATGAGATCATGTTTACATTTTTCTATAAGATGATTTGCAGCTGTTATCAACAAGTCATAAACATAAAGAATGAGTATCAACGTGTCATTATTAGACATTTTGAGGTATATATTCAGATTAGGTTCATTCTTAATCCCAATTTGAGAAGATAGTTGTCTATTTTCTCATAGCAAGCTCTAGGAGCATGCTTCAACCCATAGAGGGATTTTTTTAGTTTACATACATATATCTTTTGATCATGTGTAATAAATCCTTCTGGTTGTTCTATAGATACTTCTTCTTCAATGGCACCATTCAAGAAAGTTGTCTTTACATCCATTTGATGTATTTTCCATCCTTTGGATGGAGCAATGGCAATTATTATTCTTACTAAAGTATAACTTGCAAGTGGAGTAAAAGTTTCTTCATAATCAATTCTAGCCTTTTGAGAAAAAACCCTTGCAACGAATCTGGTTTTTTGTTTTTCAATGCTTCCGTCAAGTGCACCATACTTGTTTTTAAACAACCATTTTGAGGATACAACTAATTTTTCTTAAGGTCTAGGAACAATATCTAAAACATTATTTTTTAGAATGGATTGATATTCCTCTACCATTGCATCTTTCCATGCTTGAAATTTTAAGGCCTCCTCTACATTAGTTGGTTCTATTTTTGTGAGTTTTGTCAATAAAGCAACATAGCATTTTTTATTTCTTATTTTCTTATTTTATCTGGAAACCTCATTTGGTTCCACATTGTTCTCTTCAATCATTTTCCTTGCTCATAGTGGTATTTTCTTGTGATTTAAAATTTCATCGCTCTCAACATTAGATGCAAGTGTGTCTCTATCTTTGGAAAGGCTCCCCCTCAAATTTCTAGTTGAATCATCTTCTAAAGTGTTCTCCCTCTGATTCTTACTATTATAAGCATCTTCTATGATGAACTCCCTTTGATTCTCAACTTCCTCATCTTCTTTATTTAAAGATATTTTGAAAGTGATATCTTCATCAAACTTAACATCCCTACTGATTTTAACAAACTTTTTTCCTAGAACATATACTTTGTATCCCTTAGTTGTTTCATTGTAGCTAACAAATATGCCTTTCTTTCCAAAAGGTTTTTCAAAGCATATAGCTTCAATTTGACAAAATTGTGATCATCATACATATGTATATATGTACAATAGTGTGATGCACATATTTTTGTATATATACATACATATCCTTGTTGTATGTGAATCATACATAGTTGGAACTGATGATCATATATATATATATATATATATATATATATATATATATATATTTTGAGATCATTTAAGGCATGATCAAAAATTATTTCTAATTCATTCGATTTTAGATCACTATCGATCTATATTTTATATTGAGTTGCAGTCATTATGATTAGTAATACATTGTTAGATTTGTGTTAAGTCTATAAACAAATTGGACATGATTAGTTACACCAAACTAGTGTGATTGTGAATGTCCATGTCTCCATTTAGAGACATGACCATTCACCATCGCAACCTTTCATGTGATATGTATACTTGATCCACTCAAGTAAACAAGGCATCAAAATCAATTAATGCTAGCACATAAAAGGATCTAAGGACATTTCAAGTTCAAGAATATCTCTATTATCTCTATACAAACTTCTACAGATTTTGGAGCAAATCCATCCTTTGTCAACAACGTTCATACCTAGAGTAAAATCATGTATCAGCAAGCCATGAATTTGAAATCTGGTAAGAAACTTTACATGGTATCATAGCCTTGTTAAGGAGAGATCTCATTAAGGTTAAGAGATCAAATTTCACATTAAATTGCAGTCTCTCATTTCTCTACAAGATGACAATCATGTTAAGATTTGAACACCACCTTACAAGTGTTGATAACTTTAAATCCTAGAAACTTCGTATAACAATGTTATTAAAAGAAAACAAATTGGAATCTTTTGTAAGAGAGGAAAAAGAAGAACGTAAAGATGATCCAGAGAAAAATGAATGGATAGAAAATAATGAGAAAGCCATGAAGATAATCATGGATGTAGTTTGAGTTCACATAGTGCCTATAGTGGCAAAACATGCTACAACATATTGCATGTTTAAAGCTCTTGAAAATACATTCATAGTAAATAACACTGGTAGAAAACTTGCTCTTAAAAGATAAATGAATAATATTAGCATGAATAAAGGAGAAACAATGAATCCCTTCATGAGAATCACCGAATTGAGAGATCAATTATCTTCTATTAGTTATTAGATTGACAACCAAGAGTTATCACTAATAGTGTTGGGAGGATTACCAAATTCATGGGAGTCTTTTGTATAAGGTATAAGTGTTAGATCTAAAATCTCAAAACTAGATCTATTGGGATCTAATTGTCTTCAAGAAGAATTGAGATTAATGATTAAAGGAAAACATAAAACCTCAGATGAAGACATTCAAGTTCTTAACACCAACTCTGATAAGGGAAAGAAGAAGAAGAACAAAAGGTAACAAAAAATTCATGGAAAAGGACAGTCAAAATAGAAGAAAGACTTGTCCAAAATTCAATGTTATAGATGTGATCAATATGGGCATTATGCACTACATTGTCCTGATCGATCTAAAATTCAAGCATCATTTGCCGAAACTAATAAATCAAATGAATATCATGAACCTTTGAAGTATGCCTTCTGTTCAACATTGTCCAGTCAAATTTCAACCAAATCCAATACTTGGGTAATTGATAATGGATCTTCAAGACACATCATTGGATAGTAGGATAGCCTAGAAAGCATGCAAATAGAAACAAATGAAGAAGTTACAATTGGTGATGATTCTGCACATTCCATAAAAGGAATTGGGACTTGTACAATCAAATTGAAATCCATCAATTCTATTC
The DNA here is from genome assembly GCA_028749045.1 of Cupressus sempervirens. NCBI lineage: Eukaryota > Viridiplantae > Streptophyta > Pinopsida > Cupressales > Cupressaceae > Cupressus > Cupressus sempervirens. Next base: position 17,698,168 of record CM053785.1, on the reverse strand, counting down.
AGCTTTCTAGAGTTCTTTATGTACTAGGTATTAAAAGGAATTTAATATCTATATTTGCACTTGAAGATGATGGTTATGGAATTGCATTAATGGAAGGTAAGGTACTAGCATGGCCTAATAATTCAACTATAAAGAAGGCTCTAACAATAGGAGTACGAAAAGGACTACTATATGAGCTTTGCACAAAGAAAAATCTTCCACTTGTTCATGAGACTTTAGATTCAAATGAAATATGGTATAAAAAATTAGGTCATCAAATTCTATGCTCTAACATCTATGGAGAAGTTGTTGGTAACTAGAATGTCTAAATTAAGTCATATTCACAATGAATCTTGCAAAGGTTGTGCCTTAGGGAAAAACATTAAAAAGTCATTTCCTCGTAGTTTGAGCAAAACTAAAGATGTGTTAGAATTAGTGCATTTTGACCTATGTGGACCCATTTCTACACCATCCATAGAAGGGTTCTTGTACTATGTGATATTTGTTGATGATTTTTCAAGGAAGACATGGATATACTTCCTTAAGTGAAAAGATTTGAAGAGATTCTAAAGAGATTCTTTCTAAGTTAAAGAATTCAAAACTATCACTGAAAACTCCTCAGAAAAGAAAATTAGAGTTCTGAGAATAGATAATAGGAAAGAATACACTTCTAAAATATTTAAATAATTCTACAAACTTGTTGGGATTAAGAGGGAGTTCATAGTTCCCTACAATCCTCAACAAAATGGAGTTGCTGAAAGGAAAATAGAACTATTGTAGAAGTTGCTAGGGCTATGATTTTTTATCAAAACTTGAGCATGTCATTTTGGGCCAAAGCATCTAATACAATAGTCTATATTCAAAATAGATGTCCTCATGCATATTTGGACAAAAAAACTCATGAAGAAGCATTTTTAGGAAAAAAACCTGACATTAGTCATCTAAGGATATTTGGATGTCCTGTGTATGTTCATGTACCTAAAGAGAAAAGGACAAAGTTAGAACCTACTAGAAGAAAAGGAATTCGTATTGGTTTTAGTGAAATAGTAAAAGGATACAAAATCTACATACATGGATAGAAACAAATAGAACTCAACAGAGATTTCATATTTGAAGAAGATATTACTTTCAAAAGAACCAAAACTTCATATGAACCAGATTTAGATGATTTATCCTATCCCTGAGAAGAGGCTCCTACTCTTGAGATTCAAAGGGAGTACGTTGAAGAGACATTAAATGAAATTGAGATTCTTCCTAGTACTCAAGAAGAGAGTCTTGGTAATTCTAAAAGGCCACTTTGGGAAAGAAAAATTATATAGGAAGGAGATGAATTTGCAGCACCTTCAGGGACTTTTAGAGAAAGAAAAAGACCTCAAAAACTAACATACAATGCATTCATGTGTAAGAGTCCAAATCTTGAACCTTCAAATGCTTCAAAAGCACTTAAACATCAAGCTTGGAAAGATGCAATGGTAGAAGAATATCAATCAATATTAAAAAATAATGTTTGGGATATAGTTCCTAGACCTAAAGGAAAATATGTTGTTTCTTTCAAATTGCTCTTCAAAGTTAAGTATCTTGTAGAGGTAGCATTGAAAAACATAAAGCTCATTTTGTGGCTAGAGGGTTTTCTCAGAAGAAAGGAATCAACTTTGAAGAAACTTTTGCACCAAATGCCAAGAATACCTCAATTAGAGCTATAATAGCCATTACAGTAGCCAAAGGTTGGAAAATCCATCAAATGGATGTAAAAACCGCTTTTCTAAGTGGAACAACTGAGGAAGAAGTATACTTGGAACAAATAGAAGGATTTGTGACTCATGATGTTGCCTCTCATGTATGCAAATTAAAGAGGGCTCTATATGGACTCAAATAGGCACCCCGAGCATGTTATGAAAGGATTGATAAATACCTACTAAGTCTTGGATTCACCAAGAATGTTTCTGATCCAAATATTTATTTTAAGGTAACTAAAGATGATATGTTGATTCTAATTCCTTATGTTGATGACCTTCTGATTACAGGGGAACAACATCTCATTAATCAGCGTAAGAAAGATTTGACTTTTGAATTTGAAATGAAGGACTTAGGAATTTTTCATTACTTCCTTGGTTTGGAAGTTTGTTAGAAGTATGGGAATATCTTCCTACATCAAAAGAAGTATATTGTTGATATTTTGAAAAGATTTGGAATGTAGGACTGTCGACCTATGTCAACACCTATGGAAACCAACTTACATAAGCTAAAGGAAGCAAGTGATGAATCTAGACTAGTTGATCCCACTTTATATAGATATATAATTGGGTCTTTGATGTATCTTGTAAATACTCGACCTGATATCTGCTATACTATGAATGCACTAAGTCAGTTCATGTGTGAATCTCATGAAATTCATCTTGTTGCTTTGAAGCATATATTAAGGTATCTTCAAGGAACTATTGGGTATGAACTTAAATATGAGAATACTAGCTTGGAGTTACATGGATATATTGATTCTAATTGGGTCGAAAGTGTAAAAGACTAGAAGAGCACATTAGGATGTTGTTTCAGCTTAGGATCACCCATAATCTCTTGAATCTACAAAAAGAAAGCTTCTGTTACTCAGAGTTCTACTGAGGCAAAGTATATTGCAACAAAAATGGGAGCCAGAGAAGTAGTGTGGCTTCGAAAGTTGCTTTCTAAGTTATTCTATGAGCATATGAAACCTACCACTATTCACTGTAATAACCAAAGTTGTATCAAGTTATTTGTGAATATAGTATTTCATGATAGATCCAAGCATATATAAATTCCTTGCCACTATATAAGAGACATGGTGGAAATAATACTTTTCAAATAAGGAGAACTTATATATATGCACTTTGTCTTCCCTAGCTAAAAGGGAGTGTTAAAGCATATAACTTCGGTCTAACAAAACTGTGATCAACATATATATGTATATATGGACAATAGAATAATGCATATACTGTTGTATATATATGCATACGTATCCTCGTTGTATGTGAATCATACACAGTTAGAACTGACGATCATATATATATATATATATATATATATATATATATATATATATATATATATATATATATATATATATATATATATATATATATATATATATATATATATATATATATATATATATATATTTTAATTTTAATTTTAATTTTTTTTTGAGATCATTTAAGCCATGATCAAAACTTATTTATGATTCATTTGATTTTAGATCACTATTGATCTATATTTTATATCAGGTTACACTCATTATGATTAGTAATACATTGTTAGACTTGTGTTAAGTTTGTAAACAAATTGGGTATGATTAGTTACACTGAACTAGTATGATTGTGAATGTCCATGTCTCCATTTAGAGACATGACCATTCACCATCACAACCTTTTGTTTGATATGCATACTTGATCCACCTAAGTAAAAAAGGCATCAAAATCAATTAATGCTAACACATCAAAGGATCGAAGGACATTTCAAGTTCAAGGATATTATATTATGTCTATTATCTATGTACTAATTTCTATATATTTTGGAGCAAATCCATCCTCTGTCAACAATGTTCATACCTACAATAAAATTGTGCATCAAGAAACCACAAATTTGAAATCTGGTAAGAAACTTGACAAGGTTCTAATTTAGACCTTTTCTCTTTGGGAATGTGAATGTAGACTAGACAACCAAAAATTCTTAGATGACTAAGATATGGTTTGTTCCCTGTGAAGGCTTCTTCGGGAGTTACATTTTCTAATGTTACATGTGGGCTTATATTTTGAATGTATATTTTTGTACTTACTACTGCAACCCAAAACGACATAGGGAGATTTTGATCATGAATCATGGCTTTTGCTACATTTGTAATAGTTCTATTTTTTCTTTCTACAACCCCATTTCATTGAACCTCCATTATCTGATCTTAATGTTTTTATTTTCTTTCGAGCGTGATTTTCCACTAGGGCTTTAAATTCTTTGATTTTTTGTAAAACTTCATTAGATTCTTTAAGTTTTAAAAAGTATATCCAATTTTTTCTAGAGTAATCATCAATGAATGTTACATAGTGCAACAACCCCCCTAATGAAGGTGTTGATATGGGTCCACACAAATCAGTGTGGACAAGTTCTAGTATAATTTTTTACTTGTGTTTACTTATAGGAAAGTATCCTTTCTTATTTTTTCCTAGGGAACACCCTTTACAAATACCAGTGTGATCAGATTTGAAATTAGGTATGCCTATAGTGATTTTCCCTATGGTAGGAAGAGCACTAAAGCCAAGGTGTCCTAATCTTCTATGCCAAAGTTCATTTGAATTATGGACTTCATGATTTAGTGCTTGTTGTTTTGCTTTAATATTTATTTTGTACAAGCTTCCATCTCTTGATCCTATTCTAATGGTGTTCTTAACGTTAGAGTTTTTAGTCCATAGTAACACTTTATCCTCATTGAAGGTGATGCAGTATCCTTGGTCGGCTAGGCCTGAAATGGAAGATAGGTTTCTTTTAATCCCTAGTACAAATAACACATATTTTAGTGGAAGAGTTTCTCCTATTTTTATTTAAAAGGAGTAGGTCCTGATTCCTTTTATTGGATAAGTAGAATTATCTCCAATTCTGACTTCTTTGGTGCAATACTCTTTAAATGTTTCAAACTAATTTCTTAATCCAGTTATATGTCTTGAAGCTCCACTATTTATTATCCATGTATTATTACTTGTATTTAATTCACTTGACAAAGCTAAATAAAATAGAAGATTTTCCACTAAATGAGATTGAGATATGGTAGCTTGAACTTTCTTCCTTTTAGGAATTTTTTTTTGGATGTGACTAAATTTATCACACTGATAGCATTGAACTTTGGATAGATCCTTTTCTTTGTGATATTGAGAATTATTTCGTCTCTTTTGTTTGAACATCCTCTTCTTCCCTTTTTTGTTGGTATGTAGGTCTTGAATCTCTCCTTCTTGATTTGTGTAGATTCCTCTTGAGATTAACCAAGATTCCTCTTGAATGTACTCATTCTTGTGTTGATCAAATTTTGGAAGTGAGGGATGACTACATATTGAATGAAGGGTTCCCATGATATAGGTAAGCCTCTTAGAGAAATTAGTGTAAGTTCCTCGTTAATTGCATTGTTTCCAATGGTGGCAAGTTGGTCTCTTATCTCAGAAATTCTTAAGAAGTAAGTTGTCATTGACTCTCCTTTGTTTATTTTTATATTAAGGAGTTGATGTTTTAATGTTAGTATTCTACTTGGACTGTTTATCTCAAGTGTATCTTTTATAGTTTTAAATACTTCATAGGTTGTTTTAAATATTTCTATGGAGGGAAATATGTGATCCCTTATGAAATCAATTATAATCTTCTTAGCTTTATTGTTACATCTTTTCCAAGTTGTTTTTTCTAATTCTTCTTTAGGCTTCTTAATAGCTTCTTCTATGAAGGAATCTAGTTTGAGTTCTTCAAGTAAGGCTATAATTCAAATTTTCCATAAAGAGAAGTTTACAACCCCTTTTAATATGTCTTCTACTTTGATTCCATTCACTATTTTGATTTAGGTTGAGTTTTACTTCTATAAGGAGAGGAACAAATCTGCTTTATGTTTTTTCTCTAGTTAAGCTCTGATAACACGTTAAATAAAGATCTTTTCTAGAGAATAATCTAACCTATATTTGACCAAACCTGAATACTAACTATTGAAATATGCTTTTGATACTTGTCAAAATCTCTGAATGTGTAATTCTGAATCGATCAATTTCTCTAAATTTATTAATTTTGAATTGTGGTGACTATGGTATTAACTCAATGCCTTAGTTATTGATTGTCTTAATGTAATGGTCATTAGTCTTAATAAGTATGACATCTGAGGGTCACGATCATGAAAGGTTGTGACTTCCCCTATGGAAAATGTCACGGGGAGTCACAACCTTTCATGGTTGTGACTCTCCTTAGAGTATTGGGCTCATTGAAAAGTAATAACCAATTGAAAAGTAATAACCAATTAAGACTAATTTGTTGATACCTATATTCCTTTTTGTATATATAAGAACATATATAAATATTTTGTGACTAATAATAATATATACAATTGTGTGTGTGTGTGTGTGCGCGTGCGTCTAAAATAATAGAGTGTATATATATATATATATATATATATATATATATATATATATATAAGAGTGTCACACAAACACACACACACACACACACACACACACACACACACACACACACATACATTCAACAATATATTAAATCCATATTAAATATAATAATGCTTCAATCCAAATGAAGCTACATCCTTAACAACTTTGAGAATGATCCCATTATTCCAATATAATTTATCCCCACGATTGTAACAACCACTTTTTTCTAGGTCTTAACTAACATCATATCATATCAAGGAAATATAGTTAATACTTCATATTCATAGGAAGATAGTTATAACAGATACGTTCATGTGAATGTGATTAATGGTTACAATCAGTTAAAAAACAATTTCATAACTAACAATTGAAGACATCATTAATGAATTCAACAAGGAATTTAAAATTTGCATACCATAGAATTCAAAATTGAAATCTCTCTAGGGATGCTTCTGCAAAACCCAGGGTAGTCCATATATACTGCTTAGGATCAAATAGCTATACCAGTTATCAAAATGCAAATACCATCAAGTACCACTATATCATTTAGGAACCAAATACCAATGCATCATTTAGGGCATCAAATACCAATGTATCAATTAGGGCATCAAATACCATTATACCAATTAGGGCATCAAATACCATTGTATCATTTAGGGCATCAAATACCAATGTATCACAATTAGGGCATCAAATACCACTGTATCATTTTTTTTCTTTCTATTGCTAGCTATGGTAATAATGTGTAGTTAGAAGGTACACTCATATTAAATATTCACATAAATGAAAGACTAAAATAACAATGCATCAGATAAACCTATCCTTAGCATATAGACATGTTCCATGTTCAGTTGGGTGATCAATTGATCTAATTGATTACCAATTTTATTGACAAGAAAAGTTGCTTTCATTTAAAGGTGATAATTGAACCAATGATATAAAAAATCCATCATATCTTCTACTTGTATAAATATCATAAAAGTAAAATACACATTGCCAAAAAATGTTTGATTGCATAACTTATCTTTGTCTAGTGCATGTCCTGACATCTTGTGGAGAGGGAAAACATTGCCAGGGGCTTAACCTCCCTACCATGGAACTTAGCTCATCCCTCACACAAACTCATCTAAGAAAGGCCCTCCCTACTTGAAAATAGATGGGGAACACCATACCCCACAACTGAGCATCTCGGTAATAGAGTATCAATTCACTACTCAACTTGGCGATTGAGTATACTTGGACAATCATGAGCTAATGCTTAAGTAATTTTCATTTAAAGATTAATATTATTTATGCAATGATTGATCATCATAGTTTCTTTCTTGTAGGGGAACCACTCCTCACCCATTATCTAAGGCCTTTCTACCTTGGCGAGTCCTTGAAGTTTTACTAGATTTCTTAAGGCCCTAACACATAGTCTCACTAAATATATTCACATATCAGAAGTACAATGTGCACCCACATGTACTTTGGTTGCTACTCCTAGAAAATTCAGAGCTAATTTAAGGATAAAATCTCATAAGAATTATAGTAACATGAGAGAGATAACATCATGGATGGAGATTCTTATCTAGCCTAAGGTTCAGCTCTCTGATATACAATTGAAAAACTAACCCGACAATGATATATAGAATCAATCGCTCATACAAATATATAATAAACACAACCTAATAGCAACATTACTTGAATTCAAAGGTTGAATATATGTGAGTTCTTCCTAACCCCTTCATGTGAGCCAAGATCAAGGCCACAAAATTGAATGATCAGGAATGAGTAAGATGGAATGAAGAAGGAAATGTGATGTCGGTTCTATAGAGTTACTAGATGTTTCTATGTTAATGTCAAAATGGTTGCTATGTGGACTTAGCAAGAGAAAAGAGATGTCCCAAACCACATCTACAGTGGTATTAAATAAGAACTCCCTCTTAGTTTCAAACCAAGAACATCAATTGGTATGAAATCTTGAAGAAAAAATTGCAGTTATAAGAACATGGGCATCGACTTTCTTGGGTCACCATATTAACGTGAAGGAAAAAAAATAATGAAGTAAAAATTAGGATAACATGAAAAATATAACTTTATAAATATATATATAGATATTGAATCATCACGTTACGTGATTATCCTTATAATTATACTTGTATGTGTACGTATATTTATGTGCGTACATGATTTGGAGAGAATATATAATTTATTCCTAACATTATTTCCTCTCCATATTTGCACGCCCATACATATATGTATATGTATGAGTGTAGGTGTTATCCATGTATCAAGGTGACCACACACACACACATATAGACTTAGCAAGATGGTACTAATAGGGATTTAGATCAATAGAGAGGTAATTTCTATTTAACAAAATATTTCAAAGCGTACTATTTTAAAAAGTTTGACCATGTAGCTCATGGTACTATCCAACCTACACTCTTGTTTTCCTAGCCACTTACCCTTAGCCATGGTGGTTCACAACTCATACCTATTTTCCCAGTGATGATGGTGCCCCTCGTGCCTAATTCCTTTCTGGCAATGCTTTCCCCCTTTCAACGTGCTTCTACAAACATAAATTCCCACGAAAATATCATATTCCTCAACAAGTTATTATTCATAAACCATCATATTGGCTAACTACGAATTCACTTCCAAGATGAATAACCAATTTTACAAGATTTCAAGATAATAGTATAATTGCATCATAATGATTAACTAACATGTCATCTTCATATGAAATTATAGCAATTACCCATCTTACCATTTTACAAGATCATAACTCATTTTACTTGTCAACTACCTTCACACGAAACCTCAACGACTATATGAACATTTTAAATTGAGTCAAAAATTGGGATGCAACATACCCTTCCCCTTGTGTTTCATCGTCCTCGATGAAATTTGAAATTTGAACGAAAACTATAAAGGACATTTAAAATTGGGATGTAAAAATTATAATCTCATCCTAATTTAAATATTATAATATATTCATAAGGAAATAAACACTTTGTAAATAAAATCACTAGCCATATTAACATTGCTACATGTGGTCCATTACGTTTGTGTGATTATAACACATACTTACCTTGCCTTAATGGTGGCGTGGCTCTAATGTCATTGTTGGTGCTCTTCCATATATTAAATACCCCCACATATATGAGTGTATGTTTGTCCGCATTTTGCCAACATCATCATTTGGGCAAGGGGCTCTGTCTACAGACATACTGTTCTGGATTATCTTTTGTCTCTGTACTGTGATTTGCATTAGTCTTCAACCTCATCAACATATCTTCTTCCCAATCCTTTAAGCAATCATTATAAACATGATTTTGTATTTTATCTCATAAAATCTACATAGTATTTGGTCACTATTCAATATCATGGCCGTATCTCTTTATACCATCACTTTATTTCCGAATCTTCAAATTGATGAAGAATAGACAAGTACACCTATTCACAAAAATGACACACAGTCATGATCATGCCATTATATATTCCTTGGAACTATCAAAGAAAAACTGCAGCCTTGAGCCTAAGAAGTTCAACTGCTAACTCCACAAACTCATGCATGAAATCCTAAAAATTCATAATTTTTGCAATCAGTAGGTGTTATGCATATTAGGAATAATCAAGGTCAAGAATTTGGCACATGAGATCACATAAAAATTTATTTGGCCATATTGTGGGTAGCTAGAGAGAACATTAGTCTTTGATATGTAGGCATCCTTTTTTAGAGTGGGGTTGTCGTTGCACCAAAAGATCGATCTATCAATGCTCGATACAACCACTCAACTTATAGTACATAGGAGGTGGTTAAGCCCTTGTTACGAATCTCGAGGGGAGTGCTGACCAAATTTCCAACAATCTCCCCCTCAGTGTTCAACAAGGGTTTGAGGATTCAAACTTGTGACCAAGCTCTGATACCACTCGTTAGAGTGGGCTTGCCATTGCACCAAAAGACCAATCTATCAATGCTTGATACAACCACTCAACTTATAGTACACGGGAGGTGGTTAAGCCCTTGTCATGAATCTCGAGGGGAGCACTAACCAAATTTACAAAACCCTTTTCATTGATTGGGTTTCTAATTTATAAGTTGATAGGGCATGAAACACATAAAATTCATAGAGAAATCCATTGAGGGTCATGAGCATTGAAACTAGTCGTCGAGGAGTTTGTGAATGCCAAGATGGTGTGTGAGAATAAGCATGCCAAACTTACTTGGGGTTTATGGTTATTTTGAGACCTAGTGAATATTTATGTTTGGAAGAACCTTGGGACAATGCGCCAAAGAATCGAAGGACAAACAAGAGGATCCACATATAAGGAAGATAGAATTGTTGCTCTTTTTGAGTCAACAAAGCTAGTGACAATAATTGGTCAATTGTCAAAGAATGTTCAAGAATTAGCAAAGGGTGCATTGTATAGACATCCACACCATTGTTAGAGGCAAGCATCTAGAAGAAACCATTGTGGATGCATGATGCCAAACACTATGGACCAATGTGGAATCAGAGGAGCACATACGATGGATAATGGCATTATAAAAGTAATGTCATTTAATATTAAAATAGGAAGACATTCTATGATGAGGAATGAGATTAGATGGGTGTAGTGAAATGTGGTTCAAGTGTGAGATTTGGATACACAATCAATCTAAAACCTTTCGAATATCAACTATGTGTTAGATTGTGGTGACTGATCAGGAAAGTACTGTACATACTTCATAAATAGTGGGGTTCGGGGCATCGCCCCGAAAAAATTTTTTTTTGGAAGTAGCCGACATCGACATGGTAGCCGACATATTATGGCCGACATATGGCCGACATGTTATAACCCTAAAGCGGTTTAATACTTGTATAAAAAGGGCTTAGGGTTGGGTATTTTTTGATGTGTGGTGATACGAAATTGGTTCTTGCGGCGGTATTGAGCTGTAAGGGATTACAGATTGTAATCAGGTTGTAATCACTGGATTGTAATAAGATCGGACTTGCTGTTTGGTGGACGTAGCCCAGGGATTGGGTGAACCACGTTAAATCTTGGTGCCTTGTGTTCATTTCTGTGTGTTCTATTATTTTCTGTTATTGGTTATATTTTGCATGTAGTTTTTTATTTCTGTCCGTGGTTTATCCTAACACTATGGATAGTTGAATAATTTGTTGTGGCTTCATATTTGAAATGATTTATGCTAGTCATACTATTTGATTTCTTGTAATATTTTATTGGAAAAACACAATAAGGAGTAATGTCATATCTTATATAGAGTGATATGATATTATAATGTATTTAGCTAGATGGACATGGTGACATGTTACACAACCCTTAAGTTACTTAAATTGGTCCATGTGGACAACTTCTGTAGTTAATTATATTAGGTGAGAAATATGTTTTTGTTGGGATTAACCCTCTATTTTTCTATTAGGAGTTGTCTATATGATAGTGGTGATTACCATTGTAAGCTATGTGTTGATTATGACACTGTGTTTGGGATCTCTTGGAGATGTAGCATGGAGCTGCTTCTTTCATAAGCAATATTGTATGTATTGAAGAATTAGAAAATGAGATTGAACACAACCATTTGTTTGGAAACACTTGAATGAGAATAAATTCCAGAAAGAGTGCACTTTAACTCCTCATTGGGCTAAAGGGTGGCTAGAGAACCTCTTGATTGTATATACATATTATGGTGTCTCCCTCAAATCTCAAAGCAAAGAAGAAAAAGATAATTTTAATGTTCACGAGGCTAAAATTGCTTGTGGAGTATGTTGATTTGTTTGGGTTTGTAACTAGTGGGGACATGCACTAAATTGACAAAGGGAATTCTAAGGTCAAGTGATTAGTGATACTGAAATAATTGGGACATTTCCATTAACAAAGTTGTGGTGTTTTTCTCAGAAAAATAGTCTTTGGTTTGAGAAGATGGTTTCAATTGATATGAATAAGTACTAAGAGGTGGTTCAATTGAGGAGTATTTGGAGGAAGTAGGAAAACTTAGAGTTATTTAAGATCATTATCTTAGTTCTAGCAAGGCTAAGAATAAACTTTAGATGGCCATTTAAAAGGGAAGGGCCCAAGTTATTTCTAGGATTCCAACCATCATCAACAAAACAATAGTATGCAAATTATGCAAATCATGTGGAAGAAGTCCTTTAATTAGTCTATTTGGAAATGTTTGTAGGTAAAAAAATTTTGGACACTATTTGACGAAGTATTTTATATCCTACTTAATGCAACAATTTGTTGTCCAGTTATGAATTATTCCTTTAAACAAGTTTAGCTTTATCATTCAACTTAAGTTTTGAATTTTGGCACACTTATATTGAAAAAATTGATTTTTGATAATATTTATTCAAAACATATTAAATTATGTTATTGCTAATTGTGTTGCTATCATTTTGTAATCTTTGTTGTGTTCTTATGTAATAAAAAATTACACACATGACGCCTTTTAATGGGCCTAAATGGGTTAGTCCATCCTTAGCTAAGGAAGTGTAGGAAAAGTGGAAGAAACCAGAAGAAGGTTGGGTGAAAGGGAACTTTGATGGCATCTTTGAAGGGAATCTAGGACCCTCAAGTGTAGGTTGTATTGCTAAACATTGGAGAGGTTGAGTGCTAGCATGATGTACACAAAAATTGGCCAGTGGGACTAACAACATTGTTGAATTGCTTCTGCTTCCAAGGTGGATGCCTAAGGTGTTAGTTCCGGTTCTCTTGGTGCAGATTTTGACCAAGTTAACGGTGTTGTGTGTCCTGTAGTAGAATCAGGTCGAGATACTTGCTCTGAGGCTGCTATGGGCAAGTTGCATGTTGTTTCTACAATCTCTAATCATAGTGCTAAATCTGGTACTCTTGTTTGAGAATCTAGTCGAGATAATGTGACTACTGAATCTGGACAAAAAGGGAAAGTATCTAATCTTAGCGATAAAGTTGGATCTCAAACTACTGGTTCCAATTTGGTGTATGTTTTGAAGGCAGATTGCCCTGGTCAAAAGGGTGGATGTCCTTTTGATGATGTTGCTGGAACTGGTAAACAAGGTTGCAGTTCCAAATTGCAGGATGTGGTGATGGCAGATGGTCCTTGCCATAGCTTGGATGATTTTCCAACTATTTTGGATTCTCAAAAGTGGCAATCAAAGGTTGCGTTGGTTGAGGAGGGATGGATACCTGTGACAACACAAAGATCTAAAAAGACCCTTCCTCAATTTGATATGAATTTGCGCTCTCATAAAAAGGGAGTGAAATCAAAATCTTAGTCCTTGCTTTTCTTGTTTGGGAGGATTCTCTGGTTGTTATGCTTTCCAATCTGTCTTTCCAAGTTCTAGGTTTCTCTTTGGTTTCTCTTTCTAAACTTATTTGTTGGTTTCAAGTCCCTGTTTGAACTGGTTCTGTTGTACTATTGGTTTCAGGTCCGTTTAAAACCTGGTAGAGCTTCATGGTATTTCTTTCTTATTGATGTAAAGGGTTTTAGGGCCCCTTCAAAACCTGCTTTTACCTTAATCTAAAACATTGTTGAACCTAGAGAAGCTCTTTTGGGGTGCTTTATTGGCAAAGAGGTTGGGTATCCCCTATGTGCATCTAGAAGGAGATTCTCGAATTATAATGCATGCATTTGTTAAAGGCAAAGTGAAAGATTGACACATTAGTAAGTGTTGATGTAAGTTTTGTTCCACTACAACATATGTAATTGAATACTTTGCATTCCAAGATAAAAATCTACAACCCTCTCTTCATTAAGGATGCTCATATGCCAAACAATCTACAAGGATTGTGTGTTCAAATGAGATAACCTGAAGGTTCCTTCTTCATCATGGACTCATCACAAAGGGACTTGCTCTATTCATTCAATGGATATCAACCGTTCAATCACTTCCAACAAATTGCAAGGGAAAGGATTTAGAAATTCTACCCAAGTCTAAGAATGTAAGACAATGTTGATGATAAGGTGAGCCTCCAACCAATCCTTGCTTCACCACACTAACTAGGCATAGGAGGGTGCTATCTTCTATGGATGGAAGAATCCAAATACCCTATGAAGGTGCAAGCTAAATGAACATTTCCAATAGAAGTTAAACACATGTAATTTAGGCCCAAACTGTTTGATTACAATGGTGTAATGTGCCCTCCTTAGGTAGATCTGTTGTTTGATGGAGGTTGGCCTATTACTTGGTTCTCGTAGGCTAGCAAATTGCAGAGGGGACCCATTCAAGGGGATGTAGTGACATATTGGGGCTTTTCGAGCTAGTTTGCTTAGTATCCTAGATTTTAGGAGCCCCTATTTTCTAGGGATGAGTAGGGAGTTAGCAGGGATGTACTTGAGGACCTCTAGGATCTCCTAGATGTTTTTGGCATGGTTCCTAAATTTTAGGAGAGTTCTGCAAGTCAACTTGGAGTGTCCGAACAACAACAAAGGACCATCATCTTCAGACATAACTCAAATTAGAGGCCAAATTAGTGAAATATGAATTATTGAGGAATAATTTATTAATTTATATAGGTGGGGGATTAATAAAATATTGATAAAGTGTTATTATAAGCACTATTAACATTATTAGTGCCCCCTTCGGCACTTTTCTTTACGAGTCATAAGTTGATGTTACATTTTAATAAAAAGGGCTCCTTTTTTAATAACGAGGCCTCCTCGTAGATCAAACTCTAGAGAAGAGGAAAAATAATTGAAAAAAAAACATATTTTAATGCTATTAAAATTTAACTCAAATTAGAAGCCAAATCAGTGAAATATGAATTATTGAGGAATAATTTATTAATTTATTTAGGAGGAGATTAATAAAATATTGATAAAATGTTATTATAAGCACTATTAACATTATTAGTGCCTCTTTCAACACTTTTCTTTACGAATCATAAGTTGATGTTACATTTTAATAAAAAGGGCCCTTTTTCAACCCCTTGTAGATCAAACTCTAATTGAAAAAAAACATATTTTAATGTTATTAAAATTTTAAATAGAGCACCATAAAGACTTTGAACATGTCTTGGAGGAAGTTTGCTAAGAGGGATATCATATGGAACTTTACATTTTCATGTCAGTTATGGAGGAAGCCTGATTGCAGAGGTTTAAACATTAATTGCAGATTTGATCTTGTTGGGAATGAAAACTCCCATTTGGATGCTTTTCTGCAGATGTGAGACATCTTGGGGCAAGATTGTCAGTGAAGATTCAATTTCAGACCTATTTAGGAGGTAGTTGGAACTGCTACAGCCAAAACACAGGGAGTTGTTAATTTATTGGAGACCAAAGTATAATTTTCAGCGAAGATCCAAGCTCCTGTAGCATTTTGGGAGCTGTACAGCCTTGATGGGACACAAATACACAGAGGGATTTCTGGACGTGGGGTTAGAAGGGACTCAAGGTTCATTTATGGAATCTCTCAACCATTCTACAGCCGATCGGGAGACAAGGAAGGGCCTGCAGGTTAAATCTGGGCAGTGATGTGAGGGTAATGGTGCCAATTCATGTCGTTCACCTCCAGGTATAGGCTATAGCAGATCAATTTGCAGGATAATTTGGGTATGAATTTTCAGATATACGACCATTCTAGTGGCCTTTACAACCAGATGCAAGCATGCATATTAAAGGAGAAATTGTCATATATCATGTACCGAGAACTTTCGATTTGCTGCTAAAATACCTGGTACGGCCTGTATGAGACTTACCATTCTCAGCAATTCACATAATTTTGTCTGAGATCAGATTTGATAGTTGTGTTATTCTTTCACTTGTTGCATTGGTTTCAGCCAAGGTTGCCTGGGTACGGGGGTACTTGGAGTATGGTACGAGTACGGTTATTTTTCAAAATAGGGGACGGGGTTACGTGTGTGCGCCTATATATTCTTTAGTATAATTTTGATATTTTGTAGAAAATCTGAAAGCATGAGTCATGAATTAAGACATTGAGCGTTCAAAATAAGAAAACTGAAAATTTGAGACATGAGTGGTAATATATATGCTGAATGTTTGAACTTAAAATTTTTAAATCCATTACAAAGAAGACAAACTTTAAATATGAACAAGAAGATCATAACTCTTAGAACAATATATTGCAAATGATAGTGAAAATTATAACAAGTTTAGTAATTCACTGCTAATTAATGTTGTATCAAAGTTTCAATTTGATTACATATTGAATTAAATTTTATAAACAGCAACCTGATATGCAAATGAAAAATTCAAACAATAATTAGACATCTTAATGTACCTGGCAGTTTTTTTAACATTTTGTAAGAGAAAGAATTTATGAGCTGACGTGGCATTTCCGGCTGCAGGTTACGATTCCCAGGCAAGTACCTGGTATGGGATATGCATACCAGTACCTAGTACGCATACCAGGGGTCTCGTACCCATGCAACCTTGGTTTCAGCATTATTTTTCTTCATCACAATTGTCATTGCAAAAACACAAAATTTGTAAAAAATACAAAAAAACAAAAATGAGCAAAAAACCAAAAATGAAAAAGATACAAAAATTGCTTCTCAGAGTCAGTCTGGTCCAAAAACATGAAACACAGGTGGTAGCTTACAGAAGGGCCAAGATTCACCCATTATAAATCCTAATTGGGTTTGCCACCCAGTCATTGAATTACTTGAAGGCACCACCCTATGGGCCAATAAGAAAATTACAATGCCTTAGGAGAGCCATTGGGAAAATATGTACACTTGGCATAATATGATTGCATGTGTTTGAACAAATGTAACTAGAATTTTTCAATTGGTAGTAGACAAGTAGGTGGCACCTCAACATCTTTATCTTGTGGACTGATCAATCTTTTGGTGATGAGAAAATTTCTCTTGATGATCAACATTATCAACATTATCAAGCCTTCAATTGTGATGGCAAATTCCCAAATTGCTTCGTCTTCTCAAATTTTCTTGTTGCCATGATCTTCAACTTGTTGTACTTGAAAACTTGAAACTTGAACTTCTTGAAGTGATGAAGTCTTTATGCACTTGGATCCTTCAAAATGAACTTGGACTTTTGGAGATTCAAATTGGTGAAAATTTACTTCCACTTGTACTTTCTGATTTTTTCCTTGCCTCGTTTTGTCTTTCTTGAACTCCATCTTAAATTGAACTCCATCTTAAACCTGATCGTCAAATTCCCACTTTGATAATCTGATTTAAACCTCCTTATTTGAAGTCCTCGAGTTATCGGCTTGCTTGAAGTTTTGGATTTGATCTCGTAGCATCCATTTGCTCTCCATGCTTCCCCCTTTTCGAAGTTTACCTTGCAAAACTAAGAGAGAGAAAATGCATTAAGCTCATGATCATGAAATGATGAAATGAAGGAAAGCTTTAAGCATACATGAAATAAAATTGCATCAAGATCAAAACAAGAGTCAGAATGGATTTTCTTTAGTTTAAGATCAAACTTCTTGTTCTTCTTGCAAATCCCAAGTTTTTGATTTTATTGATAAAATGATCCGAATCTTGCAACTTAAGTGAATTTACTTAAAATCTGGAAAACAAGCAAGTTTTTCAATGAATAGTATGTCCACATCTCACTATTTTTTATCCTCTTTGTTCTGATTTTTGGAGAAAATCGCTTAAAATACTCAAAATCGCTGCTTCCTGAAATCTTCAAATGGCTCACAAAGGGAGGATCGCTGCTTTCACAAGGGACTTCGCTGTCTTTATGAGGATAATTTATTCCTCTCCAAGATCTGTTGCTGCCAAGAAAGGAGTTTGCCATCTTTATGGAGATAATTCGTTGTCTTATGATGCTAATTTACTGCCTCCTTTGTAATATTTTCCTTATGATAAATGTTGCCTACAAGGAAATATTTTTCTGCCTTGGATGTGGCAATTCGCTGCCAATTGTATGTGTTAAATATGGGCCTCTGATTCAACCACAACTTCAACATGATCATTCTATGATGGATTTCATCCGAGAATTAACATCAGATTGTTCATCCCAAAGGACCCATGCACATCGATCTGTTGCATTCTATCTAGATGGGGTTTTAAGTTTTGCTCTCAGAATTGAGAGTTCAGTAATCAGACCATTCTACGAACAAAGGATTTAAGCTAAAATGTATGGAAGATTATACTATGTTTTTGAGATTTTCTTATGCAAAGATATGAATCTAAGCTAAGATGAAATGCAGATTAATCTAAGAACAAGGTAAACAAAGTTAATCTAAATGTATGCATCTTTTATTCTAAAATGAGAAATCAAATTGAATAGTATGAAAGGCTTTGAATGCACAAATATCTGAGTACTCAAAACAACATAGTTTCTTTACTCAATAATTGCATCCTCCAAAATAAGAGGCAGAAAGTATCTTCTATAGAATCCTAGAACCAATTGGCGGTTGAGATTAAAGCACATGAACAGTTCAGATTAGAGGAGAATTTAGTTCAACTGAAAAGTTTCCATAATTGGAGGAGTTAACTGGTTGCTTTTGGAGTGAATGATGCATTTAACTGTTTTATTTCCTTTTCTGATTTCAGCTGACTCACAATTTCCAATTTAGAACTGGAGAGAATATTTAAAGATAATATTTGATTTATGTAATTAAATGTGACCTCATATTTGAATATTCTAATTAATTGAATAATTAAATTCAATAATTAGGATGAGGATATTTAATAAATCAAATATATTTAATTCCTTATGTCATGTGTATTAGCTAAAGGGGGTGAATTTATTTAAGTAAAGTGCTAGGACTTATAATTAAATTAATTCGATTAGAAGGTTTGTTTAGCCAATTTATGTCAATGTTTAGGAATTAAATAGAGATATATGATTATTGCAAATTAAGTGTTTTCTTGCAATTTGATACTCAGATCAAGTAGAGACAATTGGTCATAAATGCCTAGTAAAATAGGACTTTGTTGATCAAGAAATTGATGTTAGAGACTAATGCACCAAAATTGGTTCAGAATGGCAAGGTGCCAATTTTGGGGTATTACATTTGCCCCTCTTTGAATTGATGTGCGAGCAGCACATTGATTCAAAGAATAGTCAATTTATGTCGATGTTTAGGAATTAAATAGAGATATAGGATTATTTCAAAATAAGGGTTTCCATGCAATTTGATACCTAGATCAAGCAGAGACAATTGTTTAGAAATGCTTAGTAAAATAGGACTTTGTTGATCAAGAAATTGATGTCAGAGACTAATGCAGCAAATTTGGTTCAGAATGGCAAGGTGCCAATTTTGGGGTATTACATTTGCCCCTCTTTGAATTGATGTACAAGCAAAACATTGATTCAAAGAACGGTCAAAAGTTTGAAGCATAGAACGAGAACTGAGATTGGTTCCGAGATTGATGATATGAAGAACAATTGATGAGATTTTTAGGGTTATCTTAAGAACAAAGCTCAACCCTCTGGAGTGTAGATAAAACACCTAGATGTTGGTCCAATAGAACAAAGATTGTCACAATTCATAGGATTATCCCTAGAACAAGGCTCAATCCTCAGGAGTCTAGGTTAGAATGCCCAGATACCTATCCATTAAAAGATGACAACAAGCACTTGCCATGAATCATAGGATTATCCCCAGAACGAGGCTTAATCCTCAAGAGTCTAAGTAGAATACTTAGACGCATAGAACGAGAACTGAGGTTGGTTCCGAGATTGATGATATGAAGACCAATTGATGAGATTTTTAGGGTTATCTTAAGAACAAAGCTCAACCCTTTGGAGTGCAGATAAAACATCTAGATGTCGGTTCAATTGAACAAAGATTGTCACAATTCATAGGATTATCCCTAGACCAAGGCTCAATCCTCAGGAGTCTAGGTTAGAATGCCCAGATACCTATCCATTAAAAGATGACAACAAGCACTTGCCATGAATCATAGGATTATCCCCAGAACGAGGCTTAATCCTTAAGAGTCTAAGTAGAATACTTAGATACCTGTCTATTGAAGCATGAAAAGATCAATCACAATTCATAGGATTGTCCCCAGAATGAGGTTTAATCCTCAAGAGTTTGGGTTAGAATGCCCAGATACTTGTCCATTGAAAGGTGATTGAAAGAGAAGTTAGGATTATCTCTAGAATGAAGCTTAATCCTCCAAAGTCTAGATAGAACACCTAGATACCGGTCCATAAGAGAGATGATGAGACCTTAGGATTATCCCTAGAACGAGGCTTAACCTTCAGGAGTCTAGGTAGAACACCCAGATACTTGTCCATCGAGCTATGAATTAGATTGTCATAAGTTTGATCATTTGATTGATAGATGAGATTAATAGCATATGTTGCTAGATATAGGGAACAAAGATTCCCCTAGCGATGAGGACATTGAGTTCAAATCAAATTTGAAGCAAGATTTGATTGATGCAATGATCTAATCATCCTACCTCCTCAAAAGCAAAATCAAAAGATAACACAACAGAATAGTGTTGAAGAGCAGTAGCTTTGAAGATTGTTACATCCCAATTTTTGACCTAATTTAAAATATAGCCGTTGAGGTTCACATGAAGTCAGTTGACAATTAGTTTGGTTATAATCCTGTGAAATGGTAAGATAGTCGTTATAATTTCAAAATGAAGATAACAAGTTAGTTGATCATTTGTCACAAATTCATGGAATTGAGAAGATGGTTAACCATTGTGATTAATTATGATTAAATAATTTAATTTAACTGCAGAGAACTTCCTTGCAGGAAACACGTCGAAGGGGTGGAAGCATTGTCAGAAAGGAATTAGGCACATGAGCATTGCCATCACTGGGCAAATGGGTTGAGGACCTAGCGACTTGAAGCATGATACATCTGTGGGACCTGCATGAGCTATTAAGGAAACAATATAATAAAAACATAAAAATAATTTAAATTAAAATATAATTCATACCTTTAGAGATTGTTTATTAATTTTTATCTTATCATTATAATAAACACTTAAATACGATCACATAAATATAAAAATGAAATGGCACCAATAAATTATAATTATATAATCTAATGATGTCACCTCATCAATAGATTTATGTGAACATATATAAGAACGTACTATAATAATAAAATAAAAAATAATAACTCTTCAACTCCTTATTTCTTTTCCCTCTATATTTCTCTTTTTTCCAAATCAAACGAATGTTTGCATTTGAATGGGTTCTTTCTTTGAAACCAATGGAAGATGAGAAGTCATGACTCATTCCTTTTATGTGAACCTAGAAAGGAGTCAGATTTATTCTTTTTCCTACTCAGCCATGATTCTTACTATCTCTGCCACCTTATTATAAGGAATCGAAATAGGAGTAGAGGGTATTCGTTTTTCTTAGAACCTGACTTCCTCTTAATAGTCTCGGCAATAATTTTAACCGGAGGAGCCAAGAAATCATGAGTTGTTGGTGAAAGCTATGAGGAGGGAGAGAACCATTATCCCAGAACATCCGAGTTCTTGTTGCAGCGATTTACGCCCTTACCAATCGATACACCAATCCATGAGCTAAGAGTTCCCTTTAATTATCAGATTCAAACATCCAATGCAAGCGACAACTTTGCCATTTATATCAGCCATCGAGGAGTAGACCACCTGTCATTGATATGTCTGCTATATTTGCAATTAGATTATTACTCTACAAGTAACGTCTTAGCATAATTGGAGAGGAAAAATCTGTGTTTGGGATCATCAGATCAATACCAAAAACACATCAGGTCATGCTATTTCAATATCATTTTATAACAACCGATTAGGCTCACAAGATTCTTCTTTCCAGATTTATTTCAAGTTACAACATGAATTTGATGTATATTTTATGTCCTTTGATTATCAGTCCTCTTCTTTAGACTTTCATAATTAATTAGATACCATCCAATGATATTTTTCAAGTAGTCTTAGAAACATAATCTTTCTGGTCACAGTTGTGATAAGCATACTAATCAGCAAATCTATGCATAGTGTGGTTTGCAGCAAGTTTCAGCATTCATCATGGTGATATCTAGATGATATCTTGTTGAATTTACAAATTGTACCTTTTTAATTCAGCCATGTGCATAGCAAGTGAAAGCCAATAATAACATAGTATGGATCCATAATCATTTTGCCAATGGATATTAGAATTAAACAATCAAATTTTGGAATCTTTTAAGAACATAATCATGTAATCACAGATTGTGAAATACTGGATGCATGTAATCTTCTTGTATATTTGATAGAACCGGTTGTTTTGAGAATTCTGAACACCTGGGACTCACTCAGCTGTGTAGCCAAGGAAATGGGTGATGAGGTGAGAGAAAAGAATTTGCAATAACATGAAACAATAATCAGTTATGACATATCAATGTTTATCATTTTAATATGAATTATTTAATAGCTCATGCATGATTCTATTAATGTAATCTCTTGTTGTCAAGTCGAGGGGTATGGTTAGATACCACGTTGCTCAACTGATGACAAGATGGTCCTTGTCTATTCTGGGTATGGAGGGCCTTTCTCGTTAGAGATTGTGTGGGGATAAAGTTGAGGTCCAAGGTTGGGTGGTTAAGCTCCTAGCAATGTTTCACCTCTTCCCAAGTTGTCAGACGTACAATAGACACAGATAAGCTATATATTCCATTGGTTACTAGAAATAGATATTATCACTTTTATGGTGTATATGCAAGAAGGTAGGATTAATTGAGTTATTTCATTGTTACAGATATTTTACACCTAGATGCGAGAGATAGATTTATGGATTGTTTTTCATTTATATGAATAATGAATATGAGCATATTTTCTAATCTTGAGTTATTGCCATAGTTAAGAAATTGGAAGAAAAGAAATTTGAAGCCCTAATTGATTTAGTGGTAACTGGAACCTTAAATGATATAGTGGTATCGAAAGCCCTAATTTGATTCAATGGTATTTGGAACCCTAAATGATACAGTGGTATCGGAAGCCCTAATTGATACAATGGTATGTGATGCCCTAATTTTATATAGTGGTATTTAATGGTAATTGTCATTTAATTTTGATATAGTGGTATTGGATGGTATTTGTTGTTTGATATTGTTATAGTAGTATATATGGACTAACTTGGGTGGTTGCAGAAGCATCCCTACAATGATTTCTTGGTTCAAATTCCATGGTATGTGGATTTTATTTTCTATAGCAAATTCATTGATGATGTTTTAAGTTAAGAAATTTTGTTTAACTTTTTTTTTAACGGCAAATCTCTTTCACATGAACATGATGATTATAACTGTCTTCCTATGAAATTGAAGTAATAACTGTATTAATTGAGTATGTTAGATGTTAATCGAGACTCGGGAAAACACGATGTTACATATGGTATCAGAGCGCTGGGTTCAACGCTGAAACCTTGGGTCCAATACTGTTTTTGAGAAACTGAAATGTAAATGTTGAAAAAGATTCATTTTGCATAATTGGATATTGCAATTAAAATTGGAAAAACACATTGGGAAATCATTCAGAATAGCTGGGAAGGGCTAAGAAGATTTAAAATGGACAATATATAAACTGTAATACCATTAAAGATGAAAACATAATTAAGAAGATAAAATGATTGGCAAGTCGAGTGGTGTAGATCGGGTTTACGAACCCAATTTGAAATCCTTGGCCAAGGTAGATATAGGCAGATGTGCCGATCATGAGATCTTTTTTGTTTGTCCACAAGCTTCAGTTATTTGGGAATAACTGATGGGACACTCAAACCACTAGGTTGCTCGGATGGTTGGACTGGAGAACATCCCAAGGAAGCCATTCTAATATGTTAGAATGTGTGGGGAGAAGTATGGTCCAAGGCCGAGGCTTGCGCAATCTAAAACAGTTTCTATAATCTTGATAAAATGTTATCAAAATCCATGATGATGGTTAAATAATACCTTTTAGTTGAATGTCCCCAGCATTTGTTTTATGCAATTAAGGGTAGAAATAAATTGTTATCTATTTTGAACTTGAATTGAAGTGAAACAAAACTGTGAACCATGATCCTTTCTGTTTTTGCTTAAACAACAAGATCATTTTGTGCTCCAGTATGGAGTAAACACCCTTGCATAATTGAAAAACTATCAATGCTTGTTTACAGATGTAAACTTTGACGAGATAGGCATGAAAGCCTAATTCATACAAATGGAAAAGATAAAATATTAGATATTTATAGATGAATGGTGAGCTATTCGATAAGAATCTTATAAATTGTTTCAGATACTTATGATCTTGATTGGATGTATGATGATCTTTCATAATATATCATGTTCCTACCTTTTGACACAATGCTATACATATATAATACACATACGATGTTGACTTTACATATTGAATTGTTGTATATTGTTTGGAGATAAGGTGTATATTCTATCATGAGATGATTACTCTAATGAAATGTTATTGTGAGTAAGATGGGCAAGAAGGCCGAGGTTACATAAATGGAAAACATGGGTCTATTAACTCTTTTTTAGGTGATCTGAAAGTTTGCAAGGTTGATCTACCCATTAATAAGTACCATATGCCAAATGGATGTATAAGTGACTTAAATTATGATCAAGTTATGATCTAGAACTTGCTAGTTGAAGAATTCCAATTTTGAATACTTGTCTTACTCTTAGTTATTGAACCTTGAAAATTCTCTTAAATGAAGATATCAATATGGAATTAAACTAATTATATGGTGAGTGTCTACATGAGTATGACAGGAATATGAAATGGAATCAACTCAGTTGATGCTAAGATGACCACAAGTACGATAAAGCGAACTCAGGTGAGTACGTGTTTAATTTTATGTTACCATGCAAATATCTTTTTGGAAACCTTGAAGTAAAAATGGATTTTGAGTTTCGATTATGATTTTGACCTTGAAAAGAAATGATATCATGATGCTATATATACATCTTGTATTTGGAATATTCTTTTAGTGTCTAATTTGTAGAGATCATCGAGGACAATGAAACGCAAAGGGGAATGGTACGTTACATTCCAATTTTAAAGTACTCATTTATAATGTTCGTTACAATTTCAAGTTCATTGAGGACGATGAACCACAAGGGGAATGGTATTTTACATCCCAATTTTTGACCTAATTTAAAATATAGCCGTTGAGGTTCACATGAAGTCAATCGACAATTAATTTGGTTATAATCTTGTGAAATGGTAAGATAGTTAGGCGTTATAATTTCAAAATGAAGATAACAAGTTAGTTGATCATTTGTCACGAATTCATGGAATTGAGAAGATGGTTAACCGTTGTGATTAATTATGATTAAATAATTTAATTTAACTATAGAGAACTTCATTGGAGGAAACACGTCGAAGGGGTGGAAGCATTGTCAGAAAGGAATTAGGCACAGGAGCATCACCACCACTGGGCAAATGGGTTGAAGACCTAGTGACTCTAAACATGATACCAGGTTGCTCAGCTGATGACAAGATGGTCTTTGTCTATTTCGGGTAGAGAGGGAATTTCTTGTTAGAGATTGTGTGGGGATAAAGTTGAGGTCCGAGGTTGGGTGGTTAAGCCCTTGAAAATTTTTCACCTCTTCCCAAGTTGTCGGACGTACAACAGACATAGATAAGTTATACATTCCATTGGTTACTAGAAACGGGTATTATCACTTTTATGGTGTATATGCAAGAAGGTAGGATTAATTGAGTTATTTCATTGTTACAGATATTTTACACCTAGATGCGAGAGATAGATTTATGGATTGTTTTTCATTTATATGAATAATGAATATGAGCATATTTTTTAATTGAGTTATCGCCGCAATTAAGAAATCGGAAGAAAAGAAATCTGAAGCCCTAACTGATTTAGTGGTAACTAGAACCTTAAATGATACAGTGGTATCGAAAGCCCTAATTTGACTGAGTGGTATCTGGAACCCTAAATGATACGGTGGTATCAGAAGCCCTAATTGATTCAGTGGGATCACAAGCTCTAATTGAATTAGTGGCATTGAAAGCCCTAATTGATACAATGGTATGTGATGCCCTAATTTTATATAGTGGTATTTAATAGTAATTGTCATTTAATTTCGATATAGTGGTATTGGATTGTATTTGTTGTTTGATATTGTTATAGTGGTATATGTGGACTAATTGGGTGGTTGCAGAAGTATCCCTACAATGATTTTTTGGTTCGAATTCCATGGTATGTGGATTTTATTTTCTATAGTAAATACATTGATGATGTTTTAAGTTAAGAAATTTTGTTTAACTATTTTTTTTTACTGGTAAATCTCTTTCACATAAACATGATTATAACTGTCTTCCTACGAAATTGAAGTAATAACTGTATTCATTGAGTATGTTAGATGTTAATCGAGACCAGGGAACACAGGATGTTATAAAGATATTGATGTGATCAGAGATTTAGACGAAAGTAGAATAGATCAGAATAGATTAGAAGTGTTTGCAGAAGACTGAATTGATTCAGAGTGATAGAAGATTTTGCAGAAGACTATGAGTTGATTTAGAGTGATTTTGAGGTTTGTTTGACCAGGTTTTGACCAAGGTTGACCTTGGTTGACCAAAGTTGACTTTTGATGAAAAAGTTGAAAATTTTGAGAAAATGTTGATATGATGAGATTTTGAGATGAATATTGCATTAGAAAGATGGATAGTAGAAGCTTTTGTTCCCGTCGGTCTTAAAAATTTAAAATGCATTTTTTTGCTATTTAGGAGTGTCAGATTTAGATCTTGATCCTGAAAATGAGTTCAAAGCAGTCAAATAAGCGAAGGGAGTGATTTTCACGTCAATCGGTGCACTTTCCAAAATTAGGTCACACCCTATATAAGGCCCCAAAAGGTCATTTTCAATTCATTTGCACTTTTTGTCTTTTGTGAGGAGCTCTGAGTCACCATGGTAGTCCTCGTCCACTCACACAGATTTGAGCACTCCCGATGTCATTAGCGGCCAGCAAACTAGGGAGCACCTGTTAGTGATCGAAAGACCACCTTGTTAATTCAAATTTGACGAATTTTGATTGAATTTTGCATGTTTTTAATCATTTTTTTGTTGAGTCAACCGGTTCCTCGTGCGTGGGCCTGTTTTCTTGCATGGGTCGTGGAGGAAACTTGCACGAGACTTTGCTGGGAAGGCAAAGTCTTGCATCATGATAAACAATCTCTCGTGTCAGAGGAACCCATCGCTTGCATCGCAAACCCTAGAATAGGGTCCTTTCTTGCATCGTGGTGCGAGATCTCACATGACAGGATGTTCTCGTGCGAGAACTGCCCAAGTCTTGCACGACCACGGTGGGTGCCGGAAATGTATGTGTTAAATATGGGCCTCTAATTCAACCACACAATTCAACATGATCATTCCATGATGGATTTCATTTGAGAATAAACATTAGATTGTTCATCTTGAAGGACCCATGCACATTGATCTATTGCCTTCTATCTAGACAAGGTTTTAAGTTTTGCTCTCAGATTCGAGAGTTCAGTAACCAGACCAATCTATGAATGAAGGATTTGAGCCAAAATGTATGCAAGATTATACTATGTTTTTGAGATTTTCTTATGCAAATAGATATGAATCTAAGCTAAGATGAAATGCAGATTAATCTAAGAACAAGGCAAACAAAGTTAGTCTAAATGTATGCATCTTTTATTCTAAAATGAGAAAGCAAACTGAATAGTATGAAGAGCTTTGAATGCACAAATATTTGAGTACTCAAAATGACAGAGTTTCGTTACTCAATAATTGCATCCTCCAAAATCAGAGGCAAAAGGTCTCTTTTATAGAATCCTAGAACCAATCGACTGTTGAGATAGAAGTAGATGAACGGTTCAGATTAGAGGAGAATTCAGTTCAACTAGAAAGTTTCTATTATTGGAGGAGTTAACTGATTGCTTTTGGAGTGAATGATGTAGTTAACTATTTTATTTCCTTTTCTGATTTCAATTGACTCACAATTTTCAATTTAGAACTGGAGAGAATATTTGAAGATAATATTTGATTTATGTAATTATATGTGACCTCATATTTGAATAATTAAATTCTATAATTAGGATGAGGATATTCAATAAATCAAATATATTTAATTCTTTATGTCATGTGTATTAGCTAATGGGGGTGAATTTATTTAATTAAAGTGCTAGGACTTTTTGATGTGGGGAAAGGGGGAGTTTGCTCACATTCGTTCTTTGTTATGCAAATTGGTCACCTTGTTGTTTACTTTGAAGCCTTCCTTGAGACATGACAAAGATTTTAGGATATGAGGATTAAAAGCCTCTCTCGTGAAAAGTTTTGGCTTCTCATAAAGGCCTTATCCCATTACCAAAGTCACAAAACTTAAACAAATTTCATCGTTTTAGGGGTCTATGAAAGAGTTTTCGTTTGTCTTGCATCCCACTTTCATCATTCAGTTCATTGCAGGAATCCTAGGCGTAGAGGAATTTTGACCCTGATATGCTGATAAGTTCATGGTGAAGGTTTGAGATTTAGAGGATTCAGATCCT
The DNA here is from genome assembly GCA_028749045.1 of Cupressus sempervirens. Classification (NCBI taxonomy): domain Eukaryota; kingdom Viridiplantae; phylum Streptophyta; class Pinopsida; order Cupressales; family Cupressaceae; genus Cupressus; species Cupressus sempervirens. The sequence goes on along the minus strand of CM053785.1, from coordinate 17,669,675 downwards.
GGCATTGGGCTGAATTCACCCCATGTGAGGATTGATTTGATCATTGGGTGCAATTTCAATTCAACTCCCCCATTTCAATCCCTCAAGCATTCTTTCATATCCAAAATCAGTTAAGCTTGTCCTTATAATCGGCATGGTGGTCTTACAAAGACTTGCCATAGTCTGATCCTCAATCATTTTTGCTCAAAAGACTTGTTTCCACCTTCAAATTTTATTCAACTTTTTCTTCAATAATCACCATTAACCTTATTTAACCATTGGGAGTTGATGAATTTCAAAAGAAAATTTTACAATGAGGACCAAATATTTTTGATTTGGAGGATTGCTTTAGGGTGGAAATCATGCACATAGAGGAATACTGCCACCCTTGACATGCTTGGTTTTGATCAAAACTTCCCTCTTGCCTCAACATTTTCATCATTAACCCCTTCAATTTCCCCATTTTCATCCCCTAGTCGTCAATTTTTTCCACCCTCATGACTTGGGCACTTGATTCCTATCAAAGGTTGTGTTTTCCCTTGGGCGGAGATTTTTGAGAATAGAGAATTACCCTTGGGCGGAAATCTTGGGCTTGGAGGATTTTCACCACCTCTTGCTCTCTTACTTAACTTTGTCTTTGCACCACTTTACTTTCTTCAAGTTGCAACTATTTGTCAATTTGGTTTAAAGTGAGGTTCACGTGTATGCTTAAGTCTGATTTCCCACCTTGTTTCCAATTTAGCAATCTGATTGTCAACTTTCTTCTTGAGATTTGACTTCTATCATGCTAAGTTACCCATTCAATGATGTCAAGAATTAGCTATCGAGCCCCAAGGACTTGACTGATTTAACTCTTTGGCTTCATCAAGCTCTTCCCAAGGCTTGGAGGCTTGGAGACACTACCAACTAGGACTACTTAAGAGCATCTAAACCCACTACTCCTACTGTCAAAAGCAAAAGAGGGGGTTCCCATTTGCAATGGGGCAATGGTGTGAAAACCTCACAATAGTAAGCTAATTAAGTTGATTACAGACATACTTGCAATGTTTAAAAACTTTAAATTTTCCCACATTCAGTAGGAAGACAACGAAGAGGTGCATGCATTATCCAATGTGGTAGTGACATCAGAGGTGGAGGTGGAGTTGATGGTTTTTTCAGACCATAGGAAAGCACAAGCTAGTGAAATGATTTCAAGGCATTCAAACAAAGAGCTAGGTACAAGTGTCAATGCATCCACATTTACTTTGAGCTACTGATTGTTGTTATATGTGTGGAGAAAGTTAGTTGAAAGAAATCCTTTGCCTTCTTTCTCAAGATTTCTTACTAGTGATCTGATAGGACGTGGGAAGGTTTACTATCATAGTTGCAGGAAGTCGGGCAACTTCTTGTGAGAATGTCAAAGGTGATCATAGCCTTCTGGGGCAAGGTCTCACAAGATAGATTGAATAACATATTTGTTTCGAGGATGCTGAATTCCTGCATAAGCACCATTGTTCTTGGTGATGATTATTTGGATGTGTTAGGGAAGTATGGAACAAACATGGAGATTGCTTGTGTTTGGAATTGGGCTCAATTGCTAATTCAAGGTGGTTACAGACTCTGTGTGAGAGTAGTTGGTGTGTGTGGGGGGTGTGGCTTGATGACATTTTTGTCAGAATACCCATTGGTGTGGGTTTAGTGCAAAGAATGGAGGACTGGTTGTAAATTGGAGATGTGGAAGTACTGATTCATCCTTTTCTTCTGGAGTGCTTATGGTGATTGAGCGGTCCAGTGGGCAGCCGTGGGTATATGATTGAGCAGAATCAAAAGTTTCTTGCAAATCAGAGAAATTTGAGCTAGTTGAGGGGAGAATGAATTTGCGAAGGAGAATCCTAAGCGTTGACAAGGATGCCCTCCAAACAGTGGCAAGGTTAGGAGGCTGTCCCTACTTCACAAACGTTGTAGCTTTGTAGGGGTTGCCAGGTTTTCTCTGCACCCATTTTTTTGATTTGGGTTGTTGAACATTCTATATCTTGCCCTTTGGAATGTATTGCGCTATCAGTACTTTTGGTGCTCTTTTGTTTCGGGGGATAGCTCGAATATGGTCTTGGGTGGGGTGTGTAGCTGGGACAGGCTAATCTCCAGACAAAATACACTAAAGACAAAATAAAGTCAAACTTTTTTTTTCCAGATTCACGAAAACATAGTATTTTTTTCCAAATTTTTTGTTGTTTTCGACTACAAACTACGCAGATCATGAAGATCAAATGCTGAAATTTTCAGAAAAATACATGATATTTTCTAGTTTTTGAAAATTGGTCAACTGTACAGTTTGTCTCGAAGATAGCTGTGTCCAGCTAGCTGCTGTTGTTTTGGTACGGACTGTTGGTTTGGTGGGGCTTAGTTACGAACTTATATTATTACTGTACTATTTCTGCATCTCCTCTTTAAATTACTAATATAAAATACCATTTACCAGGAAAAAAAAAAATACACTCATGGCAGTGGCTTTAAGTTGAATGACATCTAAAAGTTTGTGTCCTACAATAGAGTTGGTTTCGCTCTCAATTCTCATCATAGCAAACTCTCATGAACTATTGCATGCACCTTGCAGGTAACGAGGGTCATGAATATGTCCTTACACATATTCTTCAGCGAGCAGTTCGATATGGACAGGAAGTTCTAAAAGCTCAGGAAGGGTTTTTTAGTGGGTAGGCAACTATATCTTCTGTTAAAAAAAAATGGTTTAGTAGTTTAGCAGTATTCTGTTTATATGTTGGAATGACTGTTTTTAATGTTATATGATGCAATATTTATGTGTGATTTTATTAAACATAGTTGTTTCTTTTTGAAGTTGACTGTTTCAATTTATGAGATTAGGCTTGAAAATTAAGATGTAATGCAGCCTGATGAATTTATTAAAAAGTGTAACTGATCTTGGTGACTAATTAGATAAATGGTCTGGCTAGGTTGTTGAGCACTGTTGTTAAAGTCATGGGTAAGACTTTTCCTGAACTGACAACATGAAAAGAAGAATAAGGAAATTATTGCAGAAGAGGAATTGAGCTTTGGGAGGACTTTGATCAAGGTAGTTTTGAGATCATCTGTTATGTCAATAAGTTTGTTAGTTTGTGCATGCATTGTGATTCTATGGCCTCACCTTTTCTTTTCAAGAAGTTGGGCTGCCTGCCCACATTTGATATGTCTAAGGGTTGATCAAAATATTTTTTGGAGCAAGTCAGTGGGTTTTATTGTTGTTCTAGTCACAAATTTCATCTTTTAAGGGTACTGGAGAAGAAAATTAATCTAAATCTATGGTCTCAAGTTTGGCTTCAAAGACCTGAAAATTATATAAAGGGCTTGGAGTTTTCAAAATTAATCCATAATAGCTTGTGATTATTGGCTTAAAGCAAAGCAAAGGAAATAGAATAAAGAAGGTGCATTCCTTGTGAGATTATTTGTTATTTGTTCTGGAGGAAGTTTGATGTCTTTTAACTCTAAAACTTGAATCCCTGTCTAACGTAGCTTTAGAGTGTTGGAAAGCCCATTACTCTAGTTAAAGCAAGAGCTTGTAATTTCTTCTTTTGTCACAGTACATCTTGAAATAGTTGCCTTATGTTGTGATTTAAGATCAATATATGAATTAACTACGTAGATTTCTATTGTGATTCTGATTGTTTTACTTTCTAAATGACCTTGCTTGTTTATGATTGCAGGGCATTGACAAATTCAAGAAGGCTGCACAAGAAGTTACAGATAACAAGCTTAGCAGGCAGGTGCAGTAATATCTGAGTAACTTTTGTCACAAAATAGCCTAATGCTAATGAAAAGAATAGAAGTATTTTTAATTGAGAGATAGGGTAAGAGTGATTTGAAAATTAAATATCGAAGTCAATGAGATGCATAACTATAAATAGTATTTAATGACTAGAAAATTGCATCAATAGATACAAGCATCAATGATAAACATCACAACAATTGAATGACTGACAAATACCATAATATTGTATGTTTGGATCAGGAATGCTAAAAATATGCATTTATCAATCTCATATGATTCAAATAATTATCCCAAGGCTAATAGATCACTAACGTTGCACTATGCACCATCAAAATGGAGGTTAAAAAGAAAAACTCAAGTTCAAAGTACAAATCATCTACTAATGCTTGCTCATGGATATAACACTGACCATTGCCTCTTAAGCTAGGCCCTTATTGGTTACTGACATTGTACCCTGCCACAGCTCTACCATCTGATTCTTTTGTATGATGAAATGTCTCGAAAGAGGTTCTGTTTAACTTTGCATCCTTGCTATATTTCGGCATTTTCCTATTCTGGGCTGTGTACTGAATAGCTGGCGCTCTTTTTCTTGGGCAGCTGCTAAAGTACTCTCACAACTATGCTTACAAGACATAGATCAGGAAAGCTTTTTTTTTCGTGGGACTCGGGCATAGAATTGGCATATAGACTTATTTAACATTATGTAAAGACTTAGCAAACTGATATCTACGCCCTATGCGAATATAATATCTATCCGGAATGAATCTCCTATCACCATCCATGTCACTAAATCAATCTGATAACTGAGCCCAATTCCTGCAGGTTGGTAGGAAACCGCTCTGATACCACTGTAAAATCTCCTACCTGGTTATGGCTTTGAGAAACACCCAATTCTTATACTAATCAGCTGCTTGACATTTCATCAAACATTTTGCAAGCAAACTTGAATCCTTTGAAATGCTAGATGATGCTATTTTGCTGGAATGTTAATTCAGGATTTTCAGAGTTAATCCAATTCCAGATAGGATTAATTTCTACTGCTCATCAAATTATAAGCTTAGCATACATTACTCCACTTTAAGATGATTTCAGAATAATGAAAAACAAGGGCGAATCTCCTTATTAATTTATTGCCTTAGCACAAATGGCAAATGCTATGCTAGCACATTACAATTACTTATAACAATAAACAGAGCTGCGGATATTCAATGATTACAAACTAATGAAAAACCTGTTATAGCTGTTGTATTTCAGATAATAGAACGAGTCCAAATGTTGTTACAGATTACATGTAGCTCCCACGATGATGCAGAAATATCCCACACTAGAGTGTGTATATCAGACAGAAGGTAGGCACCCAAGGAATCGCACCCAGTCCTCACATTATAGCCGCCCAAAACTCAGATGAATCATGCCACAAGTAGAAGACTAATGGTGTGCAATTGCAGAAGATTAAGTACCCCAACAACAGTCAACAACTACGTCCGGAATGCAGATTTAAACACCTAGTCTGGTCGCTATTAATTACAGCCCTGTAGGGTAATTTTACCCTCTCAATATGTAGCTCAATCCTCTGAAATAATCTCCCAGAATTGCTTAATACCACAAAACTGAAATACTAAATATATGGACGCTTGAATATGCAGATGTTCAACAGAAAATTTGCAGTGAATAAACCCTGAAATTTTCTTTGCAATTGCATATGAAATGTATGATCTCCAGCAAAATCCAAATGCCCAGATTTGGGAACATTAAATCAGAATTGCAATTTACCAGCAATCAGAAATTACAGTTACCAATCTCTCCCAAAATAAGATTGCCCTCTCAGCCCCAGTTGATACAGTAAGAGAAGACACTTTGATATTTCTTCAGCAGACACTTACTGCTTAGCTACAGTGGATACAGAAAGAGGAAGCACTGGGTTCAAACCCTTAGATCAACGCTTATACTTCAGCAAGGGCACAAAATCAACAACTCAAAAAACTCACATAACGACAAAAGCAAATAGATAATCAAATAATCGGATGACTTTCTCACAAAGAGCTCATATTTATAATCTTCAAATGCCCTTTTGTTTTCAAAATGTAACTTCACTTACTTCTCCAACACGACATAACTTACGTTTAATACTTGGTTTAGACATGCAATTAATTAAATAAATGCCTCCTGCTCATGATGACTCAACTCTCAACTTAAGTGAAATTAGAAAGTTAAATTATAACTTTATAATAAGCCATTTAATAATTTAATAATAACTTGGTCACGAAAAATGTAATAACTCCCAAAATATTCATTATTTAAATATGTCATTTGAACTAGGAGTCATGCCTATTATTTCTCCACATGACCAAATGCACTTTCCAAAAATAGAAAGGGTCCATTTCAATTAACACCCGACTTACCACAATTAGTAAGTACACAAAACTAAGCCCAAACAAAGTTCAATCTGAGCCAAATGAAGACCAACCAGTAATTTATTGAATTGTGGAGAAGATAAGACCCTCCCAAGCCAAGCCACTGCCTTAGAGGACCATCTATCCACCATAATTAACCTACGAGGATCACAATAATAGGCTAATCTCTCAAACTCCGATGCTGGCAAAAATAGGGATATTACAACTTTCTCATTAAGTATTGGAACCAAGAATGGCTGTATGCATATTACTATTGGCAAATGTTTTTTCCATGCTTCACACATGTTTTGATCTGTGATATTTACTAAGATCTTTCAATATAAGGTCAAGGCAATGGGCAACACAAGTAGTCTAGAACAAAGATGGGTGTCTATCCGTGAGAAGTGTACTTATATCCCTCTACATAATATTCTTCTCTTTCACTTTTATGGAGGTTTTTTTTAAAACATCTCAAATGAAATCATCCCTTTTTTAAACATCTCAAAGGAAATTTGAAATTGTTAATGTTATAGCTTTTGTCAGATTGAATTAATCAAAGAAAAGAAAATTGTATCAGTATATAAATGATTGTGTTTACATTACTCTTAATTGACAATATATATATATATATATATATATATAATTTAGTTAGATATTTAATAATATTTAATCAAGGGAAATATACTAAGTATTAAATTGACTAATTCATCGCCTTCTTCTGATTGACGAGACGTGTCTCATGGAGAGACATGCCCCTACGTGGACTTTGTCTACACAGGGACATGCCTCTCCATGAGACATGTCCCATTTGATATGTATATAATCTCATCAGGCTGCTCTTGGAAAGTACAGAATTTACAACAACAGTACCATTACAAGCAGCAATCCTCTCTAACACTTGCATACCATTTTGACAGCCCTGCACACGGAGAGTTATATCAGCACCATATCAAAGAGCGATTAGACATTGATTAAATTTTAGGTATTCCATCTGATCTCATTCCCTCAACATGGTATTATTGATGTAAAATTTGTTAATGGCAGAAATTCAGGGGGAGTGTTGGCAGTATTTAATTTCTGCTCACAAACATTGAGTCGTCTGCAGCCTTAGCCAACAATAGGAGACAATGTGCAGTTTAACTTCCAACCTCCCACAAATGGCAAATGCTAGCACATTACAATTAACTATAACAATAAATAGAGTTGCAGATATTCAATGATTACAAACTAATGAAAATTCTGTTATAGCTGTTGTATTTCAGATAATAGAATGACTCCAAATGTTGTTGCAGATTACATGCAGCTCCCATGATGATGCAGAAATATCCCACACTAGAGTGCATATATCAGACAGGAGGCAGGTACCCAAGAAATGACACCCAATCCTCACATTATAGCTGCCCAAAACTCAGATGAATCACGCCACAAGTAGAAGACTAATGGTGTGCAATTGCAGATGATTAAGTGCCCCAACAACAGTCAACAACTACGTTCAGAATGCAGATTTAAACACCTAGTCTGGTTGCTATTAATTACAGCCCTGTAGGGTAATTTTGCCCTCTCAATATGTAGCTCAATCCTCTGAAATAATCGCCCAGAAAATTTGTAGTGAATGAACCCTCATTGGCAACAAATATACTCGACACTAGAATACAACGATAAAATTCAGAGATAAGAAATTTTCTTTGCAATTGCATATGAAATGTACGATCTGCAGCAAAAACCAAATGCCTAGATTTGGGAACATTAAATCAGAATTGCAATTTACCAGCAATCAAAAATTACAGTTACCAATCTCTCCCAAAACAAGATTGCCCTCTCAGCCCCAGTTGATACAGTAAGAGAAGACACTTAATATTTCTGCAGCAGACAATTGCTCCTTAACGACAGTGGATACAGAAAGAGGAAGCACTTGGATCAAACCCTCATATCAACCCTTATATTTCAGCAAGGGCACAAAATCGACAACTCAGATTACTTACAGAACCACAAAAGCAAATAGATAATCAAATAATCAGATGATTTTCTCACAAGGAGCTCATATTTCTAATCTCCAAATGCCCTTTTGAATTCAAAATGTAACTTCACTTACGAAGCTTCTCCAACACAACATAACTTAGTAACATAAAATACTTGGCTTAGACATGCAATTAATTAAATAAATGGCCACTTCTCATGATGACTCAACCCTCAAGTGAACTTATAAAGTTAAATCATAACTTTATAATAAGTCATTTAATGATTTAATAATAATTTGGCTGCTAAAAATATAATAACTCCCAAAATATTTATCATTTAAATATGCCATTTGAAATAGGAGTCATGCCTATTATTTCTCCACATGACTAAATGCACTTTCCAAAAATAGAAAGGGTCCATCTCAATTAACACTTGACTTACCACAATTAGTAAGTATACAAAACTAAGCCCAAATAAAGTTCAATCTGAGCCACATGAAGACCAACCTGTAATTTACTGAATTGTGGAGAAGACAAAACCCTCCCAAGCCAAGCCGCTGCCTTAGAGGACCATCTATCCACAATAATTAAACTAGAAGGATCACAATAATAGGCTAATCTCTCAAACTCTGATGTTGGCAAAAATAGGGACATTACAACTTTCTCATTAAGTTTTGGATCCAAGGATGGCTGTATGCATATTACTATTGGCAAATGTTTTTTCCATGCTTCACACATGCTTTGATCTGTGAGATTTTACTAAGATCTTTCAATATAAGGTCAAGGCAATGGGCCACACAAGTACTCTAGAACAAAGATGGGTGTCTATCCGTGATAAGTGTACTTGTATCCCTCTACACAACATTCTTCTCTTTCACTTTTATGGAGGTCTTTTAAACATCTCAAATGAAATCATCCCTTTTTTAAACATCTCAAAGGAAATTTGAAATTGTTAATGTTATAGCTTCGGTTAGATTGAATTAATCAAAGAAAAAAAAATTGTATCGGTATATAAATGATTGTGTTTACATTACTCTTAATTGACAATTATATATATATATAAAAAATTTAGTTAGATATTTAATAATATTTAATCAAGGGAAACGTACTAATTATTAAATTGACTAATTCATCACCTTATTTTGATTGATGAGGCGTGTCTCATGGAGAGACATGCCCATACGTGGACTTTGTCTACATAGGGACATGCCTCTCCATGTGACATGTCCCGTGTGATATGTATATAATCTCATCAGGCTGCTCTTGGAAAGTACATAATTTACAACAATAGTACTATTACAAGCAGCAATCCTCTCTAACACTTTGTTGTGTAGTTTTCACACCATCACCCCAAAATTTTGGGGACCCCCTTTTTTCAATTGCCTTGGCAATAAATAATTTTTTGAAGTTGTCCAAAAAATTTTTCGATTTTAGAAAATTTTATGTCTTGGACACCTTCAGGCCAGGGGTGAAGAGGTTTAGGTTTGTTTTTTTAACTCGGTTTTAAGCTTGATTTTTTGGAACGAGTAATTTTATCCTTAGGCCGAACAAATTTCAAAGAACTATACTTGGCAGGATAAAATTACAAAATTTTGGGGACTTAGACGATTTTATTTTGAAAATTGGATATAATTGTATAATCTTTAGCGTTTTCAAAATAATTTTTTAGATTTATTTGTTTCGGAAAATTTTAAATTTTTGGTAAAAATTGATTTTGTAATGGTGAAATTGAATTGAAAATCAATTTTGGATGCAAGGAAAAAATGATTTATTTTTCTTTAAAAAATTTAAATTGCATAGTAAAATCTATTTAAATTAAATTGCAAAAATTGGCATTAAATGGGTTAAATTTGCCTTGAAGATTTTAAAATATTTAAAGAAATTAGTAATTAAAATTGAAAAAATCGATTTTGGGCTTGCCAAATCCAATTTTTAATGATATATTAATTACTAAATCGTCATTAAATGAAAACGTTTAGCATCTCCGAGGCTTTATTAATTTTACTTTTGCAATTTTGGTCTAATCGACAATCTAATAATGCAAATCTCATTGTGGCAAAATTAATTTTTGACTTATCATTTAATTGGGACCAGATTGTGCACTAATTAATGTTTTTTGTATTTTTTTCCTCTCCTAAGTGCAAATCGGCCAGTTAGGGAAGGCAAGTGAATTGGGTATAAGAAGACTCTCCTTCCCCTTGTCTCCTCATTCTTCCATCTACCTCTTCCATGCTTGGAGTAGCTCTTCCTCCTTGAACGATTTTGGCAAAGGGCAGATTTGCATATGGGAGTAGCTCTTCTTCCTTGGCATTTTTTTTTATAGGGTAGTTCTTGGCGATTTTTATAAGGTAGATTTGATTTTCCTTGCCCTGGAGGATTCTTGATTGATGTCTGATTTTCATAGAGAGCTACAAATTTTGTGGAGTTGCGGTTTTTATGGAGCCGAATTTTGTGGAGCTGCAATTTTTGTGGAGTCGAAATTTGTGAAAGTCTGATTTTCTTGAGGAGCTGCGATTTTGCATCAGATTTGGACAGTATTATTTGGCAAAGGAAATAGTTGATTAAAGTTTGATTTTTTGGCACATGCATGGGCAATTTCAAGTAGGTAGAATTTTGATTTCTTCAGCTAGGGCATCAATATTCGCAAGGGGCTTGAAATTCTTAGGTTTGATCCAAAATTCCAAAGAAAACCCAGCCAATAGTAGAGGTAAGTTCAATTCATTTAGAGTTGAAAGTGGTCTTTAAGTGGATTTCGCTTTTTTGTTCTTGTCTAGTTTTGCTTTTCTTGGTTCTTCTTGCATTCATCATCCACCACTTCATCATCCCATCCTAGGTTGAAGATTAGAGATTGATAAGTGTAGAATTCATGATAGAGCATTTGGCGAAGCAAAAATAAGTGAAACCACCCTAGGTTGAAGTTGGGAGATATAAGTGTAGTCCATCCTAAGGTAACGAAGGGGTAGAAATAAGTGGTAGTCCCACCCCTAGGTTGAAAATTAGAGATTGATAAGTGTAGTGATAAGACTTGGCGAGGCAAAAATAAGTGTAGAATTTATTGATAGGAAGAAGGTTGGAGATCGATAAGGGTAGTCTATATCACTTAGAACGAAGGGGCAAAAATAAGTGTTTAGGATGGTAGATGTTAGTGCAAGCAAGAACCCTAAGGGAACAAATACTGAGAAAGACAAAGAGGATATGATGTCCAAAACAACTTTCTTCTCGAAAACGAGGCGAATAATTGATACCAATGTTGGTACAGTAAATATGATACAGGTAAAGGACAGACTAAAGGAAGAACAATTCCCCATGGCAAAGATCTACAAAAGTAGAATTGGCTGCACGAAGGAAAGAAAGGAGTCACCAGATCATCAAGGCTCACAGTGGCAGACTTCAAATCAGAGTATGGAGATCTCATGGTGCTTCTCAGCTAGATCATGAGCCTAGCTCAAGGTATGCAATCCGAAAACTAGATGTACTTCTTTATTGATGAAATTGCAAATGGAAGGGGCAAATTTGATTGGGCTAGAATTATAAGTGAAAATCTAGAATTACAACTTAGGGCAGTGCAAAACTAGAAGCAATTCCACATGGGGTCCTAGCCCTTCTAGTTGATTGCGAGCTGGCAAAGGTTGAAATGCGAGCTTTGGCGAAGAATGAAATCGGGTGAAGGGCGAATTTGATTGAAGATTAAGATTCAAGAAGCCCTGCAATTTCAAGAAAGAGCGGATTAGTAGAAGAGATTTGAAAATATTTGAGGCTAGGCAAGGCTTGTCTATTCGTGCAAGCTAGCTTGGTTGAATTCAAATGGTAAGGTTGGAAGACTAGGAAGGCAAGGATAATGGGGGAGATTAAGTTCGATTTCAAGGTTGTGGCCAAGAGCAAGGCTGTCAAGTTGCAAAGAAGTTCGCATCCAGGGAAGCCATCGAGGCCAAGACAAGATTACCCCAAGTGCATGAAGACCTCATCCTTTCAGGGTCAGGACATCAAGTACAAGCAAGTGGTGATGAGAAAGTTTCTAAGGACAAGCTCAAGCATCCAAGGCTTCACCTTATCTCAAGGATTGAATAGATTTATAAGATAAGGTTGATGAGGTGGCACTTTCATGTGCATGCAATCAAATCATGCCAAGTGTCCTATGTTCTCATTGGTTGACAAATTATTGTAATTTTCTCATTGGCCCACAAAGTTGGTGCCCTCATGTAATTGGTTGAATAATGGTAACCCTAATTAGGGTTTGTAAGATATAATCTTGGCCCTTGATTTTGCCGCTTAATCTCGGCCATTCATTGTAATTTGGAGCCTCTATATAAGGCCATTCTGCTCTCATTTGTGAGGGAGTGATGTTGGAGAATTGTTGCCAAAATACTATCAAAATTGTTCTCTATTCATTGTTGTGGCTTGCATGGTGGATATGCATGAGCATTTTGGTGTATTGCATGGTTCTTCTCATCTCTCAAATTAAAAGTAGGATTTCATTTCATGTTGCTAGAGTAGAAGTAGATGGCTAATTGTATGGTGATATTAATAAATGTTTGATAGGGATCTATAATTAGGCCACTAGCATCCTAGCGGCTTGTTGGGGAAGCCTTGTGCGGTAAACTAGTTCTTTTTCCTTTTAATCATTGCATCTATGAGGGTGGAGCCGCTGGTAAACTGTCATTAGATTTGATCCCTGTCCATTTGGTAATCTTTCCATTCATAGGAGTAGGAGTAGAATAGCGAGTAGTTGATTAGTTGAGGTTTTGAAGAAGGTTAAGAAATCATAAGCCATTCGAACACTCACCCTCCATCACCATCAACATCATTTGGCACTAGTACTGAATCACCATTATCATCATCCCAAAATCCAAGTTGTCCTTGAAGGAATAACATAAGCCCGCCTACGTGATTACCAACAAATCACATCGATATACTGAGTTAGTATCCACAGGTGTAAGGAACATTGGAGTTATTCTCATGTCCCATGAGTATTAACTTTTCAAGAGAGGAATTGTGTGTTTGATACTCCATATTAGATATGCAATTGCTAATATGTTATGTGGTATAAAAACTGACATCAACACACTTGCATACCATTTTGACTGCCCTGCATAAGGCGAGTTATATCAGCACCATATCAAAGAGTGATTACACATTGATTGAACTTTAGGTATTCTTGCAACATATCTCAATATCATTTTTCCAACTTGCCAGTGAGAATTTTGAGTTGACTCCATGAACCTTGAGATCACACTTACACCGTACATGATATCTAGCCTCATAGCTGTGATATAAATTAAACTTTCAACGAGTCTTCTAAACATAATTGGATCAACATTTGATCTCTTTTCCTCCTTGCTAAGTTTTGTTCCTATTGCAACTAGAGTTGATATTCAATTGCAATTTATCATTTTAAATCTCTTCAAAACATCCTTATATACTTGGATTGACAAATGAAGATACCTCTGTCATATTGAATAACTTCAATGCCTAAGAAGTATCTCATCAACCCCAAATCTATCATTTCAAATTCTTTCATCATTTTTGACTTGAATATGTCTATTGATAGATTTCCAGCAAATATTAAGTCATCGACATACAAACACACAATCAAAATTTGACCTTCCTTATTAGTCTTTACATACAATGTGGGCTCATTGTTACTTCTATTGAATTGATTACTTATATGTATGAATCAATTCTTTTATACCAAGCTCTAGGTGCTTGTTTCAAACCATAAAGTGCCTTGTTTAATTTATATACTGTCTACATGCCTACAAACCTCATAACCAAGTGGTTGTTTAACATAAACTTCTTCATCAAAAAAACCATTCAAAAAGGTTGATTTTACATCCATTTGATACACTTTCCAATTATTTTGTGCAGCTATTACTGAAATAGTTCGAACTATGTCAAGTTTAGCAATTGGAGCAAATGTTTCATTATAATCAACCCCATATTGCTGTGAAAAACCTTTAGCAACTAACCTTGTCTTATGCTTAACAATTTCACCTTTTTCATCAAATTTAGTTTTGTAGACCTATTTGACTCCTATACATTCTTTTCGTTTAGGTAAATCCATTAATTCCCATGTTTTATTCTTTTCAATAGACTCAAATTCTTCATTCATTGTCTTGATCCATTTATCTTCTTTAATTGCTTCTCCAAAATACAATAGATCGCAAGAAAATAAAGCAAACTTGGAGCATATGTCAACATTCTCTTCTTCTTGATCATATATCTCTTTTAAGCTTCTTGTTTTCTTACCTTTGTATCTTGGTTTTGAGAATGTAGAATCATTCATCACTTACATTTGAATCTGGAGGTGATGCTCCTTGCACAAAGTTCCTTGGTGGAGTATTGGGTTGTGTTTGAGTCCCCTGTTCCTTTAATTCAACATCACTTTGTAATATTTGTGCTCCTCTTGTGACTTGTTTGTTATCATTTCCATCTCATGAATCTTCTTCTTCAAATTTAACATCCCTGCTAATGATCAATTCTTTTGAAATAGGTTTATACAATCTATAAGCTTTTGATTCTTCACTATAACCAATAAAGATACATTTTTCACTTTTATCATCCAATTTCCTTATCAATTCAAATGAAACCAATGAATAAGCAACATATCCAAAAACCCTAAAATGGAATACATTGTGTTTCTTACCATTACATGCCTCCTGTGGAATTTTGTTCTTAACACTTTTTGTAGGACTCCTGTTCAAAATGTATACAACACATGCTACTGCGTCTACCCAAAACTCATTGGATAGATTTTTGGCCTTCAACATACTCCTTGCAATTTCCATCATGGTTTTGTTCTTCCTCTCTGCTACACCATTTTGTTGTGGTGTGTACCTTGTGGTAAATTGCTTCATAATTCCATGACATCTGCAAAAGTCTAGAAATTCATTAGAACTGAATTCGCCACCTCTATCAGATCATAATACCTTGATGTATAGGCCACTTTGTTTTTCAACCAAAATTTTAAACACCTTGAGTTTTTTAAAAGCTTCACTCTTTTGTTTGAGAAAGTATATTCAAGTCTTTCTGCTAAAATCATCAATAAATGTTAAGAAATATATGCTTCCTCCTAAAGATGGAGTTTGCATAGGTCCACATATATCAGTGTGAACTAGTTCCAATGGTGCTCTTGCTCTACATGAACCTCCTACCGGAAAGCTTTCTCTATGTTGTTTTGCCAATTTACAACTTTCACATGAACTTGGTGGTTGCACTATTTGAGGTAACCCTTTCACCATATTTTTCTTTTGTAATAAGCTCAAAGCATCAAAATGGAGATGACCATACCTCAAATGCCATAGCCATGAATGGTCTAAGAATACTGTCTTGAAATTGACTTCTTCTGCTTCTTGAATGCAATGAATCTAGAGCAGGAACATTTGATTTTGTGTCACATTGACCCTTGCAATTAACCTGCCACCAGATTTTCTATCCAAGATTGCACAAACATCATTATCGAAGAACACTCTGTAACCTTTTTGCACTAATTGTCCAACACTCACAAGATTATGTTTTAGTCTAGGCACAAAATACACATTAGGAATATTTCTTTTTCCTCCATTTTCAGTCAAGACATTTATAACACCTTTTCCCATTATAGAGACTTTACTATCATTTCCCAGCTTTACTTCAAATTTTACAGAATCATCCAAACTAGCAAATAAATCTTTATTTTCAGTCATATGGTTACTATATCCACTATCTAGGAACCATATATCACAAGAATTTTCTTAAGCAACATTGCAAGTTATGAATAAACTTCTTGAATTTTTATTAGATACATTTGAGTAATTAGCATCATTCTTTTCCAACCTCTTCTTGTTTCTTTCTACATTCACTTGCAAAATGACCAAATCTCTTACAATAATGACATTGAATTTAAGATTTATCAAACCTTGATGATGAGTCCTAGAATGGACTTCTCCCACATCCTTTGTTCGAACTCTAAATGGATTGATTTGTTCTTTTTTCTTTATTTGGACTTACACATCCATCTATGCTTCTACCTCTTTCTCTTTCTCTGTAGTTTGATCTTCCTCTTCCTTTGCCAAAAGATACCTGTAATCTAAAAACATTCTCCAAAGAAGAATTGTTATTTATGTTCATTCTTGATTCATGAGATAAAAGTGAACCCATTAACTCATTAATAGAGTGTTGTTAAATCCTTAGATTCTTCAATGACAACAACAATGGCATCAAATTTTTTAAGCAAACTACGAAGTATCTTTTCAACAACCTTTTGATCACAAATCATCACCATATGATCTAATCTGATTAACCACATTCATTACTTGATTTAGAAATTGATCAACCAAGTTTGAATCCTTATACAAATTTTCTCAAAATTATGCCTTAAAGTTTGCAATTTAGCAACCTTAACTTTTGATGTCCGCTGATATGCTGCTTCTAAAATATCCCATGCTATCTAAGATTTTTTAGCTGTAGAGACCTTAGGAAAAATTGAATCATCCAAAGATTGTTGAATTAGGAACATGCTTTAGCATCTTTTTTCCTATTAACTTGTAATTTATCTTTTTCATCTTGTGATAATTCAGATTCATCTTGTGGTTCATTAAAACCGTTTTGAATAAGATCCCATATGCCTTGAGAAAAAAATAATGTTTTCATTTTTATAGCCCAAAACTCATAATTTTGACCAGAAAATATTGGAATTTGTGGTTGAGCTATATTGCTTCCTAATGCCATAATAATACTCACAGTTACAACTGCAGTTTACAATTTTATGCTTTAGAAAGCAAAACCATCAAACAAGTCTAAGCCAGTGACATATAGCTTAAACAAACAACACTACAATATTTATTTTCCCCTTTTAACAAATATCTTCTCAATAGATTTCCATCTTTTTTGAAATTTGATTCATACCTTCTCTCAAGCATTACACTCACAACTTTTGACAGTCATGTTTAGATCTGCATAGCAAATAGTCTCGAGCTTTAGAAAATTGTTTAAATCTACAATCAATCAAATATTAGAAACCTCATTTAACTCCTACAAAAGTTGTAAAAACCAACAAATACTTTTCCTTCACTCAAGACTCTGATACCAATATATACAGAAAAAACTGTATTCAATGCCTTGTTGAATGCATTACATAAAGCCTCTATTTATAGAGGTCTGACAACTCTCTGAATACCAAACACACTCATTACATGAAATATAATATTACTATATTGCAATTAATTTGGGCGGCTAGCGGCAGTGGGAGGTTGGAAGTCAAACGGTGCATTGTCTCTTATTGTCGGCTAAGGCTACCAATGGCTCAATGTTTATGAGCAGAAATTAAATACTGCCAAGAGGTTGGTCGTTGGGAATTAAGCATGATTGAATACAAGGATACAACACTAGTGACATTTGATATACATTATTTGTTATGGGGTGATCAACTCTATTTAAAGGAATGTTGGTTTATACCATATGTAGCTCAAATTTCAATAATAGTGTGCCTCGTTGAATGCCCACTTTGGGAGAAGACTTAGATTTTCTGCTGCTTGTGAGTTAGCCTGAGATTTGCATGTGGTGACTATTTAGTCAACGTCATGGTGAAATTTGAGGTGACTATAGCAGAAGATAATACTTCTTATATTGCAGAAGATGATATAATTATCACAGACTAAGCCTTATTGACAACAAACTAGGCCTTATTGACAGCGAATTAGAATTGTTGACAACAAGCTAGAACTGTGAACAGATCACCAGTTCTTTACAGAGTCCTATTAGAACTCAAACTATGACTTTTTTTGTTGATTTATTCCAACACTCGCCTTAATCAACAAGGGAATTAAGATGCACTTCTGACATATCTCTACATTTTACAAACTTTATTTTTCCCAATGACTTTGTGAATACATCAGCCATATTATCATTTGTGTTGCAATATTGCAGCTCTATTTCTTGAGAGTGAACTTTCTCTCTTACAAAATGATGTTGAGTTTCAATGTGCTTTGATCTTGCATGATAAATTGGATTATTGGCCAGCTTGATTGTACTTTGATTGTCACATTTGATTGGAGTAGGTCCATCTTGCTTTTGTCCCATATCTTCAAGAATTCTCCTTAGCCAAATTGCTTCACAGGTAGCACTGCACAATGTTTTGTACTCAGCTTCAGTAAATGAAAGAGAAATAGTTGGTTTCTTTTTGCTAGTCCAAGAAACAACACCTGATCCTTTGTTGAATGCATAACTAGTTGATTTACGATCATCTGGATCTCTTGCCCAATCAGAATCAGAGTAACCTGTCAACTCAACATTCAAATGTTTAGTATAATCAATAACAAAAGATATGGTGCCTTGTAGGTATTGAAGAACTCTTTTTGTTGCATTCCAATGGACCTTGAGAGGATTAGTCATGAATTGGCTAAGTATGCTGACAGAATATGAAATATTAGGTCTTGTAGTGGTCATGTAGTGCCTCTCCCATTTGACTTTTGTTAATCGTCTTGATGGATGCAACCTTGTTGATCTTTTGTTGTGATGGATCATGATTGTGACCATGAGTGGTCTACACCGTTGAGGTGTTTGGATTTATGTTTCTGCATTAGTTGCTTTGTTTATGCTTTGACTGATTTAGGAGATTATGATATGATTTATGGTTCACTAAGGTTTGTGCTAGAGCTTACCAGGATCGATGTGGTATCATGAGGTTGTTCCGTGATTACCTTGAGATGTGTGCAGAGATTGCACTGTGTACTATTACCATGCTACATTGGACTAGGTTCCTGTAGCAGTGGGTAGTCATGTTTATGACTGTGTTCGCTTATGTGTTTTAAGTGCCCTTTTAATGTTTCTTAAACAATCATTATTAAATGCTTAAGTAATTAGAAATGGATTGTTCATGTTGGATTACTTGGTTATGTGTTGCGGTCATTTACCTTGTTATATTTTGATCTGAGAGATATATGTTACTTATGTGATGCTTTATATTTGAGAGGACCTGAGGGTTCGATGTTATACCTTGATTTCAATATCATAGATTTTAGACTACTATGCTGTTCAATTGATCATATTGCATGACGATGCCATTTTGAGATGACAGTGTGTTTTATGATGATATCTGGTTATCTGGTATTTGGACATACCTTTGATTATGTTAGGTGATGGATTTAATGCTATGGTTATTTACTTTATTCCTACTTTGTTATGCTTTATGCGAACGTGAGTGATGTAAATAGATTATTTTAATATAATTAAATAAATGGTTAAATTAGGTGATTTAATGCATTTATTGCTTCGGCTATGTTATTATATGCAATTGCACTTAATCGTGTTGTTTAGTGTGCAAGATTTATATCCCTGGTAGTGGCACATGGAGTTAGTGATTCAGCCATTCATATTTTACCAATGCCATCCTTGTATGGTTGACATATTCTTATTTTAATTATTTTATTAAACCTTTCGGTGATTATTAAATCGAAACTCATTTGCATTATGTGATTAGACCAGTAAGCGTGTTTGTTCATTTAGAGGTTCGCATTGTTGCGAAAGTTATTAAGGAAATTTCTGTGTTTTTGGGTTTTCAGGCTTTTTAATTGTTTTATTTTAATTTCTAACGGCTTTGCCATAGAGGAATTCCTATTTTTAAGAATAGCCTGTTTTCGTTTGGGTGGATTTAGGGTTTAACTAGGTTGGCTAGTTATTTTCCCTAATCATTTATTCACTTGAAAAGTGAATAAATATCCAAAAAGGAATTTAATTCCTCACTTCTCACTTTTGAATTAGAAAGTTTGAGAGTAAAACCCAAAATCCTTTTCATGAGGATTTACTGTTTTGTTCGTTGTGCGAGCTACAGGCATGGGATTGTCGCGAGGTTGGGCTCGTTGGATCTAGCTCGGGGAAATTTTGGATTGTCGCGATTTTCAGCTACTTCTGCGGGCTATTTATTTTATGGTTCAGATTCCCGTTTCGCCCTTTTGGCTGTAAGGTAGGGCTTTCTTATTTTATTGTTTCTGCTTCTGTTTTTGGTAGCCGTTTGTTTGGAGGCTGAGAACTAGTGTTCTCCTCCGTTTCTGTATGCTAGTTCTACCCAGTTGGGCGGGTATGAACATTTCCCTATTTTTCAAGATGAGGGTTTGGAGTTTTACACCGTTATGCTGGCCGTTTTTGCATACGTTGTTCGAACTTGATTATTTTTGGATTTTTGGAGTTTTTGTGCCCAAAGGCCAAATGGGTTTTAATTTTGAAGTTTTTTCAAATTTTGGACTTTTTACCTCGTTTTGCATGCCGTCTTGTTTTCTCAGATTTTCTTGGCACAATGTGGGTCGTGGACCTTGATAATCCGTTTGGATATTAGTCAAACCACTATTGCACTTTTATGTTGCATTGGGATGCATGCCGCATTCGTACTCCTGACACTGTGGTTGGTTGAGTGATTTTATACCTAGTTTTATCATTTCTTTTGGACCTTTGTTATTGCTTTGTGGACACTAAGATTCGCGTAGAATCTATGCTCCTGGATTGAGGCTGGTTGAGTGAGTTCATGATGTTTGGTCTTATTGCATCATTGAGATTCGTGTGGAATCCACACTCCTGGATTGAGGCCGGTTGAGTGATTTCATGATGTATGGTTTTATTGGCTTTGGGATTCATGTAGAATCCGTCCTTCATGTGTTGCTTTCAGTTGGGTGTTATCTTTTGCATTGTGTTATCATCCTGTCTTTGTGTTTTGATCTTCGTGATGGTGGTGCGCCACACATGAGTACGTGCACGTACATTTGTCGGGTGACTTGCGAGGCCCGATCTTTCGTGGTACTTTCAGAAGTTATGATTATTGGGGTTGGGATGGGAGTATGCATGCCCACGGGCACTTGTCATAGGATGAGCATGGGTAGGGTAGGGTAGCACATGGAGGGAGCTTCTATCCCGTAGCTTGGTGATCATTGTGCCTAGGGGGTTGGCGGAGGAAGTTTTTATATAAGTGATAACTAAATAAAATGTGTGAATGGTAATAAAAACTTAAGACAATAAAAATGTGGGGTGCTAGAGCCTTTCCGTTGAGGGATGTTGAATTTGCACAAGTTCGAGCTTGGGCTTTTCGATGCCAAGTGACTCTCCATGATGTCAAGCCCTACTTAGTAGCCTATCGAGTGTTTGACTAGGACCTGTACTCCTTGCATTGTCTTAGGTTCTTGGTTATAGCCATCATATTGTCTGGCGTGAGTGTTAGTCATGGATGTTGTTTTGTGTATTTGTGGTTGGATCATTATCTCCATCAGCACGGCGAGTGTGGACCTACGGGTGCCACGTGGTTGAGAGGCGTAGCTACCTATACCACTGTTAGGGACCGGTGTACAGAGACAGTCTTGTCCTAGTGCGACCGTTGCTGGATGTTTTCACTTGATGCTTCAAGTTCTGAAGTATGCTTTCTTGTGATTTATGCTTTCATTGGAATGCTTGTATATCATGTTTAGATGATATTAGTTTATTTGATGCATTCCCATATTATGATGTTTAGCATATGCCTAGACGATGTGTATTGCTGTATTAGAGTATCTATTGCTTATTGGTTTAGCATGTTAGATTTCCTTACAATGATGTTTAGCATGTAATAGGTGATGTTATCTACTTGTAGGATTATCTGATGCTTTACTACTAGCATGTTAGATTTTCTTATGATTATGTTGGTAGCATGTTTAATAGTGACGTCCCTATTACGACAATACCGATGATCTGATCGGTGGCTTGGGATGTTATGCGCGGGGGATGGCTAGGATCCATGATGGTCTTATGATGCTATTGACGGTTGGAAGGAACCACGTACTTAGTTTGGTTGTTTAGTTATTGTGATGTTATTTCTGTACATTGCGATGTTACTTCTGTTCATTGCGATGTTGCATTCAATATGTTCTTTACTGCTTTGGTTTAGATGGTTAGATGTTCCTCTTTCTTGTTGTTTATGCACTTGAGTGTTCATTCCTCGATTTACATGGATCCGATACTCCTCGGTGTGGAGGTTTTCATGTTTTATATGCTTTTGTCTTGTTATGTTGTCGCACTGATGTGTTTTCTCACGTGGAAAGGCAATTCCTCGCGCGAGAGTGCAAGTCCTCGCATGGTGTGCTGCAAATCTTCACGCAAAGCCGTGCACTTTTTCGCGCGAGAAACAAGGGGCAGTTAGGCTTGGCCGAGGAAGATTTGAAAGTTGGTTTTGGACACCCTTTTGGATTTTGCACCTTTCCAGTTCAAAATAGTCTTTCTAGGGGGTTTAAAATATATCGTTTAAGTATAAGATATATTTTAATAAATGCGACGAATCTTTTGAGATAGGTTTCAAACCTCTTCGAGATAAGATAAAGATTCTAAGAAATTTCAGGGCTTTAGAAATTCAGACTTAGCCAATTTTCAGGGCTTTAGAATTTTAGGCTTAGCCAAACTTCAGGATTCTGCATTTTACCCCAGCTTGGTGTTTTGTTGATGAGTGGTCGTCTTTTTGAGCCCTCATCATGTGCGTGGTTGTTGTTGGCTTTTGTTTGCTTGTGTCAGTTTGGTTGTGGCATTCAGAGATTCATTGGTTGTTGGGATTGTGGTGAAGTCTTCCGTTGCGATTGTTGTGATCCTTGTATGATGTCATGTGCATTCATACTTGTAAAAAAAAAAATTCTGGCTTGTATTTCATCCTTGTTTCCAAGGATCTTCGGGCGGGGCATTACAGGTCAAGTAGTTGAGACTTCCCACCATTTGCCTATACAATATCCCATTGACTCCTGAAGTGTCACTACCACAAGAGAACTTGAAATTTTGTTCCAATGGAGTACATGTTTTACAATCTTGCATATTAAACTTTTGGATTAACTTCTTTGCATGCTTACTTTGAGCAATCAAAGTCTTACCATTTTGTTTCCACACCTCAATTCCTAACCAATAATGCATTTCTCCGAGTGCCTTCATTTCAAATGTCTGTGATAGAGCTGCCTTGATTGCATTAATCAACTCTATAGAACTTCTTGTTATGATTAAGTCATCCACATACAAAGAAATCAAAACAACATTCCCATGTTCATCATTCTGTATGTACAAATTTGGATCATTTTTACTCTTGATATATCCTTGTTAAAAGAATAATTTATCAATTTTATCATACCATGACATTGGTGCTTGTTTGAGACCATATAATGCCTTTTTTAACTTGCATACCAAATGCTCTTTTCCTTGTTTTACCAAACCTTTAGGTTAAACAAGATAAATTTCCTCTCTTAAATCACCATTTAAAAATGTTGATTTAACATCCATTTGATGAAGAACTCAATCAAATTTAGTAGCAAGTGCAATCATTAGTGTAATAGTATTCATTTTAGCTACTGGTGTAGAAGTATCTTCATAATCAATTCCTTCCTTTTGTGAGTACCTTTTTGCAACTAATCTAGCTTTGAATTTATCAACAATGCCATCAGTGTCAGTCCACTTGATTGTCGTCGGTGTTTTTTGTATTCTGTAGCCGATGTCGTCGGTAAAGATTTTGTAGCCGATAGGTAAATAGTTTGTAGCGGACATAATGTTTGTGGCCGACAGACTCCTTCGGGAAGGTTCGGCAAATAGTATTTATATCCCGTTTGGGATCATTGTAAATCATGATTCATCTTATGAAGCATAATGTAATGTTTTGGCATATGCGAATAATCTAAGGAGTTCTGCTGTTTGTGTTCCATTGTCTGTATGCGTTCATTTATTTTACCCGTACGGTAAACATTTGGCGCTGTTGCCCTATGAACCTAGAAGGTGGGAGGAATGAAGATTAATGCCAAATCAGCTTAATAAAGATTGAAATAAAGTCAAGGGAAAAGATGGAATTCGTACTGCGCAAGAAAATTTAATTCTGGCATAGCAAGCCGAACGCCGAAGGAGATTTCAAAAGATTGCCAACGGAAACCGGAGCACGAAATAATTGTTGGAGGAAACTTGATGGGAGGATTTTTTGAATTTATGTTCGCCAAGGGAAGAGAATCCAGACGGGAGAGCATCGACTTGCACGGCTCGGAGTGTCGAGGGAGCACAAGCGTGGAGTGAACTCTTCGTCCGAGATAAACTTCCGTGGGAGACAATTTCAGAAGATCCTTCTTCACCAAGGTTCGTAGCTGTTGAGACCGCGGGAGAGCAGATCGTCGGTGTGGGAGAGCAGATCGCCGGTGTGGGAGTGCAGACCACCGGTGTGGGAGAACAGTCCGCTGGTGTGGGAGAATAGTCCGTCGGTGTGGGAGTGCAAAGCTACGGGGTGGGAGTGAACAGTGCCAGTGTTGCAGGACCGAGTAGCGCCTGTTTACAAAAACCAATTGTGATGGGAGAACAGTCCGTTGGTGTGGGAGTGCAGACTGCTGGTGTGGGAGAACAGTCCACCGATGTGGGAGAATAGTCCGTCGGTGTGGGAGTGCAAAGCCACGGGGTGGGAGTGAACAGTGCCAGTGTTGTAGGACTGAGCAGCGCCTGTTTACAAAAACCAATTGTGATGGCGGGACCAAAAGAAAAACTGCCAAAGTTCGATGGAGATGGTACAGCCGATCCCATTCGACATTGCAAAACATGTGAAACGATTTGGAAGGCAAATGGGATAATTGATGAAGACGATTGGATGAGGCAATTTTCGGCCACCCTATGGGGCGTGGCAATTGATTGGTTTACTAGTACGGATCCGCAGAAGCTGGACAATTGGAATAATATAAAAAAGGAGCTTCTGACCGAATTTCAACTGTTGTGTGATGATAATGAAATTGTCGTAGAGATCTTCAATACCAAGCAAGGAAAGAACGAAACTGTCTGTGTCTATGCCAGGAAATTAAAAGATTTGATAAACAAAATGGAAAATAAGTCAGCGGACGGATTTCAAAAAAGGTGGTTCGTGGAAGGCTTACGCCCAAACCTACGGAAGAAAATGAAAATTATGCCGCTGTCGTCATACACGGAAGCCTATAACAGAGCACTGAACCTTGAAAGTGAGCAGAAGACAAAGAAAAAGAAGACTAGCTCATCGGATTCTAATGACGATGAGCCTTCTGGAGAAGATAGCAACAACGACGAAGGCAGTAACAAGAAGGTCCGTGCCTTACAAAAAGACATGATCCACATGATGGAGTTAAAAAATATGCAGAAGGAGCTAAAAGGCAGTGAGCTGTGGTGCATGGAGTGCAAGACCGACAGTCATACTAAAGGATCCTGTCCAAAGAATCAATTCTGCGACATTTGTCAGATCATGGGCCACTCGACAAAGGAATGCCCCTTTAACATGAAAACCAGAGGATCACCCCAGGTGCTTCTTACATAGGAGACTTCCCCGTCGGGTAGTAGCGGGAACACCAATAATGCAGGTGCCACATCCAGAGGATACAAGAATAATAGGCGTGGACAAAACAACAATAACAATGCAAACAATAACAATAACAATACCAGCAGAAGCCGAATCTAGTATGATGCGAACGGACGCCCAATCGTACAGTGCTGGGCATGTAATTTGTGGGGGCATTTTGCGCGGGAGTGTCCAACGGCAAATACACCTAAACTATTGTGCCGATGGTCCGGATCCGGCGATCATGACGACTCCAAGTGTCCAAAATTCAGAGTTAACTTGATCACTGTCGGGACGGATGAGGAAGAAGTTCTGGAAATTACACAGAAACAAGCAAAAGAATACCCGAACCCCACCGAAGAAAAGAGGAAATTTGCGGAAGCACGGGCGAAGGTTGAAAAAGTATCCCAAGCGGCAACACCTCAATTGAAGGACACCATCGACACCTCAGCGAGAAATTCTGTGGAACCAAACATTAGTACGGAAAATTTTGCAGATGGAGGTACCAGTAAAGATAAATGATTTGCTTCTCACCATGCCTCAACTTCGATCCGCCCTCGCAAATATTACGCCAGTTCCTAAGTTACTCGGAGAATCGAGCAAAGGGAAGGAAAAGGAAATTGCGGTAGGCGGAGAAGACTAGATGTTGCTAGCCCTCACATCCGGACGACACCTTGTGGTCATCGAGATGGGAATCCTCAGACATGTTTCACATACACAATAGTTGATGGAGGGTCCGGTGTAAATGTATTGCGGGAAAAAACCTAGAGGAAGCTTGGACAGCCGACATTATGGCCTTCGAAATTTCAGCTACTGACAGCCGATCAACATGGCATTAAACCGCTGGGTATCCTCATGGCACAGCCGGTAACAATTGCCACTCAGCCGTTCCTCCTGGATTTCGTGGTGATTCCATTGAAGAGAAAAGGATACGACGCCATCCTGGGCCGTGGGTGGCTTATTGAATCAAGAGCCCGACATGACTGGAAGAAGAACACTTTATCACTGGAAAGTAAAGGCTGTTGATTTGTCATTGATCTGCACACCCAAATGGTAGGGGAAGAGGCCTTGTCATCAGATGCTGAGGAAGAGGAGGATGAAGGTAGACAATGGATGGAACTGGATCAAGAGGGAGTCCTGCGATTGGACGGGGGATCAACGGATGACGGCTTGGATTCGGTCAACGGTCTCTACCACTGGCAAATGGGGGACTACGAATTATTTCACAACTGCAATGTTCTGTCGATTGAGGAAGGTTCGAGAGCGAACGAATATCCAAAGGAGTTTACTGAAGTAAAGGAGGGGGAGGCACCGTTGGATGTTACACCTGCTCACACATTCAGTAAGGGAGAGACAATTAAGTATACTGAAGCCATGCTGCAAACAATGAATTTGGGAGACGAGGCAGAGCCAAAGAACATACTAGTCGAAGATAGTTGGGATCTAGTACTCAAGGCCGCAGCATTCAAGATATTCCTGGAATATAAGGATGTGTTTGCATGGACATACAAGGACCTCAAGGGAGTACCGCCGGAGTTGTGTGTGCATCACATCCCGCTAATCGAAGGAGCAGTACCTGTACGGAAGCAACCCTATAGGATGAACAAGAACTATGCGGCATGGGTTAAGGAGGAAATCAATCGGATGCTGGAAGCTGGCATTATCTTCAAGGTGTAGACTAGCGAATGGGTGTCTCCGATAGTCATCTCACTACAAAAGGATACTACTCAAATCCGAATATGCGTCGATTTCAGATGCCTGAATGCAGTCACGATCAAGGATCCCTTCTCGATTCCATTCACAGACAACATTCTGGAGGAGGTTGCCGGACATGAAATCTACTCCTTTATGGGCGGGTTTTCCTGATACAATTAGATCTCTATAGCGGAGGAGGATAAATTAAAGACAACCTTTGTCGTCGAAGATGGGGTTTATGCATACAACCGGATGCCATTTGGGTTATGTAATGCGCTGGCCACCTTCCAGCAGATTATACTACACATCTTCAATGGGATGTCCGTGGGAAACTTCAAAGCCTTCTTGGACGATTGGTCAGTATTCAGCATAGAGGACAGACACTTGGCAGCACTTGGTGAATGCATGGAGAGATGTCGCAGAGCGCGGCTAGCATTGAATCCCAAGAAGTGCAGATTCATGGTTCGGCAGGGAAGACTGCTTAGACACATTGTCTATAAGGAAGGGTTGAAGATAGACCCCAACAAAGTGAGAGTCATTCTCAAAATACAGCCATCCACTAATGTGACAGAGGTAAAGTCGTTTCTCGGGCATATAGGCTATTACAGGAGATTTATCAAAATTTTTGCCAAGGTGTCATACCCACTAGACAGATTAACCTGCAAGGAAGAATCATTTAGATGGGACAAAGACTAGGACAAGGCATTTGAGGGGTTGAAGGTACGACTGGCAACAGCACCCATCTTGGCAGATTCGGACTGGAATAAAGAGTTTCATGTTCATGTGGATGCCTCCAACTATGCGATCGGCGTGACCCTGGCACAGACAGGTAAATATAGGTTGGATCACCCGATATACTTTGCTAGTTGATTATTATCAAAGGCCGAGCAAAACTACAGTACGACTGAACAAGAAGCGTTGGGAATGTCTATGCTATGCAAAAATTTTGTCATTATTTTCTCGCTATGCTGTTTGTGTTCTATGTTGATCACCAGGCCCTATTGTACATGATTAATAAACTTGTCATCCAAAGGAGGATCAGCAAATGGCTACTCCTGTTGCAGAAATTTACTTTCAAGATTATTGTCCGGCCGAGAAAGAAACATGTCAGTGCTGAACACCTGTCGCGGATCAAAACAGGGGAACTAGCAGAGGGTGTGAATGACGACTTTCTTGATGCGCAGCTATTTCAGATTGGGGTACTGTCGGAAACAGGAGTATCGGCGAGTACTTGTCAACAGGACAGTTTCCCATTGGGATGCTACCAAGTGAAAGGCGCAAGTTGATAATTAGGAGCTGCACCTTTCAATTGATTAACGGATTGCTCTACAAAATGGGGCCGTATCATATTCTTCGGCGGTGTGTGTTGGAAGAGGAGATATCGTAGGTGTTAAAAGAAGCACATGAGGGTCCTGTGGGCAGACACATGGGACCCGACACCAATGTGCGGAAGATATTGCTCGCAGGTCTCTGGTGGCCGACGGTGTATGACGACGCACGAGAATGGGTCGTTGGATGTGACACTTGCCAATGCACTGAGGAGCCGCTGAAGCGAGACTTAATGCCACTTAACCCCTCCCATGTGCAGGAACTTATTGAGCGATGGAGATTAGATTTCATTGGACCCTTGTGGGTGAGCAAGACTCGATGGTGCCGGTACATCATTGTCGCAATAGAGTACTTGAACAAGTGGGCGGAGGCATGGGCATTACCAGATAACTCAGCCGTCAGCATCGCGAAGTTTATTTATGAACAAATCATTACCAGCTATGCAATTCTGTTGCAATTAACAAGTGATAGGGGAGGACATTTTGTTAATCATGTCATTCGACTGCTCACCACCCAGTTCAAGATTTATCATTCACTGTCGAGTCCGTACTACCCGAGAGCAAACAGACAGGCCGAGGCTACAAATAAAATCCTAGTATCAATCATCTACAAATCTTGCACGGTTGAAGGTGCAGATTGGGAGGAAAATTTACTCGCCGCCCTGTGGGCCTACTGCACGGCCTACAAGGTGACGACGGGGCAGCGGACAGTGTTGCAGCTCAGAGATCTTTAACAGTTGAGAGAGAGGCCAGAGAGAAGTTAGCCGCGGACTTGGCCAACCAGCAGGTAGCATGGGCAGCGAAGCGGGAACCACTATTGAGGGATATGGCAGTAATTGTGCAAGATAAGGACGCGGCTATTCGAGATGTGTAAGCGGCTGTACGGGATAAGGATGCGACTGAGCACGAGTTGCAGTTAGCCAGGAGACAGGCTATGGATGCTGCACTTCTTCTAAAGGAGGCCGTAGAGGTTAATTCACAGGGTCAGACAAATCTGCGCATCAGGACAAAGTAGGTGTATGAGTTGCGTCGCCAGCAACACTCTTCTGGGACGCCTCCTCCTTCTCTCTAGTATTTCTTTTGTTGTCTCCTAATTTTGTTCGTCGTCAGGAGACGACTTTTCTTTTTGGAAGGGATGATGTCAGCCGACTTGATTGTCGTCGGTGTTTTTGTATTCTGTAGTCGATGTCAGTAAAGATTTTGTAGCCGACGGGTAAATAGTTTGTAGCGGACATAATGTTTGTGGCCGACGGACTCCTTCGGGAAGGTTCAGTGGATAGTATTTATATCCTGTCTGGGATCATTGTAAATCATGATTCATCTTATGAAGCATAATGTAATGTTTTAGCATATGCGAATAATCTAAGGAGTTTTGCTGTTCGTGTTCCATTGTCTGTATGCGTTCATTTATTTTACCCGTACGATAAACAATCAGCATTAAACTTTGTTTTGAACAACCATTTACAACCAATGAGAATTTTATTTACTGGTAGTTTAGTTAGTTCCCAAGTTTCATTATTCAGAATTGAAACATATTCTTCATGCATTGCATTCATCCATTCTTTGTGATTCTTAGCTTCTTCAACATTTTGAGGTTCATCTACACTCATTATTTGAGTCATTAAACCATAATCATTATACTTGATTGGTGCCTTGATTTGCCTTATAGATCTTCTTAGTGCTTCATTATTGGATGGAGTGGCCTCAACTTGACTTGTCTTATGCCCACTTTGATCATGAGTTTGCTGATTTATAATAGCTAAACTTTCATTGTCTGCTTCAAGTAGCTTTAATGAAATGGTTTTGTTCACCTTTTCTTCATCTTGAACATTATTAACAAATTCATGAAATATAACATCTCTACTAGCAAATACCTTATGACTAGTAGGATTATATATCCTATAGGCCTTGAGATCAATACAATAACCAACAAATATACATTTGAATGACTTTGCAGCAAGTTTTCTTCTATTCTCTTTTGGAATATGACAATATGCCTTACTTCCAAAAATTCTGAAATGACTAACAATTGACTTAATTCCAAGAAAAACTTCATAAGGAGTTTTGTTTGCAAGATACATGGTAGGTCTTCTATTTAGTAAATACACAGCTGTATTAACTGCTTCAGCCCACACATTATTAGGGATATTCTTTTCTTTTAGCATACTCCTAGCACATTCAACAATTGTTCTATTTTTCCTTTCAGCTACACCATTTTTGTTCAGAACTATGGGCCACTGCATATTGCTTAAGAATGCCATTATCCTTACAATATTTCACAAAATTTTACTGATGTATATTCTCCCCTTGATCTGATCTAAGAATCTTAACACTATGAGCTGTTTGTTTTTCTACTATAGTTTTGAATTCTTTGAAATATTCGAAAACTTCACTCTTGTAACTTAAGAAATATACCCAAGTGTATCTAGTGCAATCATCAACAAATATAAGAAAGTAAGATGCTCCTCCAAGTTATTGAGTTTGCATAGGACCACACACATCTGAATGCACTAGTTCAAGAATAGTTCTTTCCTTTACATTGGTTCTTATTGGAAATTCATTCCTATGTTGTTTGCCTAATGCACATCCATCACAATTGATTTTTTCATCTTTAAATGTTGGAAGACCTTGCACCATCTCTTTTCTTTGTAGAGAAATCAAATCTTTTAAATTTAGATGACCATACCTCTTATGCCATATCTCTTCAGTAGACACACATGTAGAAGTCATTGCATGATGATTTGCCATATTGATATTAAGTTTATACAAACCTCCTATCCTAATTCCTTCAGCAATCACATTATTTTGATTTTTCATATCTTTAACTTGGCAACCTCCCTTCAAGAACTCAACTTTTAGACCTTGGTCAGTAATAGCTGAAATTGAAATCAAATTCTTTTTAATTCCTGGGACATACATAACTTTAGAAAGTTGCTTTACATGGCCATGAGGTAATTGCACACTTATATCACCACATCCTTTTACATCGTGTGACCTATATTCTCCTAAATAGATCTTTCTACCATCATCCTTCTTGTGAAAAATTTTAAACCAATTTTTATTGCATGACGTGTGAATTGATGCTCCTGAATCTATAAACCAATTATTACAATCACTTGATTCAGCTGAAAGAGCAAAATAAAAAACAAACACTTTTAAATCATGAAGGTTGCCATTTATTGTATCTGGATCACCATTCACAAAATTACCTTCATATTTGTTATTTTTGGGCTCATTATACTTCTTTTTTCTACATTCATAAGCATAATGTCCAAACTTTCCACAATAATTACAATTACCATTTTTCTTCATATTTGGATTAGATGATACCCCTTCATGATACCTCTTTTCATTGTTATTACATCCCAAATCTTGCCCTAATTTTTGATTTGATCGTAAATGTTGGTTTAATGAATTATTCATGTTCATGTGAAACAAGATAGTTAATTATATATGTTGTATCAACTATTAACAGATTATTTCTTTTCCTAGTCATGTGAAACAAGTTAATTAATTATATACATTGTATCAACTGTTAACAGATTGTTACTTTTCCTGATCATGCGAAACAAGTTAGTTAATTATATATGTTGTACCAACTGATAACAAATTATTTCTTTCATGTTCATCCAAAATGAGTGATGCCTTGTGCAAGCTGATTGCTGAAGTGCTAGTGATAAGAAAATACATGTGTTCTAGAAGCCTCAATGGATCCAAAGGTTTGTTTAGTATAAGGAGTATTTGAGGGCCATGCTCGTGTTTGTAAACTTCACAGGTTTTGGCCAAAATTGGTTGGTCCCCACGAGTGTATGCCTCTTGCTTGGAAACGTTTCGTGGAAGGGGAACTGATTATTTATTTGTGTGCTCAAGGGTTCTGCAATCAAGATTTGGATTTGGATAAGAAGCACGTTGATGTTTGGTCCATGGGCTGTGATTAGTTAATTACATTGTTTCAAACTCTGATTTCCTTTTTTCAACCCTGGCAGTGATTTGTATCCTTTTGGTCTAGTTTGGATTAAATTGCACTACTTGCTGCTACACTTATGTGCATCAATCAAAGTTGAAAGCTATTGTGAATTCATTAGCAAAGTTTGTGTTTCTGGCTAATTATTTTGGAGGTGGAGATTTCTTTTACATATCTCACATGAGCTTAGTTTTTGCTAGATCTCTATCAGAATTTGTGAATTCAATATGCTCTGCACAAATGATCAGTCAATATCTTTGACTCAATATATAATTTGGATGGCTCAGCCCAGCTCTCCATAATAAGTGTTGGCGCAGAATTTTTATTTTGACAAAAGAGGGAGTTTAAGGAGAAGTAACAGTGGTGAGATAAATTTACAAATCATTATGGGAGCTTTTAGAAATTGACAATCTGTGTTTACAGTGCTTCTGTATTCAATTGTGTATCAAATTTCATCAACGTTTTGGATGACACTCCGTGATCCATTATCAGGATGAAAGACAGCACAACAATAAAGATAGTATGCAGATCCAGCAGGAAAATAAGAGGGAAAAAGGATAGGGAGGGGCACCCAAAACAAGGAGAGTCAAGGGTTGAAGGTTTGACCACAAAATACTAACAATAAAACACAAGCTAAAAAATGCAAGAAATTAACACAATAAAAATTACAGAAAAATCAAAAGGTCAAAGAAGGAAACTTAAAAAGAATAAAAGAATAACCAAAACAATTAAACACCAAAGAAAAAGAGAGGGAAAACGAGGTTTCAAGAAATAATTTAAGACAAATTAAAAACAAACTAAAATAGAAGAAGCAATAACATAGCAACTGAATTAATAAGAACAAAACCTATAAAAAAAAAAAGTTATGCAATTGCTATTATTTTATTTGAAAGATGATTTGTCAAATGTGTATTGATTATTTTACCTTGCTGATATAAGTTCTGTGGCACAATTATGTTGTTTGATGCTTGAAGTTTTACATTTTTGATTGAAATTGAGATTACATTTCTAAGAGAAAAGGAGGCACTATGACTGTTGCATTAATGCAATATTTAGCTGGGTGCTTGTCTCATTCTGCATACTCAGTTGTAGTGTGTTGCTTCAGTAATGCTAGGAAAACAAAGATAGGTAGAGCATTTTATACTCTGTTGTGTGTGCAAGTGTAGTTATTTTATCATGTTAATGGCAGCTGGCTGTGAGATGTAGCTTGCAGAGTTAAATTGCCTCATTTATAGCTATGACTTCCCTAACTTTGAAGTTACTGTTGTTCCAAGTTTATTATTTTATGCAAATTGTTACTATACACTTTATTGAAATTTCCTCTATTTTGAAGGCAAGGGATGTTTTTTGATTTCATTATCTATACTTTTTCTGTTACATTCAAATGTCAATGGATATTGAAACATTGGCACTGACACTATTTTTGGTATTATAGGATGCCTTCGTATTGTGGGACACATATCGTTTTCAAATGGATCTCATACAGGTGATTTGTTATCATCATTTCCTTTCTAAACTATTTGAGGTCTGCAAATTGCAATGAATTATTGCTTTTTTTACCTGGCATACAAATCATTTGTGGAATTTTACCACCAGCTTATGGCAGAAGAAATGGACCTGAAGGTAGATGTAGATGGGTTCAACGTTGCAATGGAAGAAGCTAGAGAAAAAGCAAGAAGTGCTCGAGGGAGGGTGAGTTTGTCTCTTTTAAGTATTACAGATTGAAATACAGTATGTGGTACCAAAACATGGTTTTTATTCCTCAAAAGTTCAAAACTAGTTCATATTGATATCATTTGCAATAGATAAAGTGATGCTAATTTTGTACACGATTAAGTAGCTTTTAGA
Source organism: Cupressus sempervirens (assembly GCA_028749045.1). NCBI lineage: Eukaryota > Viridiplantae > Streptophyta > Pinopsida > Cupressales > Cupressaceae > Cupressus > Cupressus sempervirens. The sequence goes on along the minus strand of CM053785.1, from coordinate 17,635,463 downwards.
GTACCTGCTGTAAATGCATTCTTAAATTTCTGACCCTACAGTTAGATGCAGGTGCTAATTTTGTACAACATTAAGTAGCTTTTAGTGCACCTGCTGTCAATGCACTCTTAAATTTCTGACCTACAGTTAGATGCAGATGATCAACCTCATGATTATTTGGAAATTTGGTTAACATTCCAGTGTTTTCTCTCTTGATGTTGGAAAAAAAACTAGGTGATTACATTACAAGTATTTGTATGAATTAAGTAGGGCTTGTCCGAGCAACACTTCTTGTTGTAATATAACTTGAAGTAATTTACTATTGGGGATGTCTGAACTGTTTAATATCTATGACAATAATATCATGCTAGAAATTAACAATTTTTTATGAGAGTCAGTCTAAATGACAGTAAGAACCTTAAGGACCTTTGATAAATCCAATTATTCTAGTATTTTGCTTAAGGCATTATTAAAAGAGACATGCAATGGGACAGAACTATCACAGCACGTCTTTCCTGTTTTGCAATAAGAATTTCGGAATTTTTGTTAATATTTGTTTTTCATTAATTTCACTTTAGCAGTCAGGTGGGGAAATTCTTGTCATGGAGGCTGAAGCTACTGCTGAGTTGTTGAGAAGGGGTGTGGCTCTAACGGAGGATAAAAGCAAGTATATCTGGAATCAGGTTAGAAGTTGTATTGCAACAAGTTGGCATTTTGTGTTTGACGAAGAATTGTTTTCTACTTATTGCATACATTGCACAATAACGAATGCTGGTAGCTCAAAATTGGACTGGATGGAAAATATTTTTTGGGTTTTTCATCTGACTACTTGAATAGATGATTTTATTATAATATCTTCATTTCTGTGAAAAGCTGCTATGTTTCCCATCTTTTTTTGGTTTAGGATATACGTTTTCGATGTGTAACTTTGTTTATTTAAACATCATTAATGTGGATGGTTGTTGAAGCAGTGACTAGTTATCATGTGTGCTCATGGGGCTTCTATTTTGTATTTTCTTTGGCGAAAATTGAAATGCTGGGAGCATGGGACATGAGATGTGATGAATATCTCCACTATTAAACTTCAAGGGATGATTGTGTATGGTAGCATTAAATAGTGTGCCTGTTGAAATGAGGTTTTACCTTAGAACTATATTCGACCTTCGTTTTCCTTGATAATCTCTGTTTTTGGGCTATATATGTGGGGGCCATATATGAGTTGGAGGAAAGGGGGTATTGTGAGCCTTGAGGGTTTAATCATATACTCCAGAGGGATTTGGCCCTTGCTGAAATGACCTTGTGCTCAGAAGGGGATGTTTTGGCTCTTGGGGATGTGGGAACAGGTGGGAAATTTCTCCAATTCATCTCTAGTATATTTTTTTATTCTAAAGGGGATGCTTGGGTATGCCAAGGTATGACTAGTCATGCTCTACAGCTCATGCACTTTCCGTTGCCTCGTGAAAAAGACAATTTTGGGGGCCAAAAAAGGTTGTAAGCAACCAAAAACAAAACAAAACAAAATCTTCTTTATTTTTTTCAATTTGTTTGAAATACCAGGACAATGTTACAAATAGTACTAGTGTGTCAAATCCACACCATTTGGGGTAAATTTATCATCCGATATTCATTGGTTCATGTTTCTTTGCATTTGTTTGGTTCTACCTTTGCACTTGCAACTTTCATTTAAATTTTTAGCAAAAAAAATAACGAATGACAGAGAGGGTAGTGAGAGTGAAGAGTTTGAACTTGAAATTCAAAAAGGAACTCAAAGTCATAGGAAAATGTCTATCATTGGGGGTTCTTTTGTGAGTGTTAGCATTGTAAGTTGTAGTAAGCCATTTGAATGTATTTGCCAACACTTTAAACACTTTTCCCAATAAACTTGTCTTATAGTTTTCAATTCTCTAAACGAAGACATGAAATGATGTCTGAGCTGTAGTGTAAGGCTATAAGAGTAGAGGGGCAGCTATCAAAGGCTTTAATTCTTTTCTAAGTGAACTAGGGGTAAAAGTGTGTGAGAAAATGACTTTAGTGGATGAGGATGAGGTGAGAAAACCACTTATATTCACAACATACCATTTCATATTGTATATTCTCTTTATTTCAAAACAATGATCAAGGATGTAGCAGTCATTTGTCCTCATTTGCCCTCCAGAATAATATAAACTATGCAACACCCTCTTTGATAGAAAATATTGATGAAAAAAATGAGACAAGATTAGGCAAAAGATGGGTGCTTCATTATCTTGGATATGTATATCAATATCTACACCAGGTTTTAATTAATATTATTGTCACATACTCAACAGTCTTTAATCTTGCTATAGCTATTGATTGTTTAGGAAAGAAGGGTGTAAGCTTCCAAATTTATATTTAGAAGGATGGTGTAGAAGAGGTTAGAACCTCTAATATTGTACAAGAATTCAACCTTTGTATGTGTTTTAGTTGACTTCATGGTGAAGCGCATTTATAAGCACATATTTTAAGGCCCATGCTGGGTTTATTCATTGAATACTGTAACAAAAAATGTTGGAAAGATAGATTAGGTGAAGAATGTTGTCCTTAATTTTGTATTCGCAAAATTGGGGCAACCTTATGAAAAATTTCATAGAATAAGTTCTTTAAGGGGTTTTCCTAGCTGTTTTGTTTGATCTTTGGTTTTGTTTTCACCCTAGGATTGTGACATTTTCAATTCTGCTCGTTTCGAGTTATCGTAGGCCTCAATCGGAGTAGTATTTCAAAAGATATTAAAGAATTAAGCATTCAGCAGGTGCTTTTTTGGCCTGACTACAATGCTATTATTCTTTAATGAAAATCTTGCCTAAGTGGATTTCTTGTTGACCATTGCATAACACATAGGGTGTGTTTACATGTGAAATGGAAATAAAATTCCCTCTTGTATATTTACATCGAATATATGAAGTTTTAATAAGTTTTTCATGTAATGATGGGTTTGTTTAAATTCTGATTGCATGCCTTTCTTTTTAATGTTAGTTGTAAATACATATGAGAATACCCATAAGTGTTTGGTCTTTCATCTTGTGAAAATGGTGGCAAATTTTTTTCACATGATTGCATGTCTTAAATCTATCTTAGATACGTATTTCATCTTCCAAGTTTGTTAGATGGCAATTTTTATAGTCTTTGCATGTGCTTCATTTATATGTTTTAATATGTCATTTATACTATTGATGAGATTTTCTTAAGTCATTTATATGTTTTAATATGTATAAAAACTCATGTGCTTCCCGTCTAAAAACATGTTACGAATATATGAGCATGTATTCACACTTCAAAGATGAGTGAATGGATATTTTATGCATGTTTTAACATTCAGAGTCCATCTTCTCTCTTTTCAATTAGATAAACAATGGATGATAAAATCAATACAATGATTTATTGATTATATGCATATACATACATCAATATACATTGTGTACATTAATGCATATACATACATATCAAATACCAAATCATTATATTGATTACGATATTGCTTATTACCCACGACAAGCTGATTATGATTTCCAAATATATTTTGAACTATCAATCTGTTTTGATCGATTTCTATTGCCTCTTATGTGTATCGATATCCAATTGATATATGAGAAGATGTTTAAATAACATATCAGATCCGAGTCTAATTATATATGCACACATTACCGATGATAATCTGCATAAGTTCATATGTATTAGCGCCGATTTGAATTAGTATCGTTGAGATAACAGACGTTTTTTTTTTTGGGAGAGACATGTCAATGAACAGACATGTCACCACCCATGTGGAGACATGTCCCTAAGATATATATGTCTTGCCTGATCGGTCCAGAAGGAAATCACAAAAATAATAGTGCAGAGCTATTCTAGAGTTCAATCTCTATCCATATTCAATTTAGTGAATACAATAATCATAACTCATCATTCTTGTTTCAGACACATTTCAATATTGTAAAATATAATACTTATCCTCGTTTTGATTATAATCTGCAAGATGAACAAATAATTAGTAAGATTATTATTCACAAAAATTGAAAAGAGATACATATTCAAATCTAAAATAAATCTAGTAAACTTTAACATGGTATTAGAGTCTTGCTAAGGAAGTTTTGATTAAATTTGAGAGTTTAGATTACTCAAAATATAAATTCTATCTTGAAAGTATAATCACATTCCATTCTTCATAGGGCCAAGTGTAATCAGATTTGAGGATTGTCTTGAAGGAACAACCAACTTCGTAGCATGGAAGTTTAAAGTTATGATGATATTAAAAGAAAATGAACTAGTTTAATTTGTGAAAGGAAACACATCTGAACTAGAGAATGGTCTTGAGAAAACTCAGTGGATCAATAACAATGAAAATGCTATGAAACTTATCATAGATGCAGTTAGCTACTGTATAGTACCTATTCTATCAAAATTTAATATTGCATACCAAATGTTTAAATCTCTTGAAAATACATATGAATTAAACAACACTAATAGAATCCTTGTATTAAAAAGACAACTTCACCTTGTGAAAATGAATAAGGGAGAATCCGTCACAACATATTTTATGAGGATCACTGAATTGAGAGATCAACTTTCAACAATTGGAAATTAGATTGACAATAAAGAGTTAACATTAATAGCTCTAGGTGGCCTCCTAACATCATGTGAATCATTTATTCAAGGAATAAGTGTGCGGTCAAAATTCCCTAAATTTGATAAATTGAAAACGGATTTCATACAAGAAGAATCTAGACTAATGACTAGAGGAAACCCCCAAAATTCGATAAATGAGGATACTCATGTATTAGACACTAAGTAGGTGCTGACAAGCAAGTCAATAGGTTGGAGATTCAAAGGAGGATTTTTGGCTTCAAAAGTTTGATTGTGTTGTTTTCAAAACAATGCAAATGCTTCTCCTCAAGTTGCAAGTTTGTGTTGCAGGAAATGATCTTCCCCAAATCTCAATAAGAGTTCTTTCTAAGGTTGCAATGCAAGTTCCTCTCTTCATGATAAAGCTCCAAACACTCATGCATTTGGGATTAAAATTACCATCCATAAACTTGTTTTGCATAAAAAGAGCATGATTTTTCCCATTATATAATGTGAGCTAAAAAACCCACCTCTAAGTGTTTTACATTGACTTTTGATGCTCTTTTCAAGGCTATAAATAGACTTCTGTTACTTGTACATGGGTGGTAAGTACTTAGAAAGTGACTTTTAACATGGGACCTAAAAATCCCACATACAAGAGAAATATCTTCCTATGCTTGTTAAGGAGGTGCAAAATGGAATGATGACAAAATCCATACTTCGGAAATTATCACTAATGTTCAATTGCCTTAAAGGGGAAAATTGACCCATGTGTGGATTTGGGGATTTCTATGTTCATCTTAATAAAGGGGAATTTCATACCCATCTTGATTTCTTGACTTTGGAGCTCAAAATTTGTCGAGTGTTTAAACAAGGGTAAAACCATCTTCATCGAGACAAAGGGGAAAATCCATACCCATATGGACAAAGTGATTGCCTTAAATTTTCTTAAGTCCAAGGGGAAAATCACTTTGCATTTGGACTCTTCACTTTATTACAACACTTTGTTTTTTCATTGCAAAAATCATTTTAAAGTGGGGGAATTCTATCTCCATTTCATTGCAAAAATCTCTTTAAAGTGGGGAAATTCAACCTCCATCCAAATTTTCATCATTTTAAATAGGGTAATTCCATTCTAATATGGTTTTTATTATTTTAAGTGTGAAAATTCTATTTCCATCTAGATTTTCATCATTTTAAGTGGATAAATTCTATTCCCATATGGATTTTCATCATTTTGAATGAGAGAAATTTGTTTCCATTTGGATTTAATGCATTTTCATTTTTACAAAGAAAACTTGATTATTATTAGGATTTTCACATTTGAAGTATATAAAATAATTTTAAGGCTCTTATGCATAAAATACGCCTTAAAAATAGTTTTTGGACTAATTGAAATATTAATGCAGTTTAAACTTTTACCCCAATACATTGCAACTTGATCTGACAAAACCCTACTATGAATATTTCCAATTTGCATTTGCAATCTACCAACTTGATGTTTCAACCACTCAATCTTTTAAAGCTCTAAATTGTCACCTCAATTGCTAAAACCTAACAACTACAAGAAAAAGGAGGGATTCCTCATTTTCAATGGGGTGATGGTCTAAAAAGGTCACACCAAGATCTACACAATTCTAGTTTATTGTTTGATTCACACTTGAAGTTGCCAATATCAAATATTCAAGTTCTTTTGCCATCAAATTCATACAAATTTATTTGAGAAAAATAGTATTTGTAGTCATAAAATCTTAACAATTTGTGAAAATAGAAACCTCACAAAGTGTAGTGCCTGCCTTCGTTCACAATTTTTTTAGTTACATTGTTGCTATCATGGGTGAACTCTGTTAGATTAGTTTTATGTTGATGGTTAGTAGCATTGTTTTGAGACTATCAGATATTGTTCTATGGATTCAGTTGATATGTGATGAGATTACTTAGACTCTACATTTCATATATGCATGATGATTATTACATTATTTCCAGTTATTGATGATGATTAGTTAGATGGTTTATTATCACATGTGTTTTCTTATAGATACTTACCCCATACTTGCATGTGTATGGTGTGCGTGTTTGTTCTCTTATTTTATGACATTTCTGATGTGGTTAAGGAAGAGAGTCGTAGTCACCTGCTAGTCAGGATCTACACGATGCACCACTTCTTGCCATTGCCTGTTTAGCGTAGCATACATACATACATATATATATATATATATATATATATATATATATATATGCATGGATTTTATGCAGGTTGCAGGTACCGAGTATCAACTTCCATGAATTGCCAAGATGAGCGTACCCTATCACACTATCTCAATGGTAAGAGAAGGGAGATAAATTCTCAAGTCCAAATCTTAAACCCTTAAACCATTTGTCCTAGAAAGGTAGGACAAGTATTTGAGAATATTTTACCTTTCGAATATGTCGGATGACATAATTCGTGATTTTAACCCTTTAGAGTGATTTTGTATGGATTGTTCTATGATGGGTTTTCATAGTTTATTTTAGAAGTCTATGGTGAATTTTCTATTAATTAAGTCTAAAATTAAAAGACTTAATTAATAATTTAATTATTTTGAAAAAAATTAATATAATATCATGATCTTTAGATATTTTGATTTTAATTAATTAAATGAGAATTAATTGAGAAAAAGAATTAAATAAAAGAAATTAAAATTAATAATAATAATAAAATAATAAATAAATAATAATAATAGAAATAATAAAAGAATTAAAATAAAAGTTATAAGTCTACCTAGGAGTAAACACACCTCTTGAATGCACGTGTGTCTACACCACAGGAGTTAGTGCACAAATTAAGTACATGGTGTCTACAACCTTGTGACTCATTTAGAAGGTTGGAAAAAAGCTCGTGCTTAGTTGTCAACGCTTATCTCATCTTCTAGTCGTTTTTAGAGACATTCTAGGTGCTTCTTGAGAGTTCTTTATATTCAGGCACTCCTAGAAGCTCAGGGAGCGTGTTTGGAGGATCCGAGAATGTTGGAGAAGGAAGGAGCTTGCTCTGCAGATTCTGAGGAGAAGTGATTTAGCATCAATGTCCAGGTAGACACTCGTGATTTTTGCATATGTTATTTTCACTTCTTGCAATTCCTATCTTCTTCGTGTCTTATGAATGCTTCTGAGGATTTTCATTTGTTGAATATCTTGGTTGTATGTATTTTGTCATGGGTAGTTAAATTTCTATATGAGAAAATCTCATATGCATAGATATGAGGAATCTATGGGGCTAGGGTTTTCAGATGCCTATGGACAACCTATTAGAAAGAATTAATAGATAAATCTAGAGAACAAACATTATAGGAAAAAATTTCAACTTATAAAATTGGAAAGCCCTTCTTGTTAATTTTTTTTTAAAATTTTATGTATATGTTTTCTTTTAAAATATACATACATGTTACAATTTGCATATATATATATAAACGTTGCTTATTAAATCGCAGTGGAAAAACAAATCGCAGTGGAAAAACATTATTAAAAATTCAAATCCGTGTTGGAAAAACGTTTTAAAAAAAATGTTTGTATAAAAATAAAATAAAAAAATTTAAAGTTATATTGGGGAGGGGCGGGATTACCCCCCCCTACCCCCACTGTCCATCATAGCCTTACGGTCGGCGGTCACCTGTACTGTTGTCGCAGGCCTTGTGATAGAGTACAGGGCCGCACGACCCTTATTAAAAGCGTCAACAGTGATATGAGAACTTTATAATTGCGCAGTGTTATGAATCAAATTTTATAATTTGATTTTACTATTAACTATCAATAATTTTTGTATATTAATTATTTTATATATATATATATATATATATATATATATATATATATATATATATATATATATATATATATATATATATATATATGAAATTTTAATATTCAAGCTAATTAAATTTAAAAAAAAGAAAGAGAAATTGAGTTATTAGAAAATGATAATTCATTGTCAAGTAACGTATATGTATATCATTAGAACAAATAGAAAAAAAAATTGATTCCAAGAGTTATGGAAAAACTTTTATGCACAATTTCTTCTATTTGGTGTCTAAAACTGAAGTGAAACTGGAACCCCATATTTCATATAACTAAGTTATTTTAAGCAAACCAAAACATGTGCTTGTATTTTGTGCTTTCTCTATGCTTCTTGTTTTGGATTTTGGGTTGATTAGTTGGTTGACCAGTTATAGGACGTCTATCAGAGGCTTGGGGGTTATGAATGTGATGTCATGATGACGTCTTTTGATCTCGATCTCTTTAAACCCAACCATGGTTATGTGATGACATACTGATTGATATGGTTTTCAGTCTTCTTGTGTAAGCTGTGATTTATGTAATCATTTATGAGTATCGATCAGTTGTATTTGGATTACTTTCCAGTCACCTTGATGGGATTGGATTGTTTATTTGATCTTGATGATGTCATGTTGTGACATGTTTGGACTCGACCATTTTGGAGTCTTCGATCAATATTATTTGCTTGATATGCCATTTTAGTTGCTTGTTGAGAACCAATGGATATTGTGATTATTAGTGATACATTCATTTGCTAATAGAGAACTGTTGTGGTCATGATTATCTATGGATGCTATTCATTTTCTCATGGAGATTTGATGCTTTTATTGTGGATTACCTTTTTGGTATTTTTCCAATCGCTTGTATAGGACTATGGTGATTTTGTGATTTATGATTCCATGACCCTAGGGTAGGTTATCTACTAGTAGTGTCGAGAAGTGGCTTGCGATGGGGGCTGGGGCCCTAAGTGGCTGCCAGGGTAACTCATTGTAAGTTGTTTAATAAGTGAAAACATTACACCTAAGACTGACTTAAATGAACCTAATAAGATAATTGTTTATTCTCGCCCATGCCTCGAGTGCTAGTACAAACTATGATGGGAGTAGAGAGAACGTTTGGTTGCAACCTTGCATTCCGTAATATGCCTCGTCAGTATGAGAGGATACTAGTGGCCGCATAGGGATCACTAGGGGGCTGGGGTCTATTGAGAGACTACCAGGGTAACTCTAACATGATCCGTGCGATGACACTTTTCCGCTTACATAGTAGGTTTCCTACGTGTCTTGTGTGCCTCTAGGTATAGGTGTCGACCCTTTATATTGAAACCTTGAGTTAGTATACTTTTAGGATTTCCTGGACTTAGAGAGTACTTGTGTAACATGATTTGATAACCTGTTTGGGACTTGAGACTATCTCCTCAGCACGGTGGGAGTGGGTCATTGAGGTTCCATGTGGTCGGGTGGTAGTGCTTTTTCACTCTTACCATTTGAGATCCATCCATAGTCACTATGGTTGGAGCATTCTTTATTGTTATTTATCTCCATTCTATTCATGGATCTTATGATGGATGTTATTTACTGGTATGTTTCTTTATCTTGATGACTAGCATGTGATAGATGATGTTATCTATTTTGTAGGATCATCTTATGCTTTATTCTTGCATGTTAGATTTCTTTATGCATATATTGTAGCATGTTGTAGGAGTGACATCCCTATTACTATAGTATCAATGATCTCTTCGGTGGCTTAGGATGTTACGCACGGGAGATGGCTAGGGCTCACAATGGTCTAATGATGCTATTGACGGTTGGGAGGAACCGTGCACTTAGTTAGCTATGTTTGTGATATATGGTTATCTTTTATGATGGATGTTTATATCTTCTATATTGATGTATCATGTATGAAATGTGGTATCATTTACTTTATCGCATTTGCATCATGGACTAGAATTAGGAGGATGATGTACTCTATTTTCACATATGTATATTCTTTTATGTCTTTCATACCCTGTGACATGTACAGTGGATGATTGAGCATTCTAAAATGCAATTTACTAAAGGGACATTTGAAACGAAGTATATTGTTTTAAGAACGTTGGATTTATCATTATTATTTAATGAGGATGTGATGTTAGATGGAATCATTAATAGTTAATTTAGATGTGATTCAATGTTATGGGATCCTTAAAGAATGTAACCGGTTATGTACATTTATGTATACTTCAATTGAATGTTTGTTATTGCTTTCGCTACTATGTGTATGTTGTGAATAGTTTAACTTTCATGTTTCAAAAAAAAAAAAAATGCTACCAAACTTAGTGAAACTTTAGGTTAATTCTTTTGGATCCCTTGGTGGGGCGTTACATTTGGTATCAGAGCCTGAGTTTCTATATTGGGAGCTCTGGGTATTTTGGAAAAAAACAAGGACTTTGAACTATCATGTGTATCTCTTTCAAACTGAAACTTGAAACTAGGTGAACTAAGACAGAATCTAAAACTGTTACTTGCTTATCCAACACTTAGCTTTCAAAACTGAAAATTTACTTAAACCTAAACATAGGCAAAATTGAAATTGAACTTGGTCTATTTGTAAACTTGTGCCTTTTATGCTATACAGTAGCATGCAATATGTTGTAATAGTACTTCATATCTTGGATATTGTTGTAGGATGGTATCTAGGACAAGGTCTTCTGTTAGAGGTCGTGGTCGTGGTAGAGCTATTAGTGTTCATGAGTCGGTCCGTGGAGGGCCTGCTCATGAAGAAAGCGGGGGAGAGGACTTTAGTAAGCAGCAGGAAGAGAGCCTTAGAGGGGACCAAGCTGAGTTTGAGGAGGTTAACTTGAGACAAATGATGTAGACTATTCTTGATCGCTTACCTCTTGCTCACGAACAACACAGAGCACAGTAGACAGAACAAGAGCATAGACCTAGGTCTAGGAGCCCTCAGAGGGATCGACAGAGATCCATTGTATCTACTCAAATGAAGGACCTTTCGAGATCCAAGGTCAAGCCCTTCAACGGGCAGGGTTTTGGATATGTGGCCGAACAATGGCTTATTGCCCTTGACAGGATTTTTGCCATGCAAGACTTTGACAATAATGTTAAGGTGAGATTTGCTATTACCAACCTAGAGAATTTTGGGGCCACTTGGTGGATAATTGAGGAAAAGAAGCTGGGCATAGATATGAACAGTTTCACTTGGGAGCTATTCTTAAAGAGTTTCCACGAACGATTCCTATCAAACGAATGGAAGCATCAAAGAGCAGATGAGTTCCATAACCTCAGGCAATATTCTATGACTGTAACAGAGTATGAACACAAATTCTACGAGCTCATGTCCTTTTCGAGATTCAGCGACAACTCGGATCAGTTGACACAACACTTTATCAGAGGTCTGAACAATCGTATAATTGGGGGTGTCAAGGTATTTGAGCCTAAAACCCTCAAGGATGTGGTACGACGAGCCATCCTTGTAGAACAAAGTGTCAACCTTGGTTATGTACGTTTATGTATACTTCAATTTAATGTTTGTTATTGCTTTTACTACTACGTATATGTTGTGAATAGTTTAATTTTCATGTTTCAAAAAAAAAAAAAAAACCTACCAAACTTAGTGAAACTTTAGGTTAATTCTTTTGGATCCCTTGGCAGGGCATTACACAAAGATAACTTAGAAAGGAGGACAAACTAGAGATCAGTATTGGAGATTATGATTGACATAATAATGAAGCTCGGGTGACTGAAGTTGTCTGTCATGGATGACATGATTTATATGGATTACAATGAAGAATCTATTGCAAATTTGTGGACCAAGTTTCACGATAGTACTAGGCATTAGAAGCAAGGCCTTTTTTATTTATTTTACAGAATCAACTAGGTCCTCTTAGTTGTAGGAAGGAGGTTTAGTTTTAAATTATAACACGTGTCTTAAGGATGTGAATGATCAATTAGTGTCTATAGAAAAAAGACAAAGGAAGAAGATATGGTTAAAATGGTACTCACTCTACTTATGCAACTTTTTTGAATCACTCTACTTGATTGGAGATCCTCAAACATTTGACTTTGAAATAATGTTGTCTTTACTTCTACACAAGGAAAGAAGATAGATGCAAGATGAAGGTTTTTATTCACGAGAAACAAAAAATGCTTTCACACTCAAGGGACACTAAAGAATATAAAGCCATCAACCATAGTCAACACATCAATAGTAAAGTTAGAATCCTCAACCAAAGATCATCATACATGTTACTATGGTAACAAAAATGGTCATATTGAAACCAATGGTTTTTAAAGTGCTAAGTACATGCCAAATGTGAAGCTCAAGGAAGAAGCATTGATTGTTTTTGAAAACATTCAAGAATGTGACATTGATAAAGTTGGTGATGATGTTCCTCAAACATTTAAAGATGAATGACATTTTAAAATATTATTTTTGAGGGTGAGTATCATTACTTATTTGTAGACATTTATCAAACTGTCAATCTAAGTCTATTCTTAAGTCATCTTCTAGTCTTGATGGACAATGTATGACAAAAATGGTGTTATATCAAATCTCAATCTACACATCAAGTTGTGGAATAAACCACAAGGTACAGTGTACTTGTAATCTAGCTTGATGTTGAGATAACACGTTTAGTTTGAGAGATCACGAGTTGTTTTGATTTGATGTGAAGGGAGCCCAAACAAGTTCGATTGATTTCAGTCTAGATCTATTATAACGTTCTTTCACACATGATGGAATCCTTGTCTTCAATTTTATCACTGAGTATATCAATATGTTTCCTTACAAATCTTCTCATACCTATCTTATATGGTGACATGTTTCCTGTCTCCAATGGACGAAAAATATGTTGAAACTAGAGCCCCGAAATCCATGAAGATAACCAACAATAAGAAAGAGACAAAATTGAAACAAAAACACCAAAAATATCTTGGGAAAACCCTTCGAGAATGAAGGGAAAAACCCAACCACACAATACAAATATATCTTTATTGATAATCAAATGTTAAGTGTACAATATCCTTTGCTTGATTCAAATACATAACAATAGGAGAGACTTCACATTATAATCAAAGATCTCTTGAGATTCTCATAACTCCTATAACTAATTATGACTACGAATATTCATGCCTCAAAGCATGTGAATGATACATGTCATTTACACATAATATTACAAATTAAATTTAAGTATCCTTTTCAGCTGAAGATGACAATAATGGTAATAACGTCCAGATTTCGAGAGATAATGATCTCTATCGTAGCTAGAAACTTTAACACTCCCTCTTAGCAAGAGAGATATCTTTAGTTGAACAATCACACAAAGTCACAACCAAAAATATCAATGATAAATTCTGATCATACGAATTCAAAACATAATTCATGGAGTTACTCAACATGAAAAGATTTGCAAGACTCACAGCTAAGCATTTATTCACTGACTCTCTCAATGTGAACAGTCATAAAATCTCTCAACATGACATCCAATTCCCACCACAGAATCTCTCAACATGATGACATCATGGACTCTCTCAACATGATGTTCACTATCGCATAGTGAAAGAGTTACTATAGCTGATGTTACATTCTCACTTATTCACATAAGAATAAAATAAATTACAAACTAAGACTTGATTCCATTTAGGTCTCAAATTTTATAAATACCACAAGCATCACAAGCATCTATGAGAGTGATGGGGATTCCATAAGTACTCCATCATAATTATGAAGCCTCCCTTTGAAGCCAAAATCTCCCTGTCAAGGTCAACATCTCCCTTTGAAGCTATATTTCTTATCTTGTTATGTCCTACAAGTAACCAATAAAGATTAATAAAATCAATTTATCATAAAGAAATATATATACATTATGACAACAACCAATTAATAGAAGGCTTATGTCTTCTTCCGTTTTTTAAATTTTAATTTTTTAACCCTTTTTTATATGATTTTGAGCTTCATAAAATGATAGGATACTATGTCACTGCTCAATATTCCAACTTTCCATGCTCATGCAATTATCCCATGTTCAGACTAAGACACATCTCAGTGCTATAAATTCTCAAACAACTTTGCCCATGAAATAAATCTGTTTGCCTGAAGGTATATCAAATGAACACATCTAATACATAAGGATGAAGCCTACAAGAATTTGATCAACAAAAATCAAATTTAAGTACTGCAAAACAAGTACATAGAAGGCACTCTCAATATTCTAGATTTTGTAGACACCAAAATGATTAAAATGAATACTTATCTCTTTTGTATTTTTCTCCATAGCAACCTCTTGATATGCTGGGTATTTACCTATGACTTGTTTATCTGCTCCGTCCAGGCACAATGAACCCAAACAAGATTTTACCCTTTGCAGTATCAACTCTAGAGGATTTGATGACTTCTAGATACATTTCCAATTCATAGTTTGACTTGCAAATGATTTCAGAACTTTGTACTCTGAAAAAAAATGAAATGAAAAACAACCTAAGTGTCAATTTCCTCCTATTCTATGCTTAGACAGAAGTCCACTTGTAGCTCCCATTACATATATTTCCCACGAAAAGTAGTTTCTGCCCAACAAGAAGGCTTTTTATTTATTTATAATAGCATCCATAGCTAGAAGCTTCCATAATGGACCTCTATGCAAGGAGAAATATGCAAGACATTATTTCTTATGTCGACAGAGTCTTTGTGCTGTGGCAACATTGGCTCAGACTTGGATGTTTATCCGTCTTCCTCATTGTTTCTAGTAGCTATCGAAACTGATAATTACTTATGCAAAAATGAACTATATATTTTCCTCTTAATCAAACTTTTGTAATGAAATGTGCAAATCTTCGATAGTTTCCATGGTCACTTCATTCTCATTCCCTGCAACAAAACATGTATCGTCGTGCTTGAATGTGATCGATACCTTGATTACTCAACACCTTTACATTCACCCATACACTTCGAATATTAGCAGCACATGAACAAACTTTTAGAAATAGGGAATACTGAGAGGGGGGGGGGTGTGAATCAGTGATCTACAAACTTTAGTCGCCAATTGGATATTATTACTTACTTTAAACCATGCATAACAAAGCAATAAAGTAATGCTGGACAGTAACAATAACAATGCAAACAGATAACTCATAACACCATATTTTGTTAACTAGGGAAACTCAAGTGGCCAAGGGAAAATCTTGGTGGGGATGATACCCACCAGATAATATACTGATATATAAGTTCCTTGTGAAAGGATGGACCCTGTTAGGAGTCAATGAGAAAATTCAGTGATCTTTGATCTTCAGCTTGATCTTGGATCACCATATAGTTCATACATAACTTCACATATATCACTTTCACAAAAGTTCGCTCACTTTGCAATACACCAAGATTGCACTTGTATTCACACTTCTTATTGCAAGAAGTCTTTTGCATAAATACCATGCCTTTACATAAAATATTGCTGGGTTGGCTAAGACCACAATTCACTTTTTCAAGTTAGAGTAAACATCTAGGATGTCGGCCCTAATTGGACAAGTAATTGTTTTGCAACTAAAACAATTCTTTCTTTCAATTTTGCTATCCTGCTTCATCAAAACATGATTAATTTTATTCTGTACAATCTGTACAAAATTTCAAGGTTATACACATCATCACCAACATGTATACCATGTGTTGCCATTAATGACAACAATTGCATATCAGTATTAGCCAATTGTCAACAATTTCCCCCTTTGGCATCGATGGCAACAAAATATGAAAAATTGGCTAAGTGACAAAAACAAAAGAAAATAACACCTTACATCTATTACAACTTGTTCAACTTTACATATATGTTCCCCCTTACAATATACTTCATACTTTTACAATCTCCACATGTATTTCTCCCCTTCATATCTTTCCCAAAAATGACATGTATACAATTTTCACATGTATCTCTCCCCCTTTGACATCAATGATAAAGGTCAAAATGTCAAGATTTTGTCCAGAACTATCAAAATTGTTGTCTTCCCTTTATGCTGAAATTATCTTCATACAATCATCAAATTAATCTTCAAATTGTCCATACCTTTGTTCCATGTCTCATTTATACACTTTGCTGATGTGAGAATTGCACATAAAGCATATGATGCAATCTCAACTACATTGATATTTGAATACAAAAAGTTTGTATATGTGTCCTTGGCCTTGACACATTCCTCTAGTTGTTTCTCAACAAAAGATAACTTCAGAGTAATGGATTCTCTGAAATTAGATGTTGTCTTCAATATCTACCCTTTTTGAAGTTCTAGTTTCCTAATATTGTTGTGAACACTGGCAACTTGACTCTCAATATCATCAACTTTGCTAGATGGGTGCTGGATTAGGTTGGATAAAGTCTCTAGCTCACTCATCTTTGCCCCTATCTGACTGTCCAAGTCCTTAGTCAGTTTGTATGATATGGTACACTTAACATACAAAGCTTTCCCTTCCTGCTAACATTTTCGAAGTTCTTTTATGCATGTATCAAGATTGACTAAGTTGTTCTTGATGTTTTGGTAGATGGTGCTAAACAGATTAGCATCATGGGAAATTTGAGCCTTCACCTCTGCAACATTCAACAAATTAGTAAACTCTTCATTGAAAGACTTTAGCACTACCTGTGCTCTCTGTTTGGGATTTGACTCAGTATGCTATACTGTCAAAGTACCATTTAATCTGTCAATCACTTTCATTAATGATCTCTACAAACTCTTAACTGTCTTATTCTTCTATAAAAGTTTGGATAAGGATGAGATTAGACCAGTTTGATCATCATCATTAGTAGCCAAACTTGCAAGAGAGAGCAGAGTAGATGAACTAGATGGTTTAGTCTCATCCTCCCCCTATTTCTTTGCTGCTTCTTTAGTTTTCCTCTCTTCGTCTTCTTTCCTTCCTTTTCCTCTCTTTCTTTCTTCTCTTTTGATCTTTTCCTCTCCTCTTCCTCTGTTTTCTTTTTCCTTTCTTCTTTTGCAATCCTTCTCTTATCTTTATCTTCCTTTCTTTCTGTCTCTTCCTCAAGCAATTGCTACTTAGCTTCCTCTATCTTCTTCTTTTCAACTTCTGTTAGCCTCTTCTCTTCCTCAATTTGTTTCAACTTTTCCTTAACATCCTTAGTGTCTAGTACATTTGGTTCGGATCCACTAAATGGATTGGTATCATCAATTCTTAACATTGGTTTGATCAATCTTCATAGTATCACCACTTATTGATACTTTCGAGGTTCTAAGAGCTGGAGGAGATGTTGTTTGGGACTCTGACAACATCTGATTGATAGTTGCTGCAGTATTTTCTCAATTATCTTTCTCACCAACCATAAATAAGACTGGCCTCAACTTATTCCTCAAGTATGGAGGAAGGTTATTCAACAATCTTTAAATCTCATCTTCATCATCAGTCTTGCAAATGGTCCTTAGCACAGACTTCCGAAGTTCAAGGTCTTCTTCCCTTGTGGGAGTCTTCTTCTTTATGAGTCTCTCATAGACTTTCTGGTTCACTACTCCTTTGATATCCTTCATACTTAGATCATTTGCAATGATATGCCTTACAGTAGATATATCAATTTGATCATTCTCAAAATTATTATAGAGATCATAAAATTTGTTCATCTGAACAAAGTTTCCCTCATTTGCAATTGTTGTGTTTATCTTCTCAATCTTCAGCTTCCAAGGTTGTCGAGCTTTTCTTGTTGCTTGCTTAGGTGGAGTCACCTTTTCAGCTTGTTTGGTTTCTTGTTCCTCAACCTCTTCATCATCACTAGATTTTACGGAAACTACCTTAAGCTTAGGTCTATCCTAATTTTCAACACTATAAACAACTGACATATCCATGATCTTTATCAAACAATATCTTTTATCGAACAAATTTGTGGAAAAACGACAATATACCTCTTTTCAAAAATAGGGTTTGCTTTGGAATCGCTCTGATAAGTCGCTTTTGAATGCTCTTCGCTTCAAATGTGTTCGCAATGAAGTAAAATCAATTATGTACTCCTTTTATTCAACAACTTGAAACTGTATTAATTGCGTACTTCACAAATATGAAAAACCTATTAATTACATTATGTAATCACATAATTGCTCATACTCATCTATCCAATCTTCAAATGTCATCTGAGGTTTACTATAGCCTCCTTCTATCATGACAATCATCCTCAAAACTTTGCAACACAAAATTCTTTGCAAAAACTTATTTTTCATCTTCTATTATAGAATCAATTCTTACTGGAATACCATTAACTCTAAATTTCATCATAACTTGTTTAGATGAGCTCCAAATCACAAGCGAGCTTAGGTACCATCTAAACATAATTGGATACACCTTTTCCCAACTTTGCCACCTCTAATTTGGTCTCTGGCTAAAGTTTCAAATTTTGATGTTGTGAACAAGCTTAATTCAACTTAATTGAATCAAACTCAACAACTACCTTTGATCTTCCTGTTTCATCATCATCTAATTTTTCTTTTGAGATATCTATTCCTTTCATGAATGCTTCATTAAGGTCTTCTCGAAGTTCACTTACAATGTTTCTTTGTTCTTCATTGCTAGATCCGGAGTTCCTTTCATGGTTCCTTCTATCATTCCTTCTATTCCTGAAGTTTCTTCCATTGTTTCTTCTATCTTCAAAGTTTTTGTCCATTCTATATTACCTCATAGTGTGTCTAAAGTTATTGTATAACCAACATACAAGTGCTATGCTTCTAGGATTTTGTTGATCATCAGGGGCATGGCAATTCCAAGCAATGTGTTCTAAGTTGCTACACTTATAACACACGATCTGTCTTTTGTCATCATAAGATCTTCTTTCTCTCGATGTCCTTTCATTAGATCTTGTTCTATTTGCAGGGTTAGTATTTCTAGACATTTTACTATTTCTTCTATCATTATCATACTTAGGTTTCTTACAATCAATTGCATTATGACCCATACCATGACAATTATGACAATAAAAGTCCTTAACACGATTAAATGACTTATTAGTACAATCTCTTTTCATATGACCTATTTCATTACATAAAAAACACTTTCCTCTAAATTCATACTGGTTGTCTTAGGAGTCTCCACTTGCTTTGGTTCATCCAAGATTTCAACTTCATTGATTTGCTCAAATTTTAAGGTTTTTGAGAAGATTGATTGGATTCAATCTTATCATCAGATTTGTTTTTTTTTTTTCAGATCAGATCTAATCTCAAGTTTCTTCACAGACATGTTAATCAGATAACCAAGACTAGTCTTGTCATAAGAAGGTCTTTGTATAGACATAGAATCATCAACTTTCGCTCTGCTAGAATAAAGTTTCTCAAGTTGTTGTTTGCAGTGTGACAATTCACCTTTCACAATAGTATTATACTTATGGAGTTCTTCATGATCTTCTTTCAATGTTTCAAACTTAGATGTTTTCTTTGCTAGACTTGCTTTCAGATTTGCATTTTTAGTCTTCAAATGAGATTCAATTTTGCTAGAATCATTTCTCAAAGTCAACTTCAGATTCATAATCTTCAACTCATGCTTCAAGATCTTTTATTCTGTCTTCAACTTTGAATAGTCATCATCATTAGTTCCAGATTCAGTAGATTTATGCTTTGATTTCAGATGTTCAATGTTTTCCTTCAATTGACCAATGTATTCTTTGGAGTCTTCATATTTGTCTTTAGCTTATCTCTTTCTTCAGTAAGGAGATCAATTTGTTCAAGAGGTTCTTCATCAGCTGTTCCATATCCATAGGGATCTTACTTAAGCTGTTAAGCCTCTTCAAAGTAACTATGCTCTGATACCAATTGTTAGAAATATGGATTACTAGAAGGGAGGGTGGGGGGTGGGCGGGGGCTTGAATCAATAATCTACAAACTTTAGTCGCCAACTAGATATTATTACTTACTTTAAACCATGCATAACAAAAAAAAAAGTAATGCTAAACAATAACAATAACAATGCTCATAGAGAACTCATAACACTAAATTTTGTTAACTAGGGAAACCTTGGTGGGGATGATACCCACTCGATAATATACTGATATATAAGTTCCTTGTTAGAGGATGGACCCTTTTAGGAGTCAATGAGAAAATTCAGTATAATAAGTCCTATTAGAAGATTTTGAATCCCTGTTAGAAGATTCCAACCCTGTTAGAAGTTGTGCCAACCCTGTTAGGAGTTGTAGTATAATGTATACAAGATGAGCCCACTACCCAAACATGCAATTTCAACTACAGAAGAACTCATTGCTCAAACAAGTAATTTACTATTATTTTCCTTCCTTGTCCAATCTCTTATCTTTAGCTCGATCTTGGATCTCCAAATAGTTCATACATAACTTCACATATATCGCTTTCACAAAAGTTGACTCACTTCGCAATACACCGAGATTGCACTTGTAATCACACTTCTTATCGCAAGAAGTCTTTTGCATAAATACCATGCCTTTATATAAAATACTGTTAGGTCTCTAAGACCATAATCACTTTTCCAAGTTAGAGTAAACATCTAGTTTGTCGGTCCTAATTAGACAAGTAATTGTTCTGCAACCAAAACAATTCTTTCCTTCAATTCCACTGTCCTACTTCATCAAAACATGATTAACTCTATTCCATGCAGTCCGTACAAACTTTCGAGGTTATACACGCCATCACCAACATGTATACCATGTGTTTCCATTAATGACAACAATTACATATCACTATTAGCCAATTGTCAACGCAGACACCATACACAATTAACGTGGCACCCATGTAATGAATGTTGATGCTAAAGAAAACTTACACACAAACTTGCAGCAAGAATGGACTCAGAAAAAGAACTCGATGCATAAAAAATATGAGCAACATCACTATCACTTGCGGATCAACTCCCTTTTAAAAACTCCATTAAAGATGCAAGCTCTCCCTTAACATCGCTTTCTAGATATCGCAATGACACATTGGAATGACAACCATTGTCGAATCACTCCCAAATTTGTGCCAATCAAGCAACAAAGAGAAGCAACTTTGGGGAGCTGTGCATAACAAACAGGATGTTGTTTCATTCCGCTCTCTCTTATAGATTTGATGTCATTGATTTCATTTGGAATCTGAGTCTACATTCATCCTTGACTAGAGAAGAGATGGCTTTATTCAATGGCCATGGGGAGCCCAATCATCATATGAGGTCTTTATTTGATATCGCCACACGCCCAACCACAAACAACTTCATCCAGTTTGCAATACTTATGCCCAACAAAGAAGGATGTTCACCTGAACAATGATGCCATACGCTCAAAACCACCCTGCAATCCTCAACAACTCTACGTACGGTGACAAAGAATAAGAAATTTAATGATCCATATCTAAATTATGCATAGGAGATATGCAAAAGCCTAAACAATTGCTATAATTTTCATAGACCTGACATATTTGCACTAAATGGTTGTCAAATAATTTTAATGAGCAATGGTTACAAGATAAACAAAAACATGACTAGAAACCTCCAAGATCGACACTATCAACATAGAAGGAATACAATTAAAAAAACTCCATAGTGCATGCAGAAACATGGCAATGAATAAAGCATTCAATCATATAGAAGACACATCGAATTCCATCCACACAAGAAGACAAAGGAAATCAAATGTAATTGCTACTATAATTGACTATCAAGAAAAATCAGTGCAAAGAAAAAAAAAATTGATGTCTTCCCGGAATGAGGAGGAGTGGATCCTCTTGAGAGAGAGTATAAATTATATCTTATGAAAGCTTCGCCAAGCAAAGATGAATGATGAATGATAATAAGGAATAACACATAAAAAAATAAATGGCGATAACAAATATAAAAATACACATAGACACAGAACCTTGATATGCCGTCCAAAGTCTCTTTTCCTTGTTACAGGCTCATATTGTGAAGACTTCTAAGAAATGAAACAAGGAGAGAGCTGTTACAATCATGACTATAGTCCAAAGCATTTATGGTGATCAATAATCATGAGTTGTCAACATACTATGCAAAGCATGCCCATGAAGACAAATCCATTATACCATGTGCTTTGCAATAGCATCAGGCCCAAGCTCAATAATAAATTACTCAGAGGTAATGACTAAAAGAAGGAATGCCACATAAGGAAGCATAAGAAAAATATTAATAAGAAGAGCTACAACAGCTTGACAAAAATAGCATTGCAGACTAGGGAAGAGATAAACTTAGCAAGAATTTGTCACTCCATATTAAAAGTAAGGAACAAAGGAAATCAACCAAAGATATCTGAAATGCACGATCAGGAAGGAAAATCTTTCTCGCATTTACTCAAAATTCAACATTCATTTATTTTCTGTTATCTAAACCTTGCTCTGATATTGTCTTGAAACTAGAGCCTAAAAATTCATGAAGATAACCAGCAATAAGAAAGAGAGAAAACTAAAACAAATACACCAGAAATATCCTAGGAAAACCCTTCGAGAATGAAGGGAAAAACCCAGCCACACAACGCAAGTATATATTTTTATTGATAATGAAATGTTAAGTGTACAACATCCTTTGCTTGATGCAAATATATAACAATAGGAGAGACTTCTAAGTGTCTTAAAAGAGAGAATTCATATAAGAGAAATTTCAAGCCTAGAAGACCTAGAGATTGTTTGTATGCAAATAAAGATGATGAATTTGAGGAAAGAGTTCTGAGTGAAAGTGATGATGAATTTGGATTTGTGGCTATGAAAGAAGAAAATCCTGAAAAAAAATTAGAGAAGAAAAGGCCTTAGTTTCACAAATTGAAAAGAAATTTGATTGGATTATAAACAATGGATGACCACATCATATGATTGGTGACATGAACAATTTTATCAAATTTAGAAATCATGATGTAGGAATTGTTAGAGTTAGTAACAATGCAACTTGTCGCATCACAAGGATAGGATCTATTACTCTTGATGGAAAGACTAATACCAATGATGTTTATTTTGTTGATGGGTTAAAGCATAACTTGTTGAGTGTTAGACAGTTGGTTGATAAAGGTTATCAATTGCAGTTCACATAGAAGACTTGCATTATCAAAGATAAGGATGGTAAGTTGATTGGAATAGGCACAAGATCCACAAGTAATGTGTTTCAATTGAACCCTATTGAGATGATTTGTTTGGTTGTGAAAGTGGATAACAATTGGTTATGGCATAGAAGGTTTTGTCATATAAAATTTGATAATATTTTGAAAGCTAGTAGAATATTTGCAGTCATAGATTTACCTAAAATCATGAAGCCTACTAATATTGTTTGCAAGGAATGTATTATGGCTAAGAAGAAAAAGGTTTCATTTCCCAGCAAGAAGTTCACTACCGTAGAGAAGTTAGAGATTGTTCATAAAGATTTTAGTGGTCATACTAGAACAAGAGGATTCTATGGAGAAAGGTACTTTATGATTTTTGTTGATGATTTCACTAGAATGATGTGGGTAACATTTCTTAAAGAAAAGTTTGAGGCATTTAAAATGTTTAACGTGTTTAAGAATAGAGTTGAGAGTGAATCTGGTGTAAAGTTTAAATGTTTGAGATTAGATAGGGGTGGTGAGTTTACTTCTAGAGAGTTTAACATCTTTTCTGAAGAAAATGGGATTAAGAGACAATTGTCAGCACCTAAGACTCCTGAGAAAAATGGGATAGCGAAAAGAAGGAACAGATCTGTGTGAGAGGCAACAAGAGCAATGATGTATCTAAAACATTTTGGAGAGAAGCAATCGATACAACACTATACACCATGAACAAAGTGCAGATTAGAAAAGGTACAAACGAGACTCCATATGAATTATGGTTTTGACATGCACCATCAGTAAAGTATTTTAGAATCTTTGGAAGCAAATGTTACATAAAGAGAGATGATGATGTTGGTAAGTTTGATCCAAGAAGTGATAAAGGTATGTCCCTTGATTATTCATTGAAAAGCAAAGCTTACCAATGTTTTAATTAGAGAATGAAGACAATTGTTGAAATTGCAAATGTAAAAATAGACGAAAAGTTTGGAGTTAAACGGAGAATACTGGATTGTAATTCTGATGAAGAAGAAGATAATACTAAATTTGTTAGAGAAAATATTGAAGTTTTCTTTGAGACTAATAATGATTTTCTTAATGATGTAAAAATTGTTGAGCAAAGAGAAGACTAGAGATTAGAACCAAGAGAAGAGATAAGAGTTGAGGTAGCAACTCCCACACCTAATAGGAATTTGGTGAAGAATCACCCTCTTGAACAAATTATTGGAAATAAAGACAACAAAGTGATGACAAGAAATAGAGCATATGAGGAATTATGCTCGATTTATCAAGTTGAACCTAAGAGTGCAGATTAGGGATGCAAGGATGATCATTGGATACAAGCAATGAAGGAAGAAATAGATCTTATTATCAAGAACAAGACATGGGAATTGGTTCTTAGACCTAAAGAAAAGAATGTTATAGGGACTAAATGGGTATTCAAAAATAAGATGAATGAACAAGGTAAAGTTGTAAGAAATAAAGCGTGGTTGGTATGCAAAGGATATTCACAGCAAGAAGGTATAGATTATGGAGAGACTTTTTCCCGTGTTTTCAGAATGGAAGCAGTGAGAATGTTCTTGGCTAATGCAACAAGTAAGAACTTCAAAGTGTATCAAATGGATGTAAAGTTAACATTTCTGAATGTAGAACTTGAAGAAGAGGTCTACATTGAGCAACTGAAGGATTTTCTTTGACATAAGAAAAATATATGGTATGTGGATTAAATAAAGCATTGTATGGTCTAAAGCAAGCATCTAGAACCTAGTATGCAAGATTTGAATTTTTTTCACAAAATTGAGATTCGCAAAATGTACAACATATAGTAACTTATATTTGAGAGAAATCGAGAATGGATTGTTGATCATTGTAATATTTGTAGATGACATAATCTTTGGAGGTAATGATGAAGCAAGTTATAAGTTTGTTGATGAAATGAAGAATGAATTTGAGATGAATATGATTGGTGAGATGAAGTTTTTCTTGGGTTTACAAATTGTACAAAACAAAGATGGTATTTTCATATCACAAGCTAAGTACTTGAAAGACTTGTTGAAAAGATTTGGTTTGGAAAGTTGTAAGCCTGTTGGTATACTTATGATAACTAGTCACAATTTATCTAGGGGTAAGTGCACCAAGTTGTGCCAAAAAGTTGACACATTTTATTTTTTTCAATTGTGAAAGGTGAATTGTCACACTGCAAACAACAGCTTGAGAAACTTTATTCTAGCAGAGAGAAAGTTGATGATTCTATGTCTATACAAAGACCTTCTTATGACAAGACTAGTCTTGGTTATCTGATTAACATGTCTGTGAAGAAACCTGATATTAGATTAGACCCGAAAGAAAAAGACAAATCTGATGATAAGATTGAATCCAATCAATCTTACCCCTAGATAACAAGTGAAACATGATATATAATGATTCCTTGCTCCTTGTAATATGTATATGTACACATGCTTAGTTGCAATAAAGAAGAATGGGTATATCAAGATGATTGTCCTTGGTATGCTTATGTGAGTTTTACACTATCTAATTGTAATAATGGATTCAATTATTTATAATGAAATCTTGTTCATATATTTATGATGGTTTTACCTATGGGAACTTATGTATGTGTTTCTAGTAGTGATTTTTGGGAACCTATAAGAACTTGGTTGTTGAGTTAATATAGAATATTCATATATTTAATCAATGAGATATATCAAAATATTTAATGTTAGAAGAATTGAAAATGAAATGTATGTGCTTCAATTTTGTGTTAAAAATAGAATAAAATTTATTCTACTTTTACCCTTATTAGTTATGTGATCTCTTAGGTTCCTTGCCAGGGGGATACACGGAAGAATTATTCTCTAGATTTCTTAGATTACTGGATGGATTTCTTGTAATATTGTGGTTATTGAAATTGAGACTTGTGATGCCTTTGATTCTTTAGGTGTAGATAGGCCACAAAACTTATGTAAGCAAGTTAAATTTACTACTAGTCTATTTTACTTTTTAAATAACTTATATATATATATATATATATATATATATACTTCAAGAGTCAAAAAAAAATTTCAATTCAAAACATAAATTATTGCATATAGCAAAAAATTTATCATTTACAATTTATGTCATTGTCATATTGATTTATGATCTTCTTGTTCATGTTTAAAGCCTTCTGTCTATGTTATGCATCTAAACATTTATCACAAATTATTATTACAAACATATAACAAATATAAAACTAAAAACAATACATTACATTAATTCCAAGGTTTAGTTATGATGTAGAGCCTAACAGGATTCTCAAGGTTTAGTTATGATGTAGAGCCTAATAAGATTCTCAAGGTTTCATTAATTCCATATGTTAGATTTTTCATCATAGAATACCAATTGTAATGGGCACTCACATGTATTCCAATGCATATATTTCCTTATATGCACAATTGGTCAATGGTGTACCTTATAGAAGATATAATTTTATAGGTAGAATGATGCAGAGGTTAGGGTACAATAAGCACAATGCTCATGTCAATCCAACAAGATAGATTATTCACCCAAACTTCTACACCTTGACACAACAATAACACTGAGGGATCATCATTAATCCATACAACTTTACACTAGAAAACTTGGCTTCACACCCATGAATGGTGGATTCTCACAAATAAGGCTGATCAACATGTTAAGGGGTTCATCCCAACACTAAAACCAAGGAACCATGGCCAAACAACAACCCAAACATGAATTTCATAATTCTGTCCTCATAATGCAACATCTAGGCTACTAGCCCTTCCAAAGACAAATTAGGCAACAAGTACCATATCTTCCAAAAGACCTTAGGAAATAATTAGCATTCCAAGTACCCTTTATTGATTTGTTATATCCCCAAAAGGGGAAGTGCTGAAGCCATTTACATGCCTTCCAAAACTGGACTGTTATATAGGCCTAATTGCCCCAATTAGGTCACCTTAACAAAGGAAGTACCAAACTAATGCATCCAATGACAAGGTTAGGACAAGGGAAGGTAGATTCCAAACTTTCACTTATTGGTTCAAACCCCAAGCCATGCAGATTAGCAAATTCCATAATGCAACAGAGTTGTCACATGGTAATGACAACTCATTTGTGCAAATTCCATAAAGTAGATCAAATGCATAAGATTCTTGTCAAAAATTAAGAGACAAGGAAACAATCAAACCCCCTATAGACTTGAGTCCTTATCAATCCAAAATCATGACGAGGAACATCATTAACAAAAAAGAAAAAAAAGGGCTATGATTTCCTTAGTAATATTTGTGTGTTTCAATATGAACTAGAAAAAGGATATAATTGAATGGTTTAGGAAGTTTGTTTGGCATGCTAGTCAATCCTATTAAAAAATACTTTGCTTCTTCTCATAGATTTTCCTATTTGTGTATGTGTGCACCTCATAAATCAATCAATCTATCACCATGGGGACTGGATATGTATGTGTATGCTAGGATAGGTCAAATGGTCTAGCAAATTGTGTTATTGATAAGTAGGCTTAGATATTTTTTCACAAGTCAAATTGTGATAATACTAATGGAATTCAAGTGTGTAATTTTTTAGTCAATTTCATTATCCCATGTTTCACGAGTAGTGGGACACAAGAACCCATCTCTCGTGAGAGTGAATAGAACACTTAGCACTCATTGGATCTAGGTGATTCTCATAGAGTTGAGGTACATGGACTTCCTAAGATGTCAACCACCCCAGTACTACTCTCGCTTGAGCATACTTAACTATAAAGTTTCCTCTATGGTTAAATCCACTCTTCCTGCAACACAATTTGCAAAACCTTCACCAAGTCTTGTGCCTTATGAACCATTCATTAAAACTCCCCTTAAGCTCATTGATTGATAAGTAGGAGACATTTCTACAAGAAGTCAAATTGTGATATTGCTATCAAAATTCAACTGTGTAGTATTTGAGACAAATTCATTGACCCATGTTTCATGAGTAGTGGTTTACACGAATTGATCTCTCATGATAATGAATAGAACACTTAGCACTCATTGAATCTAATTGATGCTTAGAGAGGTGAAGTTCCAATACTACTTGGAAGGTCACCCATCCTAGTACTACTCCAACTCAAGTGCACTAACTAAAAAGTTTCCCCCAAGGTTAAAACCACTCTTCTTGCAACTCCGTTTGTAAAAGCTTCATCAAGTGTTATGCCTTATGAATCATTCATCAGTAATCCCCTTAAGCTTGTTAGTTGATAAGTAACATGTATATTCCACAACATGTCAAATTGTGATATATCTATCAAGATTCAACTATGTTGTTTTTGAGTCAAATTCATTGACCCATGTTGCATGAGTAGCGGTTTGCATGAACCCATCTCTCATGAGAATGAATAGAACAGTCAGGACTCATTGAATTCTTACTTATCAATTAACACTCACCAATCCAAACAATACACTACACCATCCCGTCAGCTCCTAGAAGCAGTAATCTGTATGCCACACACTAGCGATCATCAAGACACAAACCAAATGAATTGCAAATCCCAAATCATGCACTATTCCAAGTCTTCTACCATGTTTTATGCTCCCAAAACTTAATTCTAGGTCACCAACAAGTTATAATCAAAATATAGTAATAATACTTGACATATTTCTCTATCACTAGCCTGGAACTAGTCTTTACTAAAACATCTGTAACTTACTCAAATCATTACATAAAGTATTGCAATTGTAGACATAAGGTCTATACTCATCTTGCAACACATATCCAAGCTCACATATCCATGAACGTTGTACACTATTTGTTTTGTTCTAATCATTGACCTATAACACACAGATCCTAACACCTCCTATGACTTCTAAAAGGACCCTTGGAGACTACTAGACCCCCATGACCTCATGACCCAACCGGTTTATAGAAATACCAAATTTGTTCAATGGTTCACACAATAGGGTCTAAATGCAAGAAAGCCTAAAAACAACCAAACATGCTAAAAACAAGTTTGAAAAGACCTAGAAGACCTTAAAACTATTCATTTTGATGGGAGAAGACCTTATGACTCCTTGGTTTGATGAATTGTTCTAGAGACATAGGAGAAGTTACTACATGCTTCAGTACTTCATAACATTTTGGATCATATAGTGACGCCCAAATTAATAACAACAATAGATAGTCGGGATCCTCGTAGGGAGACTGTGCGATTACATGCACGGTTACATCCTTGGCTTCCATTTTTGGGCTAGCATATGGAGCCTTTATATCCAACCATTCGTTATAATTTGGGGAATGTACACGTAGGTTTCTTATGGCTCATTAATTGCATCACTTTTTGACATTTTACTTCAACCCAAGATCATGTCATCTTTTCCATATTTTTCCTTATTTATGAGTTGGGGATGGGAGTCTCAATAATGTCATAAAGTCTTGCAAAAGTATCCTCAACAAACTTTTAACTAGCTTGGTCTCATTTAATGGCTATCGGTCAACAATTGGAAGCTCGACATGAATCCATTGACCAATCCCGAGAATGTTCAAGCACTGAATGAGATGGGAGAAGGTTGGTGATAGGGTTTACCCGATCACTTGGAGCTAACAGAGCAGACAATTTGATCCCACGATGAAAGGTGAGAGAGATTTGGCAGTTGGCAACTTTGTACTGGCTAACACTACAAGTTTCAGCATCACCCAAGATGGCATCAGAAAATCAAAATGGAGGATCATCTTCAAAAAGAAAGAGAGGTTGGTGTAGGTTTCTGCAACATGGTCCTATAGGAACTGGAATTACATCCACACCTCGCACAAACTCTGAGATATGCCCTATCAAAGATCACAACTCTATGGCATTTAGTGACCCTTAGGGACATTCCAGTTCAGCGTGCTTGAGAATGTTTCAGCGCTGAATGGGATGGGAGGAGGTTGGAGATAGGGTTTACCCAACTACCCGGAGCTAATGGAGCAGACAATTCAATCCTACAACGAAAGGTGAGAGAGATTTGGTAGTTGGCAACTTATTACTAGCCAACACTACAAGTTTTAGCATTACCTAAGATGGTGTCACAAAATCAAAGCAGAATATGATCTCTAAAAAGAGAGAGGTTATTGTAGGTCTCCGCAACATCGTTCTATAGGAATTGGAATCACATCCATACCTTGCACGAGCTTTGAGATATGCCCAATCAAAGATCGTAGCTCTATTGCATTTAGTGACCCTAAGGGACGTTCTAGTTCGACGTGCCCAAGAATGTTCGAGCGCTAAATAGGATAGGACAAGGTTGGGGATAGGATTTACTTGACCACTCAGAGCTAATGGAGTAGACAGTTCAATCCCACGACGAAAGGTGAGAGAGATTTGGCAGATGGCAACTTTGTACTGGCCAACACTACAAGTTTTAGCATCACCCGAGATGGCATCGCAAAATCAAAATGGAGTATGATCTCCCAAAAGTGAGAGAGATTATTATAGGTCTCCGCAACACAGTCCTATAGGAACTAGAATCGCATCCATACCTTGCACAAGCTCCGAGATATGCCTCGTCAAAGATCATAGCCCTATGGCATTTAGTGACCCTTAGGGATGTTTCAATTCGACGTGCCCGAAAACATTCGAGTGCTAAACGAGATGCGACAAGGTTGGGGATAGGGTTTACCTAGCCACCTGGAGCTAACAAAGCAGACAGTTCGATCCCACAACGAAAGGTGACAGAGATTTGACAGTTGGCAACTTTGTACTGGCCAACACTACAAGTTTCAGCATCACCCGAGATGGCATCGCAAAATCAAAACGGAGTATGATATCCAAAAAGAAAGAGAGGTTATTGTAGGTCTTCACAACATGGTCCTATAGGAACTAGAATCGCATCCATACCTCACACGAGCTCTGAGATAAGCCCCATCAAAGATTGCAGCCCTATGGCATTTAGTGACCCTTAGGGATGTTCCCGTTCGGTGTGCCCGAGAAGGTTCAAGTGCTAAACGAGATGTGAAGAGGTTGGGGATAGGTTTTACCTAGCCACTCGGAGCTAACAGAATAGACAGTTCGATCCCACAACCCTTTTCCCACTAAGTTCCAAATTTGAGCAACTTTTACAACTTTCAACAATGCAACTTTGCACAAAAAGTGCAATTTTTACATTTTTCACTTCATTCCAATTCTACAACTTGGAAAAGGTTCGACAACAGTAAAATAAATTATTTCTAAATGCTCATCTCTTCACCAATTCTCAAACTCCTACAAAGTTGTCAGCATTTTTACAATTTTGCTTTGACAACTTTTGCAATTTTTTGCAATTTTTGACATCTTAACTCTTACACACCTAAAACTTAACCTAATGACCTTAAGGAACTTTATAATCTTCTAAGAAACATAAAAAAAAAATTGCCTTGAAAAATCACCTATATTGCTCATTTTTATGGTTAAAAAGTGGCCCATAGACTTATTTGACACAAAACCCCACAAATACAAATAAGGACTAGCGGTGACTACCAAGCATGGAAAGGGTCTATTTAGGTCCAAACTAACATGAATCCAACATTAGATTTAAACTATGGAACTTTCATTGGCTACTTGCTTCACAAACTCAAGACTAGGCTTGTAGCCTTGAATATGGAAAATCAAAAACATCTCCTCACAACTCAAAAAAAAGAATCAATGATTTGGATACCCTTTTGGGTTTTATACAACATACTAAAGCCTTGAGATCTCATGAGAAGTATGCGGCAACTGAGTTTTTTAAGGCTCACTTAGGAATATAGGCAATTAGGCATCCATTAACAAAGGAAGTACCCTACCCCTTGAGAAAAAATTCAATCCAAAAATTGGAACATTAGGGGGATCATGTAAGATGATCACATACCAATTTTCAAGCCTCGAAACCTTCTTTGTAGCGAGTCTCAGAAGATGTTGCTATGAATTTCTAGCATGCACATGGATCTTGCTTGCCTAGGGCATCAAGTTTTTCTCTCCAGCCTCTTTCTTTTGACCTAAAACCAAAAGGAACATAAAACACATTGTCCTAACTTAGATTCCACCAAGGGTCGTTAATTTCCCATGGTGGAATCTCAAGATATGAGGGAAAATAGATGAAACCATAGGTAATGGCACAAAATGGGGACAACAGTTAGTAAAATGGGAATATCTTGAGTTTTAGAGTGAATTAGAACCTCATTCCAAGTGCAACAGAAAGAAGATTCACAAAGCTATCCAACCATACTAGATATCCATACTTATATGTGATCAACTTGACCAATGAGCAGCAAACATTGAATAAAACTCAAAATTTCTACCATTTTCTCTTTTGCTTCAATTTTGTACAACCTGTACAGATTGGTAGGAGTGAAAGTTTGGTATGGTTGGATAGAGGATTGAGTTAGTGTTCCATTGCATTTGGTTTGAAGTCCTTATCTTATCTACAAAAAAAGTTACATTAGTTTTTGTAGAGGTTGGTCAGATTTACCCTAAATTTGAGGGTTTCTTCAAGATGGCCTCCTAACTTGCAATTGCACTATGCGATTTCAATGCCACTTTGGGGAATGAAAGTGAGGAGAGGGTACTTCAAGATGGTGGAGATTTAGAACTATAGGTATAGGTTACCTATTTTTACTAGCAAGCCCTAGACTAAACATTGCTATATGTCTAGTCTAGATTTGAAGAAGAAAAAAGGTTCAGGCTTCCAAACTGATTGATTTGACCTAGGTGAAGGGTGTAGGAGGATTAATTGGATGTGAAGAAGAGTTACAAGGGGTGGAGTTAGGTCTGTGAACCCATTTACTCATACTTCCTTTGTAATCTAGCCTAATCTAGCTAATTAGGTCTATGACTCAAAGTGGGTGTTAGTTGGTGCTGGAATAGAGTTAGAGTTTGATCTTTTGGAATCTCTAAGAGGTGGTTAAAGGGTGTCTAAAGAGGTGAAAATATAGTGTGGCCCTTTTCAAAGTTTGGGAGTTTGACCAAGAAAGCTAGGATTAGCCCTATTAGAAATGCCGGTAACAATTATGCAAATCAGTTGTTGGGGGTTTGAGAACTTTAAAGTTGGGTGTTTTTGAGAGATTAGGTCTATAAAAACCTTTTCTATTAGGAAATTTGAGTTTTAAACCCATCTAGGGAGAGTTTTCCTTTTTAGGCCTATTGGAGAAGGGGAGTCCCTAAGAAGTTGTGATTTATCTAAGTCAGTTGAGAACCCTAGGTTTGAGGGTTGGTCATGTAGAGTGGAGTCTAGGTGCAGGGTAGAATATGGTGGATCGAAGGTCCAAATACAAACTCAATCAAATGCACAATTTAATCTAGTGACCAAAAGTGCCTTCAATAAGTGAAATGGTAAATTATCCACCAACAAGTCTTATGATGTGATCTGATAGCCATAAAATATGCAACCCAAGGTACTTGAATAGGTTTCAGACTTTCTTCAATGGTTTAGACACCAAAACTTCAATATTCCTCAAACTAGGCCTAATAGCATGCCTTCTAGCCCTGGAGCAACACTCACAAGGATTTTTCTTCAACTTTTTCCAAAACACTAGGAAAATAAGTTATATCTTTGAGTACCCTTTATGGAGTACCTTAACATACCAAAAGGATAGGGTAGGTTTCTTTGGAAGGTATATGACTATTTTCACTATTTCTTAGATTTTTAAGGCCTAATTCTCATGCATTTAGAAAGGAAGTGCTAACCATTCTAACTCCCAGGCTCCAAATTTTTGCGTAGTGTCATAAATAGGTTCAAATCAAAGTAATATGAAGTCAATTTGACTCCAAGAGGTTTCTAGGTACCAAAGCCCCAAATTGTGCCCTCGAAACCCTTAAATTTAGGGCTACTCAATGTCACGCTTCCCAAATTTTTTTGCAACAAATAAAGGTTGGAACACCTTGTATACAACATGTCTATACACATTCCATCATAAAATAGTGCCCTTGTTTGGCCAAAACTCTCTAACCTTCAACCTATCCTCCAAATTCACTTAGTTTCTTAGTCTTCTTTATGGTGATCACCACATAAATTAATCAAACTTGCATTTCCAAGATTAGTAAGATACTATACATGTTAAATTGATATTATATATGTCAATAAGATGTCATTCTATGAGAATCAGAGTGTTATATTCATAGTGTCATTCAATAACCAATAGTGCCAATCTTTGAATAACCATAAGTTAGGGTTCTTCATAGAATATTGTCTAAGCCATGTGCCGGTTACAACCACTACATCAACATGGTACTCTAAACCTTCACCATATACAACCGAGTAATCCAATTTTTGTTTGGCTCAGATGCAATGACACAAATAATAATTTTTCCCCTCTTCATTGTCTTCAGGTGCAATAACAACAAAAGGATGGCCTACAATGACAAATGTACAAAATGTAGTCATTAATTTAGAAAATGCTTAGGTAAAAGTTATAAAGTTACATAATAAAATTACAAAGATATATATATATATATATATATATATATATATATATATATATATATATATATATATATATATATATTATTAGGTTGCACTAGATCAGACAAGTGGTCAAAGTCAATAGACGAATCCATCTATACCATTTTTAGTGCTTGTGGGGGACGATAGGTGTCAATTGGGTTCAAAGCCCGTATATCTCATTTGTCCACCCATTTAATTCACTTACAGTCATCCCAATTTTCCTCTACACATGATGGACAATAGCATGCCATTTTTCATATGTGGATACTCCATGAACCTGCATCAGAGCTTCTAAAAGAGTGCAACTCATTGGATCCTATTAGTGTGTAACAATCCTGATATGGTGCAATGTTAGTATTATCTATCAACCAAAAAAATCTATGAACCGTAGACTCACCTTCCTTACCTGGACCCATTGTAGCGTTACAACATTGGACGATGGATTTTGCATCTGTCAATATTGCTCCATCTTTGTACTTTAGTCCTTCATGAGCTAAGGCTCTTTTGATGCATGTTTCTGCACCATCATGCTCTCCCTTTCCATGAATAGCGTCTGTGAAATTTCACATATATTAAATTCTACACAACCTGTGCATTCTGTTCAACCAATAGAACATCTGTGCATTCTTTAATTGAGATGCACAATTGTTTGACCAAATAACGTGCCGACGATATGTGATGCCCCTATTAGCCAAAGCTCCATAAAATATTTGAAAACAACTCTGTACAAACTCTGTAGAATGCGATCGATCATCGCTGATGTAAAAATGGTACTCTCTCAAAATCTTCCTGTCATCCTCTGTACTTGTAGGTGAATGCATGAATGCTATGTCAACAAATATGGAAACCTTTTGAGAAGTATAATACTTTGCTTGCATCTTATTTTGTGGTTGTAGTGTGTAGTTCTCTGCAAAGTTTACAACCGAAACAATGCTATCTAGTGAAAATGTATCTTTGCACAACTTGAATTGCAAATCTAGCCATTGAGCTCTATGTGTATGCCTTGCATACTCGTAAATAAATTTTTCATGAAAAATCTTCATGAACTCATACACTAGAATCTTTTCAATGACTAAATCACATCTTTTGCCCTGTTTCCCATCGTTTAGAGCATATGTCACTGTCTTAAATTTTTCATAATCTACTACATTTCCAATTGCATGTGCACTATCTATATGTTGACAAGTTGATAAAAGTTGCAAAGAACCACAAAATAAATATGTACCATCCAAGCATGATGTCTTGTAAAATTGTTGGCCGTCCCCTACTTCACATAAAATGTTGGATACAAATTCCCTTGAAGATCTTGGTGTCTCATTCATGTTACAATCTTGCAAAACAAACTCAGAATGCAAAAACACACATATATGCCTAAAAACATCAAAATGGTTAGAAAATTCAATATGTATCCTACAACAAAAAGTTGTGTGTGTTTGTGATTTATCTTCACATAAAAAGGTTTACCCATGTCAAAAACTCTTTGACTTATTTGAATTTGAGGATACATACCAATAAATTTTGCAAAAAAATATTTTTGAGTTGAGTCCAAAAAACGTTTCGCATGTGGGTCACAATTTTGGCTACCAATCCTCCTTCTTACATCTCTTTGATTAGGAGAAAAACGTATGTTATTTTTTCAAAAATCTTTGATCAATGATTTCAAACCTTCACTAATTTCTTTATCCTTTTGCGGCAGTCTACTACTAAATGTCCATAACTCATTTTTTGTTAGATCTTCCAATCTCTCATGCCTTAGCATGGCTCTCCTCAGAGTACCTCTACCAATTTTTAATGTTTTGCTTGTCTTTCTCATGAGTTGAGATTTCTTCATTTGGCTACTTACTATTGTTGATGTAAATACTTGTCTTGTATATTACTATTTTTGGTGCGTGACTTAGAACCCACTTTGTCATAAGCACTCATTAGATTTTTTACAATTCTTTTTTCATTTGAATCGTCCATCGTTCTTAGCCCAAGAATCTTCATGATAGGCCTAAATTTAAAATTCTTCATCATTTCAACAAATAATTAGCATTGACCTGTAATATTTAATTCTTCAAAAAATAATCTCCACATATGATTAACTTTTTTTTAACAAGTACGCTTGCTAATCTTGTTAGACATTGATTTCAAAATATTAGTATCAATATCAAACAAATATTTTGGTTTTCTAAAACGAATTCTAGGTGTTATAATCTCTTCCATTCCCTCAACATTTTGAACATCAACATAAGGTTGATTGTATTGCGTACCTTGAATCGAAGATGATGTTCCTTGGCAATAAGATGCAAAAGATGAAATATCACATACTTGATGTGTTGATGTTGTGTCTTCAACATGACATGATGGAGTGTGTACATCGTCGGATCTACAAATTATCGTCTCTTGAACATGAGAGGATGATATGAGTCCAACACTAGAAGATGGTGTAGCTTCACAATTCAATTGTCTTCTTGAGTGAAACAATCTCATTTGTTCTCTTTGTTTTTCCAATTCTTCCTTTTTGTTTCTTTGTATCGGTGGTTCTTGATCCTCTTCGAAAGTCAATTCTTCATTATTGCTTTGCAATTTTTTTTGTTCACATAGTAGTTTCATTTTATCTCTTTTAATTTCCAAATCTCTCTCCCTATCTTCATTTGTTTGAGTTTTTGGTTTCTTCCTTGGCATAATGATGATTTCTACATGTCAAATTATTCAAACATCTAAATAACTTACAATGTGTAAATTACAAATCATTCAAATACATATAAAAATTACAATTATTTGAATGAATACACAATATATATCAAACAACTTGTCAAATTTTTAACCATTTCGAAATAAAATTTCATTCAAACATACAATTTCCAAAGAATTCACTATATATTGAACATGTCAAATTATAATCAAATATGTATCTATATATCAACAAACAATATTTAAAAAGGATTGCACTAACCTTTTCTATATAAAGAATATTCAAAAAGTCTTCAAATCGCATATCCAATGATTGAATTTGGTGTTTGCTAGCTTCAAAAAGTCTTCAAATAGTGTTTGCTATGTTGAAACCCGTGTTTTCTATTGGAACAACAGAATGCACAACAGACTTAAAAAAAGAATGGATGAAATGGGACCCAAACTTTTTTTTTTTACCATTTTTGGGCGATTTGACATAGTGCGTATGCACTATTTCAAAACACATCTCTCCCTATCCCACCATCCCCCATCCCCTACTCTCTCTCAGTCTCTCTCTCCTCTCCCATCCCCTACTCTCTCTCTCGCACTCTCCCTCTCGCATCGCCTACTCTCTCTCCAATCCCCTACTCTCACTCTCTATCCTCTCCCATCCCCTACTCTCTCTCCTCTCCCATCCCCTACTCTCTCTATCTCACACTCCCATCCCTCCTCTCTCTCGAGCTACTCTCTCTCCCATCCCCTACTCTCTCTCTCTCTCTCCCTGCCCTCTCCCATACCCTACTCTCTCTCTCACTCTCCCTCTCCCACTGCCTACTCTCTCTCACCCTCTCTCCTCTCCCATCCCCTACTCTCTAGATCTCTCACACACACTCCCATCCCCCCTTCTCTCTCTCTCTCTCTCCCTCTCCCACTCCCTCTCCCACTACCTACTATCTCTCTCTCTCTCTCTCTCTCTCTCTCTCTCTCTCTCTTTCCCATCCCCTACTCTTACTCTCTCTCTCCCATCCCCCTACTCTCTCTCACACTCTCTCCCATCCCCTACTCTCTCTCTTACGCACACTCCCATCCCCCCTCTCTCTCCCTCTCCCACTCCCTCTCCCACCACCTAGTCTCTATCTCTGTCTCTGTCTACTCTCTCTCTCCCCTCTCCCACCACCTACTCACTCTCACTCTCACTCTCTCCCTCTCTACTCTCTCTCTTCCACCCCCTACTCTCACATTTTCACTCTCTTCCATCCCCTACTCTCTCTTTTACACGTATTTCCATCCCCCCTCTCTCTCTCCCTCTCCCACTCCCTCTCCCATCACCTACTCTCTCTCTCCCATCCCCTACTCTCTCTCGAGTTACTCTCTCTCTTTCATACACATGCACTCCCATCCTCTTCTCTCTCCCTCTTCCTCTCCCACTCTGTCTCCCACCGCCTACTCTCTCTCTCCCCCATCCCCTACTCTCAATCTCTCACTCCCATCCTATACTCTTTCTCTCCCCATCCTCTACTCTCAATCTCTCTCTCCCACCCTGTACTCTCTTTGCCACCCCTACTTTCTCTCACACTTCCTCTCTCTCTCTCTCTCTCTCTCTCTCTCCTATCCCCTACTCTCTCTCTCTCTCTCTTCCTACTCTCTCTCCCCTCTCCCATGCCCTACTCTCTCTCTCTCTCTCTCTCTCTCTCTCTCTCTCTCTCTCTCTCTCTCTCTCTCCCATCCCCTACCCTCTCTCTCACTCTCCCTCTCCCACCGCCTACTCCCACCCTCTCTTCTCTCCCATCCCCTACTCTCTAGATCTCTCACACACACTCCCATCCCCCCTCTCTCTCCCTCTCCCACTCCCTCTCCCACTACCTATTATCTCTCTCTCACTCTCACACTCCCTCTCTACTCTCTCTCTCTCCCATCCCCTACTCTCTCTCTTACACACACACCCACCCCCCCTCTCACCTTCTCCCACTCCCTCTCCCACCACCTAGTCTCTCTCTCCCATCCGCTACTCTCTCTCTACTCTCTCTCCCCTCTCCCATCGCCTACTCTCTCTCTCTCTCTCTCTCTCTCTCCCTCCCTCTCTACTCTCTCTCTGCCACCCAATACTCTCTCACACATTTTTATAGTCTTTCCCATTCCCTACTCTCTCTCTCTCTTACACACATTTCCATCCTCCCTCTCTGCCTCTCCTACTTCCTCTCCCATCACCTACTCTCTCTCTCTCTCTCTCTCTCTCTCTCTCTCTCTCTCTCTCTCCCCCCCCCTCTCCCATTCCCTACTCTCTCTCTTTCACACACATGCACTCCCATCCTCCTCTATCTCGCTCTCCCTCTCCCACTTCGTCTCCCACCGCCTACTCTCTCTCTCTCTCTCCCCCAACCCCTACTCTCAATCTCTCTCCCCCATGCTATACTCTCCCTCTCTCCCACCTTTTACTCTCTCTCACACTTCCTCTCTCTCCCATCCCATACTCTCTCTCTCTCTCTCTTACACACATTCCTATTCCCCCCTCTCTCCCTCTCCCACTCCCTCTCCCACTGCCTACTCTCTCTCTCCCATCCCCTACTCTTTCTTTCTTACACACACTCCCATTCCTTCTCTCTCTCCCACCTCCTACTGTCTCTCTCTCATTCTCTCTCTCTCTACTCTCTTTCTCCCATCCCCTACTCTCACTCTCTCTTTTCCACCCCTACTCTCTCTCACATTCTCACACTCTCTCCCATCCTCTACTCTCTCTCTTACAAAAAATCCCATCCTCCCTCTCTCTCTCCCTCTCCCACTCCCTACTTTCTTGCTCTCCCATCCCATATTCTCTCTCTATCTCTCTCTCCCCTCTCCCATTTCCTATTCTCTCTCTTTCACACACACACACACCCATCCCCCCTCTCTGTCCTCTCCCATCCCCTACTTTGTCTCTCACTCGCTCTTCCTCTCCCACTCCCTCTCCCACCACCTACTCTTACTCTCACTCTCTCCCTCTCTGCCACCCCCTACTCTCTCTCACATTTTCACACTCTCTCCCATGCCCTACTCTCTCTCTCTCTCTCTCACACACACACACACACACATTTCCATCTCCCCTCTCTCCCTCTCCCTCTCCCTCTCTCACTGCCTACTACCTCTTCAGCTACTCTCTCTCTCCCCCCTCTCCCATTCCCTACTCTATCTTTCACACACATGCACTCCCATCCTCCTCTCTCTCCCTCTCCCTCTCCCACCACCTACTCTGTCTCGCTCCCATCCCCTACTCTTAATCTCTCTCTCCCATCCCGTACTCTCTCTCTCTCTCTCCCCATCCCCTATTCTCAATCTCTCTCCCATACTATCTCTTTGCCACCCCTACTCTCTCTCACACTTCCTCTCTCTCCCATCAAATACTCTCTCTCACTCTCTCTCTCTCTCACACACACACACACACACACACACACACACACACACACACATTCCCATTCCCCCCTCTCTCTCCCTCTCCCACTCTCTCTCCCACTGCCTACTCTCTCTCTCTCTCTCTCTCTCTCCCTTCCCCTACTCTCTCTCTCCCCTCTCCCATCTCCTACTCTCTCTCTTTCACACACTCCCATCCCCCCTCTCTCTCTCCTCTCTCATACCCTACTCTCTAGATCTCTCACACACACTCCCATCCCCCTCTCTCTCCCTCTCCCACTCCCTCTTCCATCGCTTACTATCTCTCTCTCACTCTCTCCCTTATCCCTTGCTCTCTCTCTTATCCCTCTCCCATCCCGTACTTTCTCTCTCTGCCACCCCTACTCTCTCTCTCTCTCTCACTCTCACACTCTCTCCCATGCTCTACTCTCTCTCTCTCTCTCACTCCCATCCTCCTCTCTCTCTCTCCCTCTCAACCTCTCTTTCTCCCTCTCCCACTACCTAATCTCTCTCTACCATCCCGTACTATCTTTGCGACCCCTACTCACTCTCTCAAACTTCCTCTCTCTCCCATCCCCTACTCTCAATCTCTCTCCCCATCCCATACTCTCTCTTTTCCACCCCTACTCTCTCTCACACTTCCTCTCTCTCCCATCATGTACTCTCTCTGCCACCCCTACTCTCTCTCACTTCCTCTCTCTCTCCTCTCCCATCTGCTACTTTCTCTCTATCTCTCTCACACACACACACATAGCCATCCCCCCCTTCTCTTGCTCTTGCTTTACATCTCTTCTTCCTTCTCTATGCACTAATTAGGTCTTCATAGTGTGTGCACACTATAGTGTGCACGCACTATTGAGACCCAAATTCAAAAGCTTTATAGCGTGCACACACTATAAGGCGTATGTGCTATTCAAAGCTTTGCATTAAAACCAAGGCTAAGGCTTAGAGTTTATAAACAAGTCTAAGACATGTTTTGTTGCAAACATACAAAAAATGATTGATTTTTCTTGTGTGCTCTCCTTCAAGATTCCTCATGGTTGGGCATCGATAATATCAGGTTATATGACATTGTAGGTCTATGTGTTAGCTATATAACCATATAGTTTATTTTTAATTTGAACTATTTGAAGCCTTTCATCTATAATTTCTTTTGAATGTATGTCCATTTTTTGTCAAAAACCACCATGTACTAATTGAGCTATAGATTTTAGCTTGTTCATCGAATTTTGCAACAACTTAATTTTTTACAAACTAGACTCCATTCTACACACTTTGAAATTTTTTTTTTGATTTTAGATTAGGTTTCAATTATTTCTAAGGGGAGCACATAGACATTTCATGTGTTTGGCATGTGTCTAGATAAAAATTCATAAAAACATACACATTATAAAATTACTCGAAAAATCTTGGGATAAACTCAATAGTCTTAAGTAACTTTTGACCAGAGCAATTAAAGAATTTCAAAAAAAAAAGTTAAAATTTTAGGGGGGCCACACTTTGTACTGTTTTATGTTTTTTTGGAATATACAATACCAATTTTTGTGACCCCCTTTTTTGAGGACCTAAAACTAAACCATTTTTAAAAAAATTAGTAGTTTAGAAACTAGATTCAAAGGACTATGACTTTTGTTTTTGTCATATTTTAAAATTTTGAGTGTAACTATCTTCAAATTCTTGTTAAAGTTCAGAAATTGCCGATTTCAGGAAAAAGGTGTCCACTTATAGCCCCCTTTTGGCACCACAACTTGGTGCACTTACCCCTAGCAAAGATGAGACACCTACAGTTGAGTAGAAGAAGTATAGATCTATGATTGGAGGTTTGCAATATCTGACTCACACCTGATTGGATATAACAAATGCAGTTGGGGTAGTAGCAAGATTTCAAGTTGATCCTAAGGAATCTTATTATGCAAAAGTAAATAGGAAATTCAAATATATTAAGGGTACACTTGATTATGGATTATGGTATGATAGATGAAGTGATTTCACTTTATGTGCATATAATGATGTGAATTGGGCATGTGGTATGGATGACAGAAAGAGAACTAGTGGTGGATCTTTTTTCCTTGGAGGAAGGTTGGTTTGTTGACTAAGCAAGAAGAAAGATTGTATTTTATAGAGTACAATAGAAGAAGAATATGTGGTAGCAACAAACAATTGCAATCAGATCATGTGGAGGAAGCAGATGCTGAAGGATACTGGGATAGAGTTTTCAAAACCTGTTATCATATATTGTGATAAAACAAGTATAGTGATTATGTGCAAGAATCTGTGTTTCATTCTAAGACTAAGCATATATCTATTAACTATCATATTTTGAGAGAGAAAGTTGTAGAGAAAGAAATTAGATTGGTGTATGTAAGAACTAAAGAGAAGATTGCATATATCTTTATGAAGCCTTTTCCTAAAGATACATTTGAGTGTTTGTGAGTATGCTTGGGGTTATGCCCCTACCCACTTCTGAGTAGATGATGTAGAGATTGCATCAGTCTAATGGTACAAAGAACTATTGTTTGATTGGACCGAATTTTGATGCTTCTTGTATGAGGGAGTATATGAGATGAGTAGAGTCATCAATGACTTAAAATGTCTTTGGACACTCGAGTTGATTGAATACTTGGAGCAGATGATTGAAATAATGAAGCCTTTGTCATTGATGTCAATGGGGTGGGATTGTGTGAAAGAATTCTCCTATGAATGGGGAGAGAGAAGTACCATGAATGGGGAAAAAATATACAAGAAAGACATCTCCTACTTATGGGGGAGAGAGTGTATGAAAAACTCATATGTATGTACGGGGGAGAAGTGTTATAATGAGAGTGATTGACGTTAATGGGGAGAAACATTGAATGAGAAGAAGTTGTGAATAATGATTTCCATCCATGTAAGATTATGGAAATATAGATGAAGAAGTTGTTCCTAAGAATCAGAGTGTGAACCACTGATGCCGATCCTTGTAAGAATGAGAAAGCAGAGACATAGCAGTGTTCCAGAGGATTTCAGATTTGATTGATGAAGAGGATTTGAAAAGAAGACATCAACAACAATAGATTTTGATTTGGTATTCTTGGAACTTAGATATTTTTCATCTATTTTACCATCAATGCCAAAGGGGGAGATTGTTAGCATGAGTGTTGATGGTATTTCTTTGGGGGAGTATCCTAAGCCTTGGAGAGATTGTTAG
This sequence comes from Cupressus sempervirens, assembly GCA_028749045.1. Classification (NCBI taxonomy): domain Eukaryota; kingdom Viridiplantae; phylum Streptophyta; class Pinopsida; order Cupressales; family Cupressaceae; genus Cupressus; species Cupressus sempervirens. Next base: position 17,591,482 of record CM053785.1, on the reverse strand, counting down.
CATGATTGACGTGTTGCATTCATGATTGTATTTGTCAATGATATAAACATAGTGATTTTTTGTGAAGACTGATAGAATAGAAGACAAAGAACAAGGTCGTACAAATGAAGTATTGGTGATTAGGTCAAGTACAATTAAGGAAATGTTCTACACTATGTTCTAATGAAGTGGTTGAGTGCACATATAGAGAGTTGGAGACACGTAGTAGATATGTTTGATTTACAAAGAACAATATACAGACAGAGTACCTGAAAAACAATTTTTGATGTTTGGATTGTATCTCCTAACAGAGATAGAATCATGACAGACAAAGTTAGATAGCGACATTAGACAACTTGATGATGACGTTAGTGAGTGTACAAGGTTTGAGGTCACACATGTGAGAAGTTGTAAAGACTATGAGTTGACAGTGTTGTGTAATTGTAAAATAATTAATTATCTTAAAGAGGTCCTATTATAATTAATTGGGAAAGCCTCAAGGATGACTTAAGGAATTATTTTGAGGATATGGTGTAAAGGAAGGTTATTCTCCTTTTGATGGAGTAAGTATTCAAGTGTGATATGTGAAGTATTTGGTAAACGCAAGTAAGCGATCCAAGGGATTATTGGATGTGAAGTTGGTGATTTGGAATCAAGATCAAAAGAGGATAAGTCCAGTCAGAGGACATAGAAAGTGCTATATATTTCTATTATTCTACAAGGAATAATACAAAGATCAGTTGGATAGTGAGTTCGGTGATCTTATCCCTGAAGCTGTTTGGACAGTGGGTCCATCTTCTTTCGACAACTTCTAATAGGGTTAGAATCTCCTAACAGGGATTCGAAGTCTCCTAATAGGGACTCATATGCATTGAATGTATTTCACTGACTCCTAGCATGGTCCATCCTCTAACAAGGAATATTTATATTAGTACATCATTTGGTGGGTACCATCCCACGAGGCTTTTCTCTCTGATCAAGAGTTTCCCTAGTTAACATATCTGGTCTTATTGTGTATGTGTATCTTGTTATGGTTGTTGATGTTATTGTGCATGATCTCTGATAGAAATATTGATAGAGATATAATCTTGACTTACCTTTCTTTTATGCAAAAGTTTAGATTTCTAGATTTGTCTTCAATGAATCAAGTGCTAATGATGTATTTGGAAATTATAGGTGGTACGGTCTTGGGGACTTCAAGTATGTTCGGTAATTGATATTGCATTGTCCACCAATGTGCATATTATATTTATATTCTACCAAAATACATGGCCTCGTAGGCGCATGACTCTACGTGGCCAAAGGCCACATAGAGTCACAACCCTACGTGGTCATGACTAATCAAAATTGTCTTAAACACTGACAGTAACTAATGTGCCTCTTCATTAACATGCTCGATACAATAAGCAAACTCAACAACTATGCACAAGAAGTTATATGTAAGATAAATATGTACAACCCAATGATTAGTAATCATCCATATGAAAGCCCGATACTTAGAATATCAGTAGTGATACTAAACTTGATCCTTGATTAATATGTTGAACTATAGTAGATGTCTTCAACCCGATATGAATATGTAGAAATATATATAATCAAAGAGTTTAATCCTTAAGATTACATCTCATATTCTGTCCGACAAAAGCTATAAAACATTAACACTTCCTCTTAGCTAGGGAGGATAAACATATGATCATGTATCACTTCAATATAATGATATCGTTGATCAGAAGATATTCAACATTTTGATATCATAGTTGATATCACGAGTATTGGTCTCCCAAAATATCGACATATGATATTCACCACGCATTCAATTAAGGTGTGATATCACATTTGACATCACTAGTAATGGTCTCCCAAAATATCATATGATATTCACCATTTACTCAAAAAATAAGGTTTGATATCACATATGATATCAAGAGTATTGGCCTCCCAGAATATCAAAGACATTCACCAAATACTCTGAGTAATGGCCTCCCAAAATGATGAGATGTAAGACATTCACCATTTACTCAATTTGTTTGATCTCATAATACAAGTTATTGTAAGATCGTCACCTTACAATAACTTCTCCAAAAACAAGTGACATCGTTTGGAAGTCATCACTTCCTCATGATGTACACAGGGGGGGTAGACCCATCCTTTTTATATATAAGGATGTTTTCAACTCCCTCTGAATATCAATCATCAGAGCTCCTTATAAACTCCCTTTTCCTGTAATAACATTCTCAAAATAGAGAGGTCATGGCACATAGCAATAATGATTAAAATTAAATACACATTGATAGCATAGTACAATAATTTGATATTCTAAGACTCCATCTTAGAAATTTTAACAAGCTTATTTTACACTTCAATGAATATATAAAGAGAACTCCCTCTTAATCCATTAGTTCATACATGTTAAGGATATTCGAAGTTTCTTTAGAATGGATGTTTCTCTCGATTTGTATCAAAATCAATGAATTCAACGAAAGATGCTTGATGTTTTAGTCTATCAGGGCATTTGAACACTGAGTGACCATAGTTGTTGCATCTAAAGAATTGCATTTTTGAGTAATCACCATGTCTTCTTTTCCTTTGGAATTTAGGTTTCTTGTTTGTATGAACTTGGGCTGTGAGAGCCTGAATATCACCTCCAATAGGAATATCACCTTGAGATATTAACATGCCCTCCTCTTGTATGCAGTCAACCTTGAGTTGACCAAGTTTAGGAAGTTTTAATTGAGCACATACCCCTTAAGTATTTCCACGATGATGGAAGACCCTTGAGAACTATCGTTGTTAATTCTTTTTCATCATAAGTATGGCCAATTTTGAAGGAATTGATTTCTTAGTTCTGTTATCCTCATGAAATATGAGGCAACAAATTCTCCTATTTTCATTTTAATGTTGGAGAGATTGTCTTTCAAAGTTATAATTCTTGTTGTATTATTTATCTCAAACATTTCTGCAAGAGTTTTAAGCATTTCGTGTGCTGTGTCTAATTCAAAGATAGTAGGGAGTAGATGATCCCTAACACCATCCAAAATTAATTTCATGGCTTTAGTGTTATCTTTTTCCCATTTAATTAATTCGTCATTCCCTTTTGGTTGGTCAAAATTTTCAATGAATTTCTTTAGGTCATTATCTTTTAACTTTATTCGTAATTTCAATGCTGCATAATTTGAATCACCATCACGTCTATCCTCTACTTTTATACCGCTCACCATTTTGAAGGAAACAAAACTTTGAATATTTTAGGGCACTTGAGTAAAATAAATCTAATCGAAATTGTCTCTTAAACCTGCTCTGATACCATGTTGTTGTGCATGATCTCTGATAGAAATATTGATAGAGATATAATTTTGACTTACCTTTCTTTTATGCAAAAGTTTAGATCTCCAAATTTGTCTTCAATGAATCAAGTTTTGATGATGTATTTGGAAATTAGTAGGTGGTACGATCTTGGGGACTGCAAGTATGTTCGGTGATTGATATTGCATTGTTTGCTAATCTGCATATTATATTTATATTCTACCAAAAGACATGGCCTTATAGGGGCATGACTCTATGTGGCCAGAGGCCACATAGAAGTGTAACCCTACATGGTCACGACTAATCAAAATTGTCTTAAAAACTGATAGTAAGCAGTGTGCCTCTTCATTAACATGCTCGATACAATAAGAAAACTCGACAACTATGCACAAGAAGTTATATGTTAGATAAATATGCACATTCTAGTGATTAGTAATCATCCATATGAAAACCTGATACTTAGAATATCGGCAGTGATACTAAACCCGATCCTTGATCAGTATGTTGAACTATAGCAAATGTCTTCAACCCAATATGAATTGGTAGAAATATATATAATCAAAGAGTTTAATCTTTAAGATTACATCTCATATTTTATCCGACAGAAGCTATAAGACATTAACAGTTGATTATATTGATCACATGCTTAAAGGTTAATAAGGTTGATAATTATTATAATATTTTGATAACTGTCTCACCCCCTCCCCCTCTTAGCTATATTGGTGGACTTTACTTTCTAATAGAAATATGTGTTCCATAATGCTAGATCAATTAAAATGTATCTTAGAATTTAAAAAACCTTACGAATGATAGAAGATTTCTTTATATAGGTTTTGAATGATTTTTCCAAAATTATGTTGGCCATTATTGGCCAAATGAAGAATGGAGCCAAATCATGAATGATAGAGGCCAACACTCCCATACATCTCAATTCGGGTTCTTGTTAGAGGAACTAAGGAACAAGGTGCCTTTTCCCATTAAAAAGGATTCTTAGAGTATCATATATTTAGGGGGAAAAGGGAGATGCTTTAATAGGATTATAAATCTCCACTATATGCCACTAATCCATTCAAATAAGTATGTGAGGGTAAGAGAGAATATCCTAATATGATTCTTTTTTGAATCCAAGTTAGATTAGAAAGGAACAAAGGAGAAAAGGGTGCTAATACTTAATTTAAATTGTAGGAAGGAATACAATATAAGGAAATGCACTCTATGCCTATGTGTGATAACATGAAAAATTAAACTCATTGATTGAGTACTATAGGTCTAGTTGCTAAGTGTATAGAATCATACCAATTAAGATATAGATATAAGATAAAGATATGAAAGGAAATAAAATATAAAAGACTCAGATTGAAATATGTAGTAGAAGATGTATTTTAACTCTGAAATTCATTGATCTAAGCCTTTTTCTGAATATTCAACTATGGATACTTGAATAAAATGACAAAAGGAACAAAACCCAAAAATCATTTGTCCAGAAAAGAAGTAAGGACTAGGTCGTCCTGAAAGGACCAATTCTTGTGGAGTTGACATAGTCGAAAGGAACTATAGCGAAGTCGAATTAACTTCTCTAAGGTCTTGGGAATTTTTTCTAGATTTGCATGCATAATTTTTCTATCTTGCTCCTACACATAGAAAATGAAGGGTTTTTGTTTTTGTTGGGTGAGGGTTTGCCTTAGTCAAGCCCTAGATTGAGTAATCAACCTTGAATTAAATTTAATTGATAAAGGAAATGCAATATGTAGTATATTGAATAATATGAAATGAAAGATACAATTACCTTCACAGATGCAATTGCATTGATATGTAATCAAGTATGTAAGTGTAATAGCCTTGACTCAAAGAAACCACAAGGAAATCAAAGAAGCAAAAACCTCAAGTATGGAAATGTATGTGACATGCCATGATAAATAATATAGGAACTCAAATGGATTAGAATAATAGATCTTCTCCTTAGTGATAAACTCCACTACCACTTTAAAAGAAGAAGCTCGATGCAAGAAGGAGATGCCTAGGCTATACTTGCTTGTGGAAGCCTTACCTTGTGAAGATGAGATATGAAAATGTAGCCCCCAAGACTCCTTTTATACTAGTTTTTTGGTAGAAAAACAACTTAGGCCGACTAGGGATTAAATTAAATCAATATACAAACTCAAGGCATTTTAGGCTGTGAACCACACAACCATGGGGGAAAAGGTCAACCTGGTCAAACTTGACCTATATGAGGTCAACTTAGTCAACCTAAACTTGGAATAGGTCAACCTAGTCGACCTATACCTAAGGGAGGGGACATGAAGACCTCAAAAAGGCCTAGACAGAGGTGTAGGAGATACTGGAAGATAATAGGTTGGTCAAGAGATATTATCAAAAGAGTAGCAAAGTGACACCTAGAAGACAATGCTAGAAAGTCAGAGGTGATGAAAAAGCATAAAATGGAAGGAGGGAGGAGAAAAGGAGACCAAAACCTCACTAAGGAGGGCTAAACAGTCTCAAAATGAAGTGTGTCCATTTTAAGATGATACATCATGATCCATAACATAAGACCTAGCCTTGAAATTAACATGTGATAAAAATCAATTATGGGTTTAACAATCTAACTATAGGACATGATAGATCTCAAATAAGTTTTAAATGATCTAGGAGGAAGAACACTAAAGTAGATGAGCAAAAAGAGTGTGAAATTGTACCCTGTTACAATAGACTACACTGCAAAAAAGTTATTAGTATTTATGAGTTGCAAGGTTGATTTTTTGATAAAAAATGAGATAAACTGATCATAAACAATAATTGTGACCACACTCCATAATGCAAAGGTTGACACTCAATATATTTAAAATTTTAAAAGACTTAGTAGGACACATGTGATAGGTACTTAGGCCCTAGTAATCTCATCATATTTATGGCTTCCTCTCCATCTCACCCTATATCTAGCTATCTTTATATTCATCTATCACTTCATATATCATTATTATTCTACATCTTCATCTTTTCCCTCTCCTTTCCCCTCTTATTTTTTCTCCCTCTTCCACTCCCTTCACATCTTTCTCACTAAAAACACTCAAACACACACCCTCTCTAGCCCTCTCTCTTATTTCGATCTCTATCAATATTTACACCTTTCTATCTCTCGATATCAATCTTTCTATTATTAATCTTACTTGTCTCCCCCTATCCCCACATCTCCTTATCTAGCTATAACTTTCTATATAAAATGGAAAACCTCGCTTTTTGAAATCAATCATTCAAAATTGGTTCAATCTCATCATATTTATGGCTTCCTCTCCATCTCACCCTATATCTCTAATATCCATTTCTCCCTTTATACACACACACACACACACACACACACACACATATACACATATCTATATATATATACATATACATATACATACATATATATATATATATATATATATATATATATATATATATATATGTATATATATATATATATATATATATATATATATATATATATATATATATATATATATATCTATATCTATATCTATATCTATATATATATATATATACATATACATATATATATATATATATCTATATATGTGTATATATATATCTATATATATATAAATATAAATATCTATATATATGTATGTATGTATATATATATATATATATATATATATATATATATATATACATACATACATATATATATACATACATACATATATATATACATACATACATATCTATATACATACATACATATATATATATATATATATATATATATATATATATATATATATATATATGTATGTATGTATGTATATGTATGTACATACATACATACATACATACATATATATCCGTCCCATTACATCCTCTTTATCTCTCCATAACTTTTCCTCACTTTGATATTGGATTATAATCCATCTACCTATACACTTTTAGTCAAAGGGCCTTTTCTCATATAGGGTTCTTATTTGATCACCTTGCATGAACCAAAAATTCTTCTTCAAGCCAGGGTCCAAGGAATTCCAAAGAAAATATTTCTAGAAGATAACGATTGGAGGTAATGCATAGAATGTCATGAAAGCAAATTGAAGAATCTATCTAAAGTCACACATCTATTCATATTTCATTTTTAGAGTATTTTAGAACTCCTTATATATCCATCCCCATATAAACAATTTCCTACATGATCCAACCATCCTTTGTCAAGCTAGAGCCCCCAAAGGGTTCAAAAACTAATAGTTCCTAATGGAATGTTTAATTAGGGAAAATACCCATATAATTAATATGTAAGAGTACATTTAACTTCATCTATAGTACACAACAACATTTGCCCTTAATTTTTTACATCTATTTTCTATGTTAGCATATTTCAACTTGTCAAAATCACTTTTTTCAAATTATTATGTGCCAAAAATGTCAAAATTTCAATGCCACTTAAGTTTGTCATCCCAATTTTGATGTCCCTTAAGTTTCATGTCAAAATTTAGATGAACACATGATATAAACAATAAAAATAAAAGTAAATCTTAGTTCATTTTGTATCTCAATTTTAGGTGGGTTGTACACGGGAGGAAGGGTTTTAGCTACACACGTCGGCTAGCAACACTATTATGTCTTTCTTTGCTAGGATAAATACCCTAAATAGTTTATCATTAATGTTTTGGTAGTAATGGTAGAAAGTAAGTGAATGATTAACACTCTATGCCCTAGGGCTCACAAAAGGCCTACTGCAAACCTTTTTTTGGATCGATTATTTATTATTTGGATTTCATGTTGCATACATTATTGCCCTTTTCATTTTCTTCCATATCCACTAAAAAAGATCATTATAGAGACATAAATGACAAGGCCACAACAAGAGACAAAATATATAGTAATTCTTGAATCCTTAATGAATGAGTGAATGGGAAAACTAGTTGCTACTATTTAGGAAAATAGGAATTCCACTCATCAAATCTATTCATCTTTATATATCAAAACCCCACACACTTGTCATTACTATTTATGGAAACAGGAATAATAACTAATTGACAAAATGTAGTAGCATGGATAAGACGTGGTAACTATTTGATAAAATATGGTAGCATGGACGAGGCAAGGTAACTGTTTGACAAAATGCCTCCAAAGAATTCAGACTCCTATATATATTTTGAAGCCATAAACAATGTGAATGAAGTGCACCATAGAGTTTCCTCAAGATATATCATTTGATGAATGCAATGCTCACAAGAATGTTTGAAGAATTAGTTTGTTGAAATATCTTTAAAAAAATCAAATTCAACGTGATTTGTAGGTTTCAAGCTTGGTTCTATTAACGTTTCCAACTTTCCTATTATGTTGGCATAATATGAGTGTCATAAGAGTGCAAACATGTGCAAAAGTACAATGAACAAATGAAAAATTTCAACAGGATTGCAAAAACGCATGCAAAATGTGGAATTGACAATGGTAGCCAAATATTTGCAAAATGCTTGGTTGAATAAGTTTTAGAGTATTTCAAACACATCTTTCTATTTTCCACCTGTTCAAATTCTTAAATAGCAATCCAAGATTATATGAGAGCTTTTAGAGTATGTTATAGATGTTGATCTCAAAGAATTTCATAATTAAAGTATGACAGAAAGTAGATGTCATTTCACAGAATAAAATGTTGTGATTGATGAATGCATGCACAACTGTTTTTGCTACCAATGAGCTCTTGAAATATTTGAATAAGTCAAGCACCCCGAAACATATCCTTTAATTAGTGAAATAAATTATCCCAATTATAGATATAATGAATGCAAATTATGGACACAAAAAAAACCTTAAAATAAGAGTCCATATTAGCTTGAAATAAGTTACATTTTGTAAACATATACAAATTCTAGAAAGTAAACAAAATTCTTCTACATTATTGTAAAGTATATATAAATTCTTGATATTAAGAAATAGCTTACAATGAGAAGCTTTTCAAGTGTAATCATCAAGTTAGAATTGGATTACTCAAGGGTGTAATACCTTGAGTGTGAGCCACAAAAGCCTACAAATGTTTTGAAATCCTAGTTAAGGGGACACAAATTCATTATGGGGAGCCTACAATGAGATTTTCCTTGCTACTAAGTCATTTTATGGGTGGAAAACACTTATGAAGAAGGCTTATTATTTAAGAAAATTAGTCCATAAGGGGTGGTTGCTATAAAAGAACCTTACATGAAAATAAACATATAGATTAAATGGGCACCAATATCACCATAATTGTTAAAGTTTTAGATTATATCTTATAAAAAATGAAATATATTGTATTAACTGAATAACTATATTGTTACTTTGATGATGACAACTTGCCCAAATATGTATATTGTGCATAATATTCACTAGCATAGGTATAAAAATATTCATTGAGGGCTCTAGGAAAGTGGTTGTGTGTTAAAGAAAATGATAGGGATTCACTCCACTAATCTCCCAAAGGAAGCTTGCTACATAAGTACATAAGTAGGACCTCTTTTAGTTTCATTAAAATTTTGGGTTGTCTAGATCATCCTTAGATGCAAAAGAGAAATGCATATTAAGTTTTTCTAAAAAGTTTAGCATGTAATTCTCAACATTTGAAAGTATAAAGACAATCTTGCTTGAATATGATATAATGTTTGTTTAAGAAGATAGCGACCTATCTTCTTTTCCATGTTGGTTCATGCAACATTGCCATTCATATTTGGAGGAATTTGTGTTCTTATTTGAGATTGGATGTGTTGAAGGTGTAGACACCTAAAAATCCTTTAGAAAATAAAATATTTTTATTTTCCGAAAAAGTCCTGATGACATCATCATTTATTAATTAATTTATTTTTATGCCATTAAATCCCTTTATCTTAATTAAAAATATTTAATTAAGGAATCCCTCCCAAAAATGTTTAAATCTTATTTAAAAATTATTTCCTTATTTATTAATTATTTAATTAATAAATTGACCAAAAATCCTAAAATAAATAAAAAAATTATTTTTTGCCCAAAACTTGGCCAATTTCCTTATGACCAATAACCTCTTCCAAAATCTTCTAATCCTTCTTTAATTTCGATTAAAGGCTAATCTCATCATTTCCTACCCCTAACCCCAACTCAAAATATTTAATTTAAAATTAAATATTAATCCTCATGTTTATTAAAAAAGTTTTAATAAATATCTCCTCAACCCAAACCCTTGAAATAAATAAAACTTTATTTATTTCCTAAAAATCTAATTTATCCTCATCCTAAAAAGTTCTAGACTCTTCTAGAAAGTCTTCATCCTCATCCTAGGAAATTCTAGACTATTCTAGAAAGTCTTTATCCTCATCTAAAATCAAGACTCTTCTAGAAGATGTCTTTAAACCTAATCCTAATCCCCTCCTAACCTTGTCACATTCCCTAAACATGAGTTAAAACTTCCTAACCCAAGCCAAAGTTAACAAATATCTACTCCTTCACCCACCCTCATTAAATGCCATCCACTTGCCTATCCCTAAGCTAATCCTAAACCATCCTAATCCATCCTCTAATCATTTGCACAAGCCTAAGCAAGCTTAAAACCTTCCTAATCAAGTCCAAGTCGAATTTTCTCTCATCACCCTCAAAATATCTCAACCATAAAACTTTATGAAGTCCACTAGGTCATAAATGACTCTTACAAGCCCTTTTATTGCTCTTACAAGTCATTATGAGGGTCTTTATGAAGATTTTATCTCTTGAGCCTCTTTTGTTGACTCATCCTTGCCCTTTCCTCCATCCTCTCACCATGTGACATGTGTCACTCCTTGATTGGCTATAAGGAAGCACAATCCATGTGCTCTCCTCTCATGCAATTTGAGCCCTCCATAAGCTTTTTCCCATCCTTGCATCTTAGCCCTCAAACCCTCAAGCCTCTTGCCTATAAATTGGATCCTTCCCCTTTACAAAATAACACAATCCATGAAGTAAAGTTATAATGTTATTTTGAGAGCCAAATCCATACTAAAGCCATCTATCCACACCAAAAATCCACAATCATCTATTGAAGCCCTTTTTGAAGCATAAATCTTGAGCATACATCCTATCTATTTAGACAAAGCTACTCAACAAGAGAGCTTCTTATTGAGAGAGCCCATTAATGGCTCATATTCTCAATTAAGAGCTCATCTTAGTCTATCTTGAAGTTTATGAATTTTGTTTAGTTTGTAGAAGCTTTATTTAAATTTGGTTTCTATTAGCATACTAACATTTTCTCATATACATTTTGGCACGCCCGGTGGGACCCCGCATGGGTCATCTTCATTAGCTTTTTTAGTCAAGTTTTGTATGTCATTTTCTGATTTTGGCTAATTTTTCTTGTTTTTGTGATTGGTAGGATTGTATAAATTGGTTTTGTAGGTCCACATGAGCATGAAGAAGACAAAGGAACTCATAATCTATCTCATAGTGTTTGTAGATTTTTCAAGCTTATAGGTGGACAAAGAACTTGAAATTCTTCTTCTTCTTCTTGTCTATATTCTTCTTATTCCATCTACTTCTTCTTCTTCTTCTTGTGGGAGATCTTGGCCATTTTTTTTTTAAGAAAGCAAAATCATACACACTTCTTTTTAGTGCTTAAAATGAACCCCCAAATCATACTTAAATCCATTGAAAAATTAAAAATTTGCAAAAAAGAAATTTTTTTTTAACAAGTGAAACTAAACCAATCTAATCATTTGCATCCTTGCAACATCAAGGTTTTAGATACATTCATGCAAAATTAGGAACACTTCATTTTTGGAAATTTAAAAAGAACTTCAAGTTTCCATTTCAAAAGGTTCAAAATCAATACTAAGTGCACACTAAAGTTCTTTTAAAAAATCTCATAAAAACTAAGAGTCCTAAATGGTTGCCAAAAATTGTCCTAAAAGCTTTGTTATTTGTTCCAAACAAATGTTTTATTGCAAAATCTTGAATGTTTCTTAGGATTTTCATGCATCAAAACAATCTAGGAATATCATTTTTGGGCTTAAAATATGCAAACTAGAACACAAAATCTTGAATGAAAACCAAAGTCCAAAGAGTCATTTTCACTTTTGAGTCCAAAACAATCTTGAATGATCTAAGGTTAAAACAAAGCACTTCAAAGTTCTTAAAACAACACACAAAATCTCAATCTTGAATGCTCAAAAGAAAACACTTGAATGTTTAACCACTTTTCTTTGAATGGATGTTGTTAAAATCACTTTTGAATGCCATGGATTAAAATCAAATTTTCCTTGAATGCATGGTTAAAAAAACAAATCCAATCTTGAATTCTAAGGATCAATTAACTATTGCAATATCAAACACTTCATTTGGAGCTTCTAAAAATTGAACAAAACAAATCTTTTTTCCACATGCAATCTAGGTAAAGTTTGATTTTTGGACATTTAAGAAACCTTGTTAAGTTAAAATAAAAATTTGCAAAAATCAATTTGAGTAGTTCCTTGGACTCACCTCTTTTCTAATCACCCATCAAATATTAACCATTGGTTGCAATCTCAGCGCCATTTATGGGGATGGGTCTACTTGAAAATGGTGTTAAATGTTCCACAATCTAACTCACTCACTTGGTCTTTGAATTTTTGCTTTAACTTTATCAAAATTCTTAAATGATCAAAACTCTAGATTAAATCGATCACACTTCAAGTTTGGGCACTAAAATTGAACAACAACTGACGTGGAGAGCCTCCGGGCGCGCGCTTGAAATCGAATCTCACACACTTTTGTTTTGGCCTTAAAACAAACTCACACTCAATCTTGAATGCCTTAAAGAAAATTAATCGATACTTGACGTGGAGGGCCTCTGGGCGCGCGAGTTTGCTTTTGTTGACCCTAACTCTTCTTATTGTTTTCATTCTTCGATCGATTTACTTTTGTTGGCGCTTCAAGTTGGAATAAACATTGTATCTTAAACATGAGTGCTTGCAAAGTCTAGATCAGAAAACTTAAGCGTCAGTTGGTAAAAGAACAAATGTGTTTTTTAGCCCAAGGTCATCCAAGTCTTCTCTCCCCTTGTCGTCTTTCGAGGCCATATTGGGTGCATAAGATTAGGATCCAAAACCTTGTTTCTTTTTAGGAGGCCTGCTTGGGGATTTCATCACCCCTTGGACGACCTCAACTCCAGCGTTCTGACGGAGTATAAGAATCGGAAGGTGAATCGAAAGACACCTCTCTTGGGATCAAGATTTTGTCACTCAGGCTAAGCCTCAAGGAACTTTATACCCTTGAGAAGTGAAAGAGGAGAAGTGGGTTACCGCTCCTCTCGGCTGTGTGACATCTTTTTGGTCTCATCTACGGATTTGGGCCTCACGTACCTTGGGTATATCGAGGACTCCTTAGCTAAACCAACTGTCAGCCTTGTAGACAACCATCTAGGATGTTAATGTGTTTGAGGTGACTGATCGAAACATTTGTAGAACATACACACTCCTTGGCGCAAGTATCACTTTCTGAGAATCAAAAACTTCTATCTGGTTGTTTCTATCTATTGCTTGATCTTTTATTTGTTGAATGAATGTTTGCCAAACTTGGTCAATCCTAGCTTAGGGCATACTTAGCGTAGTCACTGCCTATTCCAGAAGTTGAATGAGTTGAAGCAAAACAACCAAGATCTCTCAAAGCCAAGCAAATTCAGAAATTGATGTCAGAGCAACTCAAACCCAAATAGAAGTTCCACAAGGTTAAACTCAAACCATCTCTAGCATACCAAGAACTTTCAGCCAAGAGAAAAGAAATAACACCAAGCCCACGAATTGCCAAACTCCACAAAGTAGAGGCAAAAGCTACCGACGAAGCACTTCAAGAGGCCTGGTTAGAGCGCACCATCAAATTTAGCCAACATCCAGGAGTTAATCCTGCTTATGCCTTACCAACTAGGCATGATTTCTATGATTAGACACCCTTGTTTCTCCACATCTTCTTGGATAAGCTTCACTTTAGAGTCATTTTTGTAGAAAAGCCAGCCATCTTAGGTTATCCCCTTAAGCATTATTAGCTCATCCATCTCATTTAGAATCAAACCATCTAGCCAGCAATCAAAACCTCACATCCAAGCCTTAAAAATTGTTGTCACTTTTGCCAAAAGTTTGCCACTCCTAAAATCTTCCAAATCCATCAATCTCACCAAGGTTATCCCTTTGACAGAGCTTTGTCTAGGGTGATCCAGCTTTGTCACTTGTTATCCCTCCTCACCTTGAGCTAAAGGTTGGGATCCACAAGTGGTCAATCTCGTGTTCTTCCTAAAGGATCATCAGTCTATCCTTAAGTTGACACAATCACCACCAAGCTTACACATAAGAAAGCAGACCTTTCATGCTTTGGCAACATATCTTTGAAGTTAGAATCTCCAACCCAATCCTCCTTAGGTTTTATCGTATAGCTTTGCCTTAACCTAGGAAATCATTTGCATAGAGAAGCCTTCCCCCTTTTGCATCCATCAGCATTATTGCATCTCATCCCTAAGAGCATTTTTCATGCCACCCGTCACTCGCTTAGCCAAGAAGAAAGAAACAATGCAGCCCTATCATTTGGATCGAACAGCCTCACCCCCCTTTAGCACTCAGCCATCCTTCAGCGCAGAGAAAGCTATGCCATCACGTACTGACATTGAAGCTTTCATGAACCAACCAGGAAATGCAGTATTGGTAAATGCCATTATAGACAAGAACAAAGAGACAATCATGGCTAATTTTCGAAGGGAAAATGTAGGAACCTTTGACTTTGGAAGACCCCCTTCATTATCAGATCCATCTCACCCATTGTTTGGGCAGCTACCACCACCCATAGGCTCTTATGATCCAAATTATCCTCAATATATGCCAAAAGAAGAGCCTCCAGCCAATCCATATGATCCAACAGACCCAAACATACCATCATCCACCCAAGTTGAAATCTCCATGCTGCAAGCCAACCCAGCCACCACCACTCCATCCTTGGTTCATACCTCTCCGCTCCAAACCCCCTTTACCCAAAACAGCTCACCGTTCACCCCCTTCACTATTGCTGCTGCTGCTCCCCAACCCAGCCTTCCAAATCCACCCATCTCCCAAATCAGTGCTAGCATCTTTGGCCAACCTCAGCAATATACAACAGGGATGCCACCCATGGGGCCAAGTAATCAACCTTTCATCACCCCCAGCTTGTTCACTGCAACCCAACACACAATCTCATCATTTCCATTAGGTCTTGGGAGCTCAATACCATTAGCCACAAATCTACAAGCTACTACCCTCACTCCACAAAGCTATCAAATCCCACAAGCTACTACCAATTTTCTAACAAGCTCCCAAGTGACCCCAACCCTTGCCACCACTCTACCAAGCTTCCAAATCCAACCACAAAGCTATCAAACCCCATCAGTTCCATTCCCAAGCTTTCAATTCCCACCACCTCCACCACCAACTAATCCATTACCTCCAATTACCAACTACTTTTCAATGCCACTTCTAGGAGGTAATCCACCACCCCAGCCAACCACCAATTATTTGCAGATACCATCCCAAATGGGGGCACAACCCACATATATTGGTCAAACCCCACAAGCCCCCCGATCCTTTCCCCAAGCCTCTCAACCATCTTATACCTTACCTCCACAAAGCAATCCATTTATCCCACAGCCAGCTTATGTTCCTCAATCCCAACCTCAAATCCCATATCAACAGCAAGCCTCGCAGCACATGCAGCAATATGCGCCACCTCTCCCTCAGCAACCTGTCATCCACCATGCAGCTGCCCAAACAATGTACAATCCCTATCAGCAAATCCCTCATAGCCATCCATATTCAGTGGCCCCATCCAGTACATACCTACCTCAAGGCACTCCTACATTGGGGGCACCCCAGCCATCACCTATCAATTCAGAATGGGAGCAAATGAAGATAGCTCTGAAAGCCATCCAAGAAGGGAATGATCCGAAGACATTCAAGTTTGAGAATGTGTGTCCTTACCCATTTGACAGAGCCATTACCATGACACCATTTCCCAAACACTTTGAGGTATCCAAATTTGACAATTTCAGAGGAAAAGGAGACCCTGTCACACATATCAAAGAATTTTACATGCACTGCCAGGATGTAGCATACAATGATGTCTTCCTCTTGCGCCTTTTTCCCAAAAGCTTAGCTGGACCAGCTCTTGAATGGTTTTATAGAATCCCCTATGGTACAATTAAAAACTTTGCTGAATTATCTGAGGTATTTGTAGCCCAATATGCCCATCTTGTTGAAACAGAGCTATCAATAGTTGATCTTGTCCACACCAAGCAAAAAGGTGGAGAAAGCCTTGCCGAATACCTGCAAAGATGGCAAACCCTTACTACCCGCATATCCTGCACCTTGCCAGAACGCCATGTGGTGAAAATGTTTATTGATAATGCCCATCCTAGCTTGGCTCACCACATGACCATGAACTGTTTGCAAACCTACAAAGATATCAAAGAGAAAGGAATGATCCTTGAGCAAGGACTCATTAAAGATGGTGTGGTCAAGCTTTACAAGGAAGCCAACCAAAATCAATCACATTCCAATGACAAGTCTAGGTATTGGAACAAAAACAAGCACATTGCAACAGATGGCGTCACTGACACCAGACATGTGAATATTGTTGGTCCTTCTCACAACCAGTCCAACCCACTATATCAACCAAAAAATCAACAAGCTATCAACTACCAACAACAGAATAACCAAAGCTATCAAAACCACAATCCAAGACCCAACTTCCAAGGGTCTAGCAATCAAGCTAATGCCATCAATGTAGCTGCAGGACAAAAGCCTAGATTCCAACCTACACCTAGAAACTATACACCCCTTGGTGAACCATTGGATGTCATTTTTGAGAAATTAGTCAAAGAAAACCTCATCAAATTTCCTCCTACCCAGCAAATTGACCCAAGCCAATCCAAAGCTGCATGGTACAAAGATAATGAGTACTGCAAATTTCATAGGGTAAAAGGTCACACTACCCTCAGATGCATGAAACTAAAAGACTATGTGCAGGACCTCATTGATCGGAAGGAAATCACTGTTGGTGCCCAAACCTCTCCCAATGCAAGGTTACAGATCTATCAAAATGCTTTTCCTCCACACCACAACCAAAATCCTGGAAAAGCACCTATCCAAACCAACAACAAAAACACCAACAACCGTCAGCCAAACCAACAGCATGGGAAGAACAATGACCACACTTCATCCTATATAGACTATGGTAGCCTTATAGGTTGTATATCCGAGAAAGAGCCTTCCGTCAATGTTATCAATATCCAAGGACCAAACAATGAGTGTGCAGTCACCACTCGAAGAGCGCAATTTAACATTGCAGGCCCACCTATTACACCAACACCATCAGCTCCATCAAAAAGCCAGTACAATATCTTGGAACACCTTGGGAACATGCCATCCCAAATCTCCATTTTAGACCTTCTTCGCACTAGTCCTATGTATAAGAACATCCTTGACAGTGCTCTCATAGAATCTCGTGTCCCTTCTGATATCAATGCTACTGATTTTCGTAATCTTGTTGGACACCTCTCATCCTCATGTGCCCTATCGTTCAAATCCACCGACATACCCGTGGTCGACCCAGATCACACCCTTCCGCTTTGCATAGCCATCATGGTATCCAACTTTGCTGTAAAAAGAGTAATGATAGATAATGGATCAGCCTTGAATATTTGCACCCTAAAATTCATAAAACAAGCTGGGTATACTGAGGCAGATATCATCAGTGAGGTTATCACCATCAAAGCTTATGACAACTTGGAAAGAACCACAGAAGGAACTATTTTGCTGCCAATCAAGGTTGGGCCAGTCATCCAAGAGACACTCTGCCATGTTATTGATCTAAACCTACCATTTAACATCCTCCTCGGTCGCCCATGGATTCATGCCATGAAAGTCGTTCCATCCACTTACCATCAGTGCATCAAATTTCCGCATCAAGGCACTGAGGTAACCATCCATGCCGATACAGAACCCTTTGCTTACTGCAATGCGGTTGAAGCTTCATATACAAACCATTGCCCTGGAATTGATATCGGCACATCCATCGCCAGCTCATCCCACACTTATAATGACCCAGAAACCATCCTTGCCTCTACCCTGTCTACCGTGAAGATCAATAACAAAGGTTGTGGAGAGTATAGTCTGTCAGATGCATTTGTTGTCGGGGCACTCCCACTTGATCCACATGCCCATGGACGACCGACATATCACAAAGCTAAGGAAACTCCACCTCCTCGATACAAACAGTTTGGCCCAACAACCTTTGTATCCTCAAAAATCCCTCTTCATGAGGAGCTCACTCCAGATATCAACAAATGGTTACATAAGGATGCACCTCAAAGAAATCAAGCACGCCTTGATCACTTCAGCCAAAAGTATCCCCAAGAACATAAGCTCATCATTGAAAAATGGAACTATCAAGGTGGTGGTCTAGGACCAGAAGAAAGAGGCATGCAGTGCCCCATCGACGCACACAAGTGGGAATCGAAGTCAGGTCTTGGCTTTGGCATACCCACAACTGGGGGCACCAATGAGAACGGTCACGCTTTTTCAAACATTCACCGTGACCTTGTTGAAATTGAAGACATTCCTGAGGAAGTTGAAAAGAGAGCCTACGACGATATCCTAGACCAAATCTCCCTCGGAGACTCTGTTCTCCAAGAACTATCCATCCACCTCATTGACCTACCACTCGCCCATCCACAACTCATAGATTGGGACCAACCAAGTGTCATACACATCGATGAGTTCACATCAGAGGAGGCACTTCTAAGATTCATGGGAGCTGAAACTCCTCACAAGAAAACAAAGCCAGATTCTGCCTATATCTACAAGCTAGATCCCAAGGGGTATTTTGGAGAAAATCCCCAACCTAGTTCCGATACACCCAAAACTGGAACTAAGGTGAATCTGAGACTAGCTAAGGCAACGAAGAGAACCCCTCAGCAAGAAAATCCAGAGCCACAAGAAGAACATGAGGATTTAGCATTGCCTCCTCAAGATAATCGACCAGAGGTGTCTTCTATTCTAATTGAGGATACTCGAGAAGTCAACATTGGTTCTTCAGAGATCCCCAGACTTGTTCACATTGATGCATCCCTATCACAAGACCAAGCTGACCTCCTCTTTGAGGTCTTAAGAGAGAATATTGGCTGATTTGCATGGTCATATCAGGACATGCCAGGACTTGATCCAAAGCTTGTAGTTCATCATCTTGCAGTTGATCCAAAGATCAAGCCCGTCAGACAAAAGCTTAGAAAAATGCACCCCAAGGTGGCATTATTGGTCAAAGCTGAATTAGAAAGAATGTTAGCTGCTAAGGTTATCCGACCTATCGACTACTCAGAGTGGATCTCCAACATGGTCCCTGTCACTAAACCTTCCGGTGACATCAGAATCTGCACTGATTTTAGAGATCTTAACAAAGCTTGTCCAAAAGATGATTTTCCCTTGCCCAACATAGATATGATTGTAGATCTTACAGCTGGACATGAAATTTTGTCCCTCATGGATGGATTTTCTGGGTATAATCAAGTCAAGATTGCAGAAGAGGATCAGCATAAGACAGCATTCACTACCCCTTGGGGAACCTTTTGCTACAACATGATGCCTTTTGGCCTAAAGAATGCTGGGGCTACCTATCAAAGAGCTATGACAGCCATTTTTCATGATCTCATCCATAGCATTTTGGAGGATTACGTGGATGATATCTTGGTCAAGTCTCATACCTTCATGGATCATCTTGCTGACTTGGAGAAAGTCTTTGATAGGTTAGCCAAATATCATCTCATGCTGAATCCCAAGAAATGTGTCTTTGGGGTCACATCTGGCAAGCTTCTAGGTTTCATAGTTTCTAAACGAGGTATAGAGATCGACCCCAAGAAGGTCAAGGCTATCTTAGACATGCCTCCTCCCCAGACACTGCGACAGCTTCGCTCTCTTCAAGGAAAGCTCCAATCTGTTCGGCGCTTCATCTCCCAGCTTGCAGATAAGTGTACACCATTTTCACATTTACTGAAGAAGGATGAGAACTTCAAGTGGGATCCTTTATGTCAGCGCAGCTTCGACCATCTCAAGCAGTATCTCATCAATCCCCCTATCTTGGTTCCACCAGTTCCTGGTCGTCCCCTAATTTTGTACATATCAGCAACACCTACTGCTCTAGGGGCACTTCTAGCACAGCTTGATGACTACAACAGAGAAAGAGCCATCTACTACATCAGTAGAACCCTAGTTGGTTATGAACTCAATTACACTCCTATGGAAAAAGCTTGTTTGGCAGTTATTTTCTCAACTCAAAAGCTTCGCCATTACATGCTAAGTCATACCATCCAACTAGTCTCCAAGATTGACCCTCTTAAGTATATGCTCTCTAGAACAGCACTTACAGGCCGTTTGGCCAAATGGGTTATGCTCCTTAGTGAATTTGGCATCCAGTATGTGGATAGAAAGGCAATCAAAGGGCAAGCTATATCAGATCACCTAACTGATGCACCTCTAATAGATGCTTATCCATTGATCACAGAATTTCCAGATGAGCATATCTGTCTAATTGAAGAACAACCCCCATGGAAACTTTATTTTGATGGCTCATACACATCTCATGGATCAGGGGCAGGAATATTGTTGGTCACACCTCAAGGAGATTACATTCCAAAAGCCTTCAAGCTACAATTCCCTAGCACCAACAATATAGCTGAATATGAGGCCCTCATAGCAGGATTAAAGATAGCTGTAGAATGGAACATTGTTGAGCTACAAATCTTTGGCGATTCTCAGCTCATCATCAAGCAAGCACTAAATGAATATCAAACCAAAGATGAAAAGCTATTACCCTACAAAGAGCTAGTTGATCAGCTAACCCAACATTTTACAAAGCTTCAGTTTACACAAGTGCCTCGAATACAGAACAAAGCAGCAGATGCTATGGCTACTATAGGCTCGCTCTTGGAAATTCCCCAAGCAGCTACACAGTATGAGTTTTTAGTGGAGTAGCTCCTCACACCCGCCTATGCGAATGAGGATTCAAACCGTGTTTGTATCTTGGTTGGTCCCCAATCCCCTTGGTACCATGAGATTCACGCTTACCTTAACGATGGTATCATATCCCCTCACCTCACACGTACCCAACGCCAGAACCTCATCCGAAAATCATCCCGCTATGTTATCATAGCCAATACCCTATATCGTCGGGGTTATCACGATACTCTCTCTCGATGTTTAGACCAAAATGAGGCCGCGATGGTGTTAAAGGAAGTACACTCTGGACTTTGTGGTGCCCACACGAGTGGTATTGTCCTAGCACGACAAATCCTTAGAGCAGGCTACTATTGGCCTACCATTGAAGAAGACTCCTGTGACTTTGTCAGAAAGTGTCTCCCATGTCAGCAACATGCAAATCTTGTGCACGCTCCAGCACAGGATCTACAACCTATTGCACCACCTTGGCCTTTCGCTTGTTGGGGCCTTGATCTAGTTGGAACTATCACACCCCTCTCATCTGATGGACATAAATGGATAATAACAGCTACAGACTATTTCACTAAATGGGTGGAAGCAGTCCCCCTAGTCTCAGCTACAGGAGTTCAGGTCTCCAAGTTCATCTTGTACCACATTGTTTGCCGCTTTGGCATCCCATCCACCATCTTCACTGACCACGGAGGTAACTTTGAAAATATCAACATGGAAGAATTATGCACTTCCCTCCACATCCATCACCACTTTTCTAGCCCATATTTCCCACAAGGTAACGGCCAGGCAGAGGCAACTAACAAAACCCTCCTCAAAATTCTAAAGAAAGTTGTCAATGATTCCGGCCGTGATTGACACCTACAAATAAATCCAGCCCTATGGGCCTATCGAACTTCCTTCCGTACATCCACGGGCACAACTCCATACTCCCTAGTCTATGGTGCCGAAGCGGTACTACCTATAGAGGTTGAACTTCCCTCCTTGCGCATATCTTTGCAAGGGAAAATATCAGATGAAGAATATAGAGTAGCTCGACTCACCCAGCTAGATCTCTTAGACGAGAAGCGGCAACAAGCCTATGATCATCTCACAGTCTATCAAACTTGTCTCAAAAGAAATTTCAACAAGAAGGTGCTTCCACGACACTTTTAGCCAGGTGACATGGTCCTCAAAGAAAAAATGAAAGTCCAAGTAGATCGAGAAAAGAAAGGCAAGTTTGAACCTACATGGCTTGGTCCTTATGTTGTCACTGCTTCCTTTGGCTCTGGAGCTTATCAGCTATCTACACCAGAAGGAGAACTCTTGAATGATCCTACTAACATCATTCATCTCAAGAAGTTCTATGCTTGAAGATCCTTGGTATACCAAGCTTTTGAAAAATACAAAAGAAAAAAAAAATAGTAAAGAGAAATAAGCGTCCAATGGTGAAAACTTGGCAATTCAAGCACCTTGGATAGGTACCTTGGTGAAAACCTGGTAATTCAGGCACCTTGTGTACTAAAGACTAATCCATTATCTATCACTATCCTATCCCTCATCCATTTACCCACCATCCCATAAGACACACTTGCTTGTTCCCTTGGTGTTCCAACCAAATATCCAAAATCTGATAAAGCTTGTAAATACCTCCTGTACAGCTTGTAAATCTTGTACCAAAGCTTGTATTATACCTTGTAAATCTTGTACCATACCTTGTCTATCCGAATCTTGTCCAAGGTGTGTACCATATTCTAGCCTATAAATAATCTTGTATCCTAGCTTGTATACTATCACGTGCACACACAAAACCCCATTTTCACTTAAGCTTTTCGCAAACCATCTACCTATCCACCTATCACCTATTATAAACATCCCATCCTTCACAAACATTTCCATCTCACAAAAACCAAAACATGAACAAACTTGTACATTTGTAACATATCTTGGTCCATTAGCTTGTACATCCTCTTTAGCTTAGTACCATTGTATCTATCCAGCGTTCGTGTCAGTTCATCCTTGATCAGCATCTTGCACCCATCACACATCTTGGTTAGCTATTCCAACGCATCCTTTAGCTAGATTTCCTATCACCAAAGTGTTATCTTTCTTAGTTCAGCTTGCCAGATGCATCACTCATCCAAATCCACCAGCTTCGGTGCTCTCTGATAGGTCCTTGCAGGATATAGCTTTCCTCATGTCTGATCTTGGTCTGTTAGTACCTTGTCCTACCCATCTCGTTGGCAAACGGCTCTCTTTTGGATTTTCACTTTCTTTTGATTTGGGATCTTCCCTTTTGGGTCTTGAAGTATCTTTTCCAAGCAATCTCCTTGTTCCCTCCTCAAGGTTGCCACGATCTTCCATATCATGGTATGCTGCGAATGGGGCAATTAGAGCGTAAGGTCTTGATCAAGTCTTTCATTTGTTTTTTTGGGTTAGTTTTTCAGTCCTCTGGATGGTTGGTGAAAAGGCCTTGATGTTCTTGGTAACCTTGGCAATTAACCAATAGTCCTATAGCAAATCTAGTGCTCAACTACATGGTGGTACTTCTCTTTGAAGTATCCCCCCGCTCAAAAAGCTTCAATGGGTTTACTTCATCTCCATTATCCCCCATCCATATCCAGCATCCGTCTCTCCTACCCCAACTGATGCATCAATATCTCTTTGAATCACTCATCACCCTTAGCTTTAGGGATCCACAATCCTAGTCTTAGGGATCCACCAATCCAAATCAACCCACCAAGCCTCATCTTTCGAGATCCACAATCCTAGTCCTAGGGATCTCCGAAACCCATCTTCCGCCAATCTAACTCTTTGAAATCCTGTTGCATCAGCTTTATAATCCCCTCATCCATCTCCCTATCCTAGATTCCTTTTTATAGCGCTCTGCTCCTTCATCCTCCACCTTCCCTAAGGTCTTAAGCTTGCTTCCTCTTATGCATCTGATTCTCCTTTATCATTCTCCTATAGTGAGAGTTTGAGCTAATTCTGCCCCTTCTCTTTGCCAATCTGAGTCTCCTTGCTCATCTCAGATTCTTGTACTTTTCAAGAAGCCACCGAGCCTCGCTTTCTCTCCCCGCTGCCTTCTTGAGGGGGCATCTCACAGTCCATTCTCTCCTCTTCTGCTCTAGCCTTGGGCATCTTATTTTTCTTATCTTTGATGCCATGCCACTTGCGGCATCACATCAAAGAGGGGCAAAATGTAGACACCTAAAAATCTTTTAGAAAATAAAATATTTTTATTTTCTGAAAAAGTCCTGATGACATCATCATTTATTAATTAATTTATTTTTATGCCATTAAATCCCTTTATCTTAATTAAAAATATTTAATTAAGGAATCCCTCCCAAAAATGTTTAAATCTTATTTAAACATTATTTCCTTATTTATTAATTATTTAATTAATAAATTGACCAAAAATCCTAAAATAAATAAAAAAATTATTTTTTGCCCAAAACTTGGCCAATTTCCTTATGACCAATAACCTCTTCCAAAATCTTCTAATCCTTCTTTAATTTCGATTAAAGGCTAATCTCATCATTTCCTACCCCTAACCCCAACTCAAAATATTTAATTTAAAATTAAATATTAATCCTCATGTTTATTAAAAAAGTTTTAATAAATATCTCCTCAACCCAAACCCTTGAAATAAATAAAACTTTATTTATTTCCTAAAAATCTAATTTATCCTCATCCTAAGAAGTTCTAGACTCTTCTAGAAAGTCTTCATCCTCATCCTAGGAAATTCTAGACTATTCTAGAAAGTCTTTATCCTCATCTAAAATCAAGACTCTTCTAGAAGATGTCTTTAAACCTAATCCTAATCCCCTCCTAACCTTGTCACATTCTCTAAACATGAGTTAAAACTTCCTAACCCAAGCCAAAGTTAACAAATATCTACTCCTTCACCCACCCTCATTAAATGCCATCCACTTGCCTATCCCTAAGCTAATCCTAAACCATCCTAATCCATCCTCTAATCATTTGCACAAGCCTAAGCAAGCTTAAAACCTTCCTAATCAAGTCCAAGTCGAATTTTCTCTCATCACCCTCAAAATATCTCAACCATAAAACTTTATGAAGTCCACTAGGTCATAAATGACTCTTACAAGCCCTTTTATTTCTCTTACAAGTCATTATGAGGGTCTTTATAAAGATTTTATCTCTTGAGCCTCCTTTGTTGACTCATCCTTGCCCTTTCCTCCATCCTCTCACCATGTGACATGTGTCACTCCTTGATTGGCTATAAGGAAGCACAATCCATGTGCTCTCCTCTCATGCAATCTGAGCCCTCCATAAGCTTTTTCCCATCCTTGCATCTTAGCCCTCAAACCCTCAAGCCTCTTGCCTATAAATTGGATCCTTCCCCTTTACAAAATAAAACAATCCATGAAGTAAAGTTATAATGTTATTTTGAGAGCCAAATCCATACTAAAGCCATCTATCCACACCAAAAATCCACAATCATCCATTGAAGCCCTTTTTGAAGCATAAATCTTGAGCATACATCCTATCTATTTAGACAAAGCTACTCAACAAAAGAGCTTCTTATTGAGAGAGCCCATTAATGGCTCATATTCTCAATTAAGAGCTCATCTTAGTCTATCTTGAAGTTTATGAATTTTGTTTAGTTTGTAGAAGCTTTATTTAAATTTGGTTTCTATTAGCATACTAACATTTTCTCATATACAGAAGGTGTTTAAATTGAAGAATGAACTTATCATCTTCAATCTTATATATTTTGAATATCCTAATGTTTTACTTCATATCCTTGTCACCTTAGTTACAAGATAATATTTTATTCCAAATCAGATAAAGTGCCAATAATGCATTGTTGATTGTCTTTGCATTCATGGTTAAAATATATTCCTACAATATCTTTTTTCCAATTAGATAATTTCTTGATTTGAGAAATTCATAAAATATAATGTTAAGTAATAGTCTAAATGAGAATCAATACTAAGCTATGTCTATTCACTGGCCATTTTAATAACACTTTATTTTATTTGTTCCCTTGAACAAATATCTTCATAATCTGGTTTTCAATAGTTTCCATTGATGCCTGCATATTTACATCTGAAATTTTTATTTTGTTCCTTCTTTTTCTTCTTTATCTTATGCTCATACCTTACTCTCTTGATCTCCCTACAAATATCCTTCCATTTGTGGGTGTGCAAGTGCATGCAATATGATGGGGTTGTACTAAAAATAAGGACATCCAAAATTGTTGAGATATTATAGGTTTTGTGCTTTGGAATTCAAATTCTTGAATCAACCATATACGAATGATCTAAACACTTCCTTCGTGTCTCAACTAAGACTGATAATTAATTGATGGTAACATTAAATATGCTATCAATGCGATGATATGTATTGATAACTGTATTGAGATTATTGTTTTTTGTCGATAAGCACATTCTATATGTTGACTTATTTGGACATCAATGTTTCTAATTTCAATCCAATCTGAGCTATTTGATCTCATCAAATCCCACCTAGATTTCTCCATGAAAACCCCACTAACTAGAATTAAAATAAAATCATAATCAAGGTCAGTAGATAAACTAAATGAATATATGAATGGCATGGGGATAGGCATGTTGTAGAGTTCGGATATGGGGTTGCATTTGTGTTGTAACTTGGTGTTGACATTCATAATTATGCATACCAAAATTTATTTTATTTTTAAAAAAAATTGTTGCCGTCAAAATTTCAAATCCAACTCATAATTTTTAACATTTCTTTTGTCGAAATGTGTTTGGTTGACTCAAGCAACAATGAAACTTTCAACAAGGACTACATTAATCATATAGCACCCTTATCGAAAGATGATGTTTGCCAGTGTTGAAGTTCAAAGATTTTGATGACAACCAATGGAATTTTGACACCACAATTTGGTAGCCTTTTACCTATTTTTTGATGCTCAAGATGGTCGTTGACCATTCGACCAAAATTTTATGATGAGGGAAATCGTAAAAAAAATGACCAATTTACGTAGAAAAATTGATAAATTGGCATAAAAAATGCGTACAAATTTACTAGTGGTACATATGGTATATTAGCGTTAAACCTAGTCTTAAAAAAATTATTTCACAAAATTATTAACAAAAAAGTTATGAGTAAGAGATGCAAAGAAGAAAAAGATGGAATGAATGAATTTTTTTCATTTCAATACATAATTTCATAAGATTGTAATTCTAATATTTTTCTAAATATAGTTCCTATATAAGGAAGTTCTACATTTACTCTTAACAATATTGACTCTATGAAGTTGTACATTAATCTTCATGATATTGACTTATACATGATCTTACATTTAAAATAACTTTAAGATTACACATATTACCATTTGATTAAAATCTTTATAATATTTTACTCTAATTAGTATTCTCTAATATCAATCCTTTTCATCTTAGACATAACATTCAAAAAATTATTTCCCTCATATAAATATGGTTATTATTTAATCATTAAGCAAAAACTAAATTTAACTATAATTTTTTTAATATTCTAATTTCATAATATGAAATATTCATTTATATAAAAATAATTTGAAACTTTCACTCTTAGCAAAAAATAATCATCATAGTCATACTCAAAGTTTTTAATTAGAAAAACAGGTTTTGAAGGGGCCTTAAAACCCTATGCATGAGAGATGAAAAGATATTACATTAAGTTAATGGGAACAACATAACAAAAAGAGAGAGAGCCAACATCCAAAAACCAACTACAAAAGGCCCATAAAACAAGCAAAAGACATAACCAAAAGACACAAAAGAGACTAGAAGGACACCAAAAGGGACCTAACCCATCTTCTTGATCAACTTAGTTGCCTGCTCCTCCAGCTGGTCCATCTCCTTAGACACTTCTTTGATCTGACTAACATCTGAGGAGACTTCAACTATTATTTTTCTTGTGCTAGCCCTAGTCCCCCTACTCCCGTCCTTGTTATCTAAAACAAAACCCTAATTCATCAGTGACAAAGACAATGGCTTTCTCCCCTAGACTTCCTTCCAATTTACTGATGAGAATTTTTACATGCTTATTGCAAGCTTTAAGGATTATATAGATTTGATCCACTATAGTGCTAAGGGTGCTTTCAATACTATTAACTCTATTATCTAGCTCCAGCACCTGAGCCTCTAGCCTATAGAAAGTAGCCTTGCCTATGAGAGAGCCCATAGGAATATTGTCTCCCCAACAACATCCTGAATGTTGTCTTTCTCAATCTTCCCTTCCATAGTCCCCATCCTTTCTTTCAAGTCGATCACCTGGTGGAACAACCATTTGATAGACCTAAAGTTGTCCAAGAGACTGTTTTTGGCATAGTTCAAAAGATTTATATCCTCCTTGCTATTGTCACTAAGAATGATCAAGGCAAGATCAATTAGCACTTGGAGGTCCATGTTACTTGGCTCCACCACACCAAATTTTAGGTCAAATTTCTCCCTCGCAATCTCCAACCTCACTTTGTCCATGCTTATATTTTTCCAAATCATCTTTCTACCTTTGTGAGGGGCAGAAGTCCCTTCTGTAGCTATGTTTTTGATCAATATGGGTGGGCTCAAGATCATAAACATGTTTCTCCAAAGAAGAGACATCCTCATACTGGTATTTTATAAAATCCAGTGGGGAAATTGATATTTGACCACCCTTCAGGGCCCCTCTATCAATTTTTCATTTCTTCTTGGCCCTATAAATAGTTTTGTTGGTGCCTTTTTCTCTAATGTCTATGTCCATCTCATTATCATCATCTTCATACTCATCTAATGAAATAAATACCTTTTTTTTTTTTTGGCATAGGGGTTCTACCATACTTCAAAATTAGCATAGCCTTCCTCTTCTTGTTCATTCAATTTCCAATATTTTTCTTGCTATAGCCAACTTCTTCAGACCCAGTATCCATAGACTCCTCATACAACTCCTTGTTCAACTCAACTAGTTTCTTTTTCTGCTTCTTCCCTTGAGGTAAATTCTTCTTTTGAGTGTTTACAAGGGTTTTATAGGCAATAGCTCTCCCCTTCCCCTTTTTTTTAAGCCCTACCTCCTCATCTTATGATTGAAATACTTCATTGTCCTCAATGTTGGAGAGATCCAGAGACTCCTCTGAACTACTATCATCTACCTCCTCTACATCTTTAGCCTCCATAAATTTATTGATGGAATGGATTTTAATGTTCTCATAAATGCGCAACATTAAACCCTCATGGAGGGGAGGGTTAGCCAGGACTTTCCCCCTTACATCATTGATGCTAGCAGTTAAAGAAGATAAAAGATAAAAGCTATAGAAGTCTTGATACCATGCTTGAAATGATTCAACAACACAAAATGATGTGAGCAAATTCTAGATAATCTACCATCCAGAGTCACATAGTAAATGATAGCCCACAAATCAAAATGCCATAGTTTCTTGATATAGACAAGCTAGAAGTAGGTCTTACCTTCTTGTTTCATGAGAGCTTCACTCTCATTTGAATCCTTTGGGAAGTCATTAATAACAAAGTATGAGAACTTATGGTCTTTGCAAAATTTTTGTCCAACTATAGGAATTTCCATCTCCATGAAAAATAGCTCCATTGTAATAGAGATATTCCTACTAACTAAATTCTAGAATGCCATCATTCCACTTATGCAAGAAGAGTTGAGTAACATTTGGGTTACCACCATGGAGCCGCACCATGAAAGTGGCTAGACCACCCCTCTCTAGAATTTCCCAGACCTTTGTTCTTCTCTTCCATTTGTCACACTTGGATGGTTCCCAACATCTACATTGTCCCCCCATGGCCTGATTGAAATTATTGAAATGTAGAGAGCCACCACATAGAGAATTGTCAAGACAATGCGAAAAAATGAGAATTGTAGAAGTCCTCAAAATCACCCAAAAATTGTGTGAGAAAAAGAATCAATTGTACCAAATGTTTTCCTTCCTCTTGTCCTTACACCTTGAATTCATCAAAACATCACTTCTATAAGTGCTCATCCTTACTAATAATTTCACCTTCTTTACCATTAATTATATCATAATCAATGCAAGGTATGACATTCCTTTGTAATATGTCATCACCCTACCATGTCATTTGTTCTTCACTCCTAATTGCTACATTAGCTATGGTGTTAGCAACCATGTTACATTTGCAGTACACATGGGTAATATGGTATCTCTCCATAGAATTTAGAACATTAATGGCCTCCCTAATGATATTATCTATATTCCATGAAGGTTGAGAGACACCATTAAGACAATTGACTATATTCAAAGAGTCTCCTTCCAACCATAACTTAGATATTTGAAGTTATCTAAAGTGGTGCCATTGCCTCAACAAAATGGTTTGTCCAAATTCCCAAGGGGAGAACCACTGCTGCAAGACAACAACCATGATGATTCCTTATCATCCCCCACAACCTGCCAGCCCAGGATTTACCTTAGCTGCCCCATACGATCTTACTCAAAGTTATTGTTTGGGTTGTAGTCCAATTTTGTACTTAAAGTGGAATTTTTTAAAACTATTATAGTGTTACAAAATTTTGACTTTCTATCACTACTACTCCCAAATATTATAAAGAATAAAAAAAACTAAAAAACAACATGCAATTTTAAAAATAAGATAATATTTAATATTTAAATAAAAAAGATGAAAATAATTCATGTTTAAATATTATAATCACTTAAATAATTTTTTTTTGATGAATAGTCCCTTTCTATTTATTAAATATAAAAGTTACATATTCACAAAAGAGGGGCTGGGGGATACAATATCTACCCACATAAGTTCAAATGGCCTAGGGCCAAAAACTCAGCTACTCATCAAAAAATATAAAGTCTGGAGGCTGAAGTTGAAGAAAGATAAAACATAAAAACATAGAAAGCCCTCAAGCTGCGAGGACAGTGCCACTAGAGGGGGGAGGATCTCTTTCACCAAAACCACATACATGAATCGGGTTATGGGGAGGCACATGGGGAGCCCACCAATCATCAATAGTAGTAGTATCAGGAGCATTTTTATTGCCCTCTAGCCTAGTAGGGGAAATGGATAAATCCAACTGAGAGAACAATCACTTAGGATCATGAGCAGAGGAAGGCCACCTAGAATTAGGAGCATCTGGAGAAACATGCCTGAACCAGATCTCTGAGAAGATGATGCTAAGTGGCAATGACCGTCAAACTCGCCACTAGTGGAGTGATGAGGGAGCTGCAGTCTTAGGTTGTGCGAGTGGCGAGAAATACTGCTCTGGCCTCACCAAAGGCCACACAATGACATATGATCTCCGAAAGTGGTGTCAAGAAGTACCCTACTGACCATGCAAGGTGTGTTTACCCAATGAGAAAGAAGCTCCTAGAGGTAGGCCACCTCCAATGCCACCTTGTCAGTTTGTACTCGAATCTGCATCATTACATTGTTACAAATACATGTTTTAGTGTACATAGATACATTTATATCAAGAGAGTTGTGAGAGAATAAAACAACATTTCAATATTTGTAGAGAGAACAAAATATCCATACAGAAAGCATGCCAAAGTTTGGAATACTTAAAAGGAAGTTTGATTGTATCTCCCAAAACAACCATATGTCAAGAGAAAGCATCCTGGGTGAAATAGTTTGAAAACATCATGAATCCAATGCCAGTAATATTGGCACTCCTGCAGAACCAAAAAATATGCAGGAAGCTCTCTGGTTGCCTACAGAAGGGACATTTGGGGCCAGGAACCCCCAAATGGTGAAGCCAAGGACCCAAAGGAAGCCCTTGAAAGAGGATGCACCAAACAAAGTGCACAGTCTTTGGCTCAGTAATGGTTGTCCAAATAGTAGCAAACCTATGACTCCAAGTCTTCTGGGATGACTACAAATGTTGATGCTAGTTGAGGACATCAACCATTGATAGATGAGGGACCTCCTATAACCCAACTTTGGTTTGTGGCTGGTTACTTTTGTCTAATCTTGTGCTTACTATAGGAAAATAAATTTAAACTACAATAGCATTACAAAATTTTGGCATTCTAACCACTATACTCCTAGATGTTAAAAAGAATTAAAAATAAATTAAATCTAACATCAAAATTTAAAAATTAAATAATATATATAATTTTTCATTAGAAAAGATTTAAAAAATTAATGTTGCAATATCATAATCATTTTTCCCCGCAATTTGAATTGTTAAGTACTTATATGTTTTTTGATTGTTATCTACAAGGCTTATATTAAAGAAATTAATTTAAAAAAAAATTAATACTAATGCTAATAAGAAAAGTAAAAAGAAAAATTAAGAATATTAAAATTGATATTAGGGCTCCTGAACCAGGGAATATATTTTTGGTAAAAATAAAAAAAGTTTTGTTTCAAATAATATCTTTGAGAAGGGAAACATAAAAACAATTTGTGTTGCCGATTGTGTGAATTCTTGATTGCAATGTAGAAGAAGATTTCACAATCTACACAACTTATTTTGTCTCAAGTTCCCAAAAGGACAAAAAAAAAAAAAAAGAAGCCTCATACTCACTTATATCACCCAATTAACATATTCTTATATCAAAGAGATAAGCATATTGACACCTAAGTTAAGTCATCTAGAAAGCAATGACTAAAACCTTGCGAATATCAAGACCGAATATTTTAGCACCTTACAAAAAATGTGTGCAAGGTACTATAATTTCAAGTCCCAAAGTGAGCTGAAAAAGATTACAACCGATAAGGGTTTGAACCTCCACAACACCAAAACCCTCAGATTCAATCTTATCGAAGCAAATGACAAATCTAAGTTGGTGTCTATTTTAGATATTTTGAAAACAAGCAATTTGAGTATTTTTTTCGAGCTTTAAAATCCTAGGGGAAATGTTGCACATCACATCATTTTAAAGCGCTCAAAATAGCATCAATAGATGTTTTACAAAAAAAATTTAAAACTTTCTTCCATCTCTTTCTATTCGTGCACTTGGAAATACAGTAAAGTTGGGCCCTGCCTACATGACAATGAGTAAAAGCACAAAACTGTGTCATCTTTTAGGTTGACTTATCAAAACGAATGAATTTGAGTATTGCTAACTATAATAAATTTTGGTCAAACATATGATATAGGTAGATTTATTCAAGTTAAGTTATATAAGTGGTCCAACTCTTGCAATTGGAAATATTTATTTCATACATGCTTTATACCAATTTATGGCCATTTGCTAAAGAAATAAAAGTATTTCAAAAAAGTTAGGTTTGATTAACTCTTACTCTCTTTAATGATAATTTTTTTTAATAATATAAAAGAAACCATTTTATAGACCTCAGAGTCAAGAATATGGTCATATAGAATTTATAGTGTTTTAATTAGACGTAATATATAGTAATTAAAAAATGTTAAAAGTACATATTTTAAAAAATGGGAAGATTTGGATTTTGAGAAAGAAAAACAACATAAATCATATTAAAAAAATTGAAAAAAGATTTGGTGTTTTAGAAGAGAGTAATCTTCACGAATGTATAATTATTGTTTTGGTTGGAATATATTTATTATGAGAAATATGATTGGAAATGAAAAATGTCAATTTAGGGGACATAGAAATGAAATTGTTATAAAAGAGAAAATATAGGTCATAAACCATTTTTTATTTTTGATTTTACTAGCTATAGATGTCATCTATAACATATTTTGATATCAAGGATACAAACATTTATTTACATATAATTTTTTGGTGGGAACTAGACCCCTAATTTTAAGCATTTTTTAGATGCTAAAAAATCATCATTAAAAATTAGAAATATATATTGATTATTATTCCAAATAATTTAAAAAAATAATAATCCTAACGTTCACTTGTTTCTACACATTTCATTAGTTTACTTCATTTCAAAATTCTAAGCAATAATGCCACTTTAATGTAATTGAAGTTGAAAAGATTTACGTTTGTTAGCCTTTTCCTTATTAAAAGGGTGACACAAGTTAGTGCTTTTATCCAACAAAGAATATTTACTCATTTCTTTTGGGTCCAACTTCTAGAGGCCATAACTTTAAACCATACATATGATTTTCAACTATGAGCACTTTTCAGAATCATCGGCTCTTGGACTACAACACCTAACACACACAAGCACCTGTCAGCCTATACATGAACTCATTCTAGATCCTCTAAGACCTTTGAATATGATCTCAAAGGTTTCATACCCAAAATCTCCAATAGTTACCCAGTTGTAGATAGTGCAACTCGAGTCACAGTTAGAGGCTATGTTCCTAGTTTAAAGGTTATTGAATATGCATTTGACGCTAAAATCTCAATCAAGAAAAAGGGTAAGAAATCAAAGTCGAGTCAAACAGGAAGTGAAGAACAAGAATAAGAAGAGATTTTAGAAAGTGGTCTTGAAGTTGTTGAAGCCCTAATTGCAAGAAAGTATTCTAAAAGTAGAGGAAAGTACAAAGGTAAAGTTTCTCTTATCTGCTTTTCTTGTGAAGAAGTTGGTCACATTGCTACAAGGTGTCCAAATAGAGAAAAAAAAGATGAAAAGAAAAACAATAGGCACAAAGGCAAGAAGGATTTCAAGAACTACAAGAACTACAATGATAAATGTAAAAAATCTTGTTTTATGGCTAAAGATTTTGATAATAGTGAAGATGAAATGATATATATTGTTGTAAATGATGAATCTAATGATGAAGGAGATAAGATGACACTTATCTCTCATGTTAGCAAAAATGATATATGGATTATTGATAGTGGTTATTCATATCATATGACTAGAGATAAAATAAAATTTGAAAACATGGAACCCTATGATGGAGGTAGTGTGAGATTTGGAAACAATGAACCTTGTTGCATAAAAGGAAAATGTTGTATCTCATTAACCAATGAACTTGTATGTGACAATGTTTATTGGGTTGATGCATAATCTATTGAGTGTGGCACAGTTGAATAAGATTGGTTTCAAGGTAGAATTCATGGATGGATAGGCCAAACTACTAGATGGAAAATGAAATCTAGTTGGATCTGACAAGCAAACAAAAGGTAATCTATTTTATCTTGATCTCAGTCAAAGCCTATGTTTTATTGCTCAAGTAGAAGAAAGTTAGTTATGAAACATAAGACTATGTCATGTAAACTTTGATAATCTAGTTAAGATAAGAAAATATAGAAGAGTAAGAGATATCCCTAATTTGAAGAAACTCGATATAGGTTTATGCAAGAATTGCCAAATTGGTAAGATGGGAAAGACTAGTTTCAAAAGAAAAAACTATTAGTTAGAAGAAGTCTTAGAATTGTTCATACAGACTTATGTGGACTTATTGGAATAGAGAGTTATAGTGGAGTTAAGTTTTTTATTCTTTTTGTTGATGACTGCTTTAGAATGATGACTGTAATATACTTAAAAGAAAAATCTGAAGCTTTTCAAAAGTTCAAGTGGTATTTGGCAAGAGTAGAAAAAGAAACTGGAAAAAAATTGAAATGTTTAAGATCAGACAAAGGTGGTAATTTCATCTCCAATGAATTTAATAATTTATACGCTGAAAGAGAAATTAAGAGACAAGTATCAACCCCTAGTACACCATAGCAGAATGATATAGCTAAAAGAAGGAATAGATCCATCACAGATTGTGCAAGGACATTGATGACATAAAAGAATGTTGCAATCAAATATTGGAAGGAAGCTATAACATTGCAGTTCATACCTTGAATAGAGTACAACTAAAGAAAGATTCAAATTGAACTCCTTATGAACTATGGTATGGCTACAAACCTAATATAAGTTACTTGAAAGTATTTGGAAGCAAATGTTATATCTTGAAAGAATCTAGAAAAAAAAAATTTGATGTAAAAGGTGATGAACGCATATTTTAGGATACTCCTACAGAAGTAAAGCATAAAAATATTTGAATTTGTCTACTCATAAAATCATAGAAAGTGCACATGTGAGAATTGATGAGTTTGCATAAAAGAGTGAAGAAGAAAGCAACAAAGAGCTAGAGGATTACAAAAGATTTGTTTACTATGAACCTGATACCTTACCAAACCTATTTGAAAGAAAGGAGGCTTCACCTCTCAAGTCTCCAAAATCTCCAACAGTTATCGAGTTGCAAACAGTACAACTTGAGTCACAGTCAGAGGCTACCGAGCTAGTTGAAACCAAGTTTGAAGGACCCGAGTCATAGATAGTGGGACCTGAGCTTGATATTGAAGTTCATGATAAAAATAGTGGAACTCATTCCAAATAAAAAGAACCTATGTTAGCAAGATACAATATCATTGGAGACAAATTTGATGGAACAATGACAAGAAGCAAACTAAAATGTACATATTTACTTGCTGAATTTGAACCTAGAAATGTTAAAGATGCTTTGGAAAATGAAAGTTGGGTTGAAGCTGTAAGAATTTTCCTTAGGAAAAAATTCACCCAAGACCAAGAAGCTTAACAACTAGCACAAAATATACAAATAGAGTATGATCAGAATAACAATATGATATTCAATTTATTGTAATTGATATGATATGTACACTAGAGGTGCTTGTATATAAAGACCTCTAAGATGCATCTAGAATGTCTAGGAGTTAGCAATATGATAGGCTCCACAACTAAGCACATGTCCACTAGAAATGAATTATCCTCCATTAAGTACATGAATTAGTGCAATGATGTGAGGATAAGCTTACAAAGGTGTGTCATGCAAAATGATGTTGTAGACACCATGTGCTTAATTGAGAGTGTGAACAATTGTGTTGTCTATATGACAACTAAATTGATTATGTAAACTCTAGTGATGTAGACACCATGTGCTAAATTAGAGTTGCTTACTCTTGTGTTTTCAAATGACAACTCATATGAGTACACAAACTCCTAGTTGTCGAACCTAAGAAATAATAAAATAATGCATTTATCCTAAGTAAACTTAAGTAAAGTGTAAACAATAATTATTTACACTAACACCCCCCTTTAAGTGCAACTTAGGGGAATGCACTTAAGCTCACAAAAGTTGTGATGAAATGTATAATGGGTGTCGGCTACTAGGCCATGTTAGGTACCTAAGTAAAAATGTAATGCTGAAATGCAATCTCTCCGCAAACAGGGAAATAGGGAAAATCTCATGAAAAAAGTTCTCCGCCAAAAAGAGAGAAAAGTATGAGAAAGAAAGATGCATGGATGGATGGAGTAATCAAGACCCCCCCCATAATGACATACATCTTGCATATATAATAGAGAATCCCTAGATGAAATCCCCCCCTTGGTGAAGGATCTCATAATGATAAGTGTTTGAAGATAGAAGAAAATCCAATGCTAACAAACAATGTTTCTCCCTTTAGGAAAAAAATACACCAAGCATAGCTGAAAGTATGCTTCCCACTATGGATAGGAAGATGGAAGAGGGATCCAGATGAAGTATGTGGTGGATGTTGCCTCTAAAGTCTACTCAAATGTTGACAAGTCCTTGATGAATGAAGATGCCATGAACCAATCTAGTGGATGCCCAAAATATGGTGGCAAGCAAGGTAACATGTCTATGCATGACGTTGAATCATCCTACAAAGAAAATGAAGCATCCAAATAGGAAAATGTAGGAAGAGAAGCAACGTTGCCTCCCTTTAATGAAGTAGACACACCTGTGATGGAAGCTCCTTGATGACCGAAGAAGCTGCACCATGAAAGCTGAATGATTTTCTTCCCTGTAGGAAGAAATGGTGCCATAGGTGTGGTAGAGAACACTCCCCAAATTGTAGGAAGAATCCTCAAAAAATAGGAAGTCTGAGGAAATTGGAATACAATCTCCACAGATTGATATGTCTCCTCATAAATGAAAGAGTCATCCTCTAATTGTTGTAAAGAAGCCACAATCCCTCCTCTAATTGCTGTAAAGAAGCCACAATCAAGTGGTTGAGGGTTAGAGTGTGCCCTCGAAATGAGTGAAGAAGTCTCCTCAACAAATATAAGATTGATGTCATCGATGGTGTCTCTCATGTCTTCAATGTGAGACTCTATGAATAACCTTGCAATGTTTGGAAGGAAGTCATCCCATGAAGCTGAAGTAGGAAGACATGGTGATACCTACTACACTAAATCAGGAGCATTTGTGGCTGGAACTAGATTAGTAGAATCAATAGGAGTATCAAGAGGTGTGATCTCATATGGAGTTGGAGGTACCATAACTAAAGTGACTAAAGATATAATGTCTTTTGGAAAGGGAGGAATATTTGGATCTTCATATGCTTCCCAAAGACCTGGCCAAATGTCATAAGGATAATTATACTTGTTAATGACTTTAAAGAAAGAATGAGTGACATTGAAATAAATGATGTCCAAAAGTCTTGCAACAGGTGGCTATTGAAAGGAAGAGATAATTTTGTTGAAACATAAATAAGGAAATAATTCCTTATGCTCTCTTCTTAGATGATTAATGATTAAGGCACTCCATTTTTGGTAGTTCCTCTTTGTCAACTTCGGTTTAAGACCACCCCAACATATGAAACAAACCTCCGTGAGATCAATGAATGTATACACCCCCCAAAATGTAAAAATAATCAATGAAACCTCCTAATGAAAGATTTTGACACTTTATACTTAGTGCGATTACAATAGCCAATTTAGGGCCTATTTCTGAAAGCACTATTTCTATACACAAAAGCCTATAATCTGATTGCAGATTTGGAAAGTAGACAAAAAATTATACACTTTAAAAAAAAAAGGAACTTGTTTATGTGTCCAGATGAGCTCATAAAATTGGGATTTTTGATTTGTAGAAATATTCAGGAACATAGATCTCAAACATTCCGCACCAATGTGTAGATCACAAAATTCTACCTCAAAACAAAAAAAAATGCTTGAAAAAAGGAGTTCGTATGAGGGAGATATCACTATTTGAAAATCACCTCTATTATTTTTTTTCTCGAATCGCCCCTATTGCACCTCCAAAAATCAATTGACTCTAGATTTCACCTCATATGTCCAATTTTGATGAAACAAAAGTCAATTTGGGTTTTTTTTGACATTCTGAATATGATGCCAATATTTGATTAGCACCAACAAACTCCAATCTTCACCTACAAAAAATTTCTCCTACTGGTCTGATGGCCAATTTTTTTTCAAAAAATACACAGATCCAAAAAGTAATATAGAGAAGTTGTAGAGATTGAAATAATAAAATATGCAGATCTGAAAATTAAATTCAGAGATCTGAAATGATTATACCAAATTCTACAAATTGGGCCTTCGAGTGCTGGTTTGCAAAAAATATTTGCCTCAAAATTGATTGTGGCTCAATATAGGTAAATTTATAGTCAATTTTTACTGAATCGATGCTTCAGGCGCAATGGTGAGGTCCACTTTGGCTCTAGACACTCCCAATATCTATGGATACTCCAGATTTGAGTCGAGGTTTCCTAAAAGAGGTGAAGCAAAATCGATCTCCAATGGCTATGAAATGACACCTCTATGGCTCTGATACCATGTAAGAATTTTTCTTAGGAAAAAATTCACCCAAGACCAAGAAGCTTAACAACTAGCACGAAATAGACCAATAGAGTATAATCAAAATAACAATATGATATTGAATTGATTGTAATTGATATGATATGTACACTAGAGGTGCCTATATATAAAGGCCTCTAAGATGTATCCAAAATGTCTAGGAGTTAGAAATATGATAAGCTTCACAGTTAAGCACACATCCACTAGGAATGGATTATCCTCTATTAAGCACATGAATTAGTGCAATGATTCGAGGATAAGCCTACAAAGCTATGTCACATAAAATGATGTTGTAGACACCATGTGGTTATTTGTGGAGCTTATCATATTGTTAACTCCTAGATATTCTAGATGCATCTTAGAGGCCTTTATATATAGGCACCTCTAGTGTACATATCATATCAATTACAACCAATTGAATATCATATTATTGTTTTGATCATACTCTATAAGTCTATTTTGTGCTAGTTTTTGAGCTTCTCGGCGTTGAGTGAATTTTTCCCAAGGTAAATTCTTACATGATATTAGAGCTATACCAAATTCTTACAATTTTGCCTCAAAATTAAGTATGACCCAATATAAGAAAATTTATAGTCAATTTTTGCCAAATCAATGCTCCAGATGTAATGATGAGGTCTGCTTTAGCTCTAGACACTCTCAATATCTGCGGATACTCTAGATTTGAGTGAAGGTATCCTCGAAGAGGTGAAGAAAGATTGGTCTCCAATGGCTATGAAATGAGACCTCTATAGCTCTGATACCATGTAAGAATTTGGTATAGCTCTAATACCATGTAAGAATTTTCTTTAGGAAAAAATTTTCAGGACCAAGAAGCTCAACAACTAGCACAAAATAGACCAATAGAGTATGATCAGAATAACAATATGATATTCAATTGATTGTAATTGATATGATATGTACACTAGAGGTGCTTGTATATAAAGGCCTCTAAATTGCATCTAGAAAGTCTAGGAGTTAGCAATATGATAAGCTCTACAACTAAGCACATGTTCACCAGGAATGGATTATCCTCCATTAAGCACATGAATTTGTGTGATGATATGAAGATAAGCCTACAAAGGTGTGTCACGTAAAATGATGTTGTAGACACCATGTGCTTAATTGAGAGTGTGAATGACTATGTTATCTACATGAAACTTTGATTATGCAAACTCTAGTGATGTAGACACTGTGTGTTGAATTAGAGTTGCTTACTCCTGTGTTGTCAACATGACAACTCATATGAGTACAAAAATTCTTAGGTATCTAACCTAAGAAATAATAAAATAATGCATTTATCTTAAGTAACTTAAGTAAAGTGCAAATAATAATTATTTACACTAACACTCCCCCTTAAGTGCAACTTAGGGGAATGCACTTAACCTCACAAAAGCTATGATGAAATGCATAATGGATCCCAGCTACTAGGCCATGTTAGGTACCTAAATACAAATGTAATGCTGAAATGTAATGAAATGCAATCTCTTTGCAAATAGGGAAAGAGGGAAAACCTCATGGGAAAAACCATCCCCCCAAAAGAGAGAAAAGTACAAGAAAGAAAGATGCATGGATGGATGGAGTAATCGAGACTCCCCCATAATGACATACATCTTGCATATACAATAGAGAATCCCTCGATGAAATCCCCTCCTTAGTGAAGGATATTGTAATGATAAGTGTTTGAAGACAAAAGAAAAATGGTATCTACATCATTCAATTTAAGTATATCAAGGAGATACTAAAGAAGTTTGGAATGGAAGAATAGGGACCCGTTGGAACCCCTATGTCTACAAGACATAAGCTTTCCAAGAATGATGATTTCAAAAAGGTAGATTAGACCACATATAGATCAATGATTGAAAAATTACAGTATGTAGTGCATACAAGGACTGATATTGCATTAGTAGTTGGTATGGTGGCAAGATTCTTAGCAAATTCCAAAGAAAATCCCATGATGACAATCAAGAGAATCATGAGATCTCTAGAAGGTACTAGAGACTATAGCTTATGGTACAAACTTGGAGGCAATTTGGACTTGAAGGTGTTTACTGATGTTGATTGGGTAGGAAGTCTTAATGAAAGAAAAAACACTAGTGGTGGAGTATTCTTTCTTGGTAAAACACTGGTGTCTTGGACAAGCAAGAAACAAAATTGCATCTCTCAATCCATAGCAGAGGTAGAATATGTGGCAACAGTAGTTAATTGTTATAACATTGTTTGGTTCAAACAATTATTGTCAAGTATGAAAATAGAAATCAAAGATCTAGTAGTCATATATTGTGATAACACCAGTGCAACCAATATATCAAAGAACCCAATGATGGATATCAAAACAAACATATTGCTATAAAATATAACCAAGCCATTACCTAAGGATGCATTTATGTATCTAAGAAAAAAGCTAGGGGTCTATTAGTACCCAAGGTGGTCACAGTTTTAAAACTTCAAGTTCAGAGGTTCAACCATTTCGAACTGAAGTTTGAATTAGTTCAAAGAGGTTCAATGGTTCGAATAACCCATCCTGCAGTTTCAAAGCAATTCAAATAGGTTAAAAAATGCAGATTTGTTAATTCAGAATAGTTCAGAAGTCCAAGATGGTTTATTGATTCAATATGCAAATTCAGAAACAAGATACAGGTTCCGTGTCTTCAAGTTTCATGTGATGTGACAGGTTCAAGATAGTTCGAATTAGTTCAATGAAATGGTTTGAAGAAAATTGTTTTGCAAGTTCATGGTCTGCTCTGAGAAGTTCACATGTTTAGTTCAATGGTCTGGGTTTGGTGTTTTGTCTCCAGTTCAGAGATACAGTTTGTCAATTCATGAATTTAAAGGCCTAACCCAAGAGGTTCAGGAATGGAAATACTAAAGCAAAGTTCAGATCTGATTTTTGAGTTTGAAATGGGAACACAAACTCAAATCTCATATAAAGAAGGAGACCATAGACATATGTTGGTATGCCTTCCCAAATCCAAATGGTATGAAATTCAAAGATCCAAGTTCGAGCCTCATCAATCATGCTAGACATTTTCATTTCTACAAATGGTATCATGTCACGGTGATGATATTCGATCTCTTCACTTCCATATCTAATCACGACAAGTCCCAACCCATTCAACATTCTCTTTTCCTAATTCCATAAATATCAAAGACTCATAGACCGACATAATGAATTTTGGTTCTAGAGTGATGAATGCACACTATTCAAATTATACAAACCTACATGAGCCGAGGCATAGAAATATCGAGGTCAAAAAATTAATTGATTTTCATATGGTGGGGGAGTTATCTAGAAACTTCACGTAAACATACAAACCCACATTGTGATCGAGGCCCCAAGCGTATATATATGTAGTATGACTCATCATTTGCTCAGAAGGATCCTTATGAACTAAATCTCCCAGCTCGGTGTGGGTGAGAAGGTTTATATTCAAACAACGAAATAGCATCAAAAGCAACGTTGTATTATGTCAATAATGTCCAAATGTATGACAGAGCGACATAAATGTGTTTCATCGGGTATGTGCACGTTGCTTTTTCCTTCCGAGGCCCAAATGATGCGGATATAGCATGTGTCTACTACTGATGAACGCATGCAACTCTAAGTATTGGATGCCGCTACATAAGAAAGATTGAAGCCCTATGATTAACGACAAGTGAAGAGTTTTAGCGGTTCTAACAGATTCCAAAACCTGTGCTTTCTTTAAGCATAGTTACATTGAATTTAGTCAAGCTCAACAATGGTTAAAATTGAGTCTTGGAGAAGTGCGGATTTTGTTGTGCATCTTTCAAATGTTGATCCTTTTTACACCATCAATGATCTTATAAGAAAGAAAAGCTCGATCGCAAATCCATACAATGAACAACCTTTGGTTACACAGGCAGTAGTAGCTTGGTGCATAGTGAAGAATTTAGACACATAGTTTAAAGGTTTGAAGAGCATCTAAAACTCAGGGACCCGCGGTATGGGATACCCGAATTAGATCTTAAAATGGCAGCCAAGTTTGGAATTCGTGAAACTTAGGAAAGGATTTGCTAATGGAAACCCGGTCACCATGGTTCTGAATGTTCAAAGGTAAAATGTGAGCAGTCATGAGTCAGCAAGATATGTAAGGATAAACACAAAGTCACACGTGTCTTGGTTGGAAACATGGATTAAGCGAGCCACAGGTTTCACAACTCATAGCATTCTCCATATGCAGGAATATAATAACCAGCAGGTACCGATGGAAATAATTTGTTCTTCATGAATGACATAGAG
Organism: Cupressus sempervirens; assembly: GCA_028749045.1. Classification (NCBI taxonomy): domain Eukaryota; kingdom Viridiplantae; phylum Streptophyta; class Pinopsida; order Cupressales; family Cupressaceae; genus Cupressus; species Cupressus sempervirens. Next base: position 17,547,587 of record CM053785.1, on the reverse strand, counting down.
GTTGGCACTGGCAAAGTACATGAACTATTTGATAAATTTCCTATCCGAGTTTGTTTCCTATTAAGGTTTGAATAGAGGATGATAGTAGGATCATCCAAAAATTCTAGGGGAAGATAAGGGGTTGGCATATGTTAACCTGTCAAGTGAAAACAGTGGGACCCGTGGCAATTTGAGGAAGTTATTATTGCAGAGATCCCTTGTGCTCAGTTTTCTTTTCATCATAATGAGAAAAGGCTTCAAGATTTCTCATAGCACTAGGGATATGAATTTAATATTGATTCTCGCTTCCAAAGTTATAAATATCATGTGGATTTTCATGAAAAGTTTGAGTAACTTTTATAAATATTGAACTCCCAAGAATCAATTATTTAAACTGCCGAGAAATCGAAAAGGCAGAGGGAAGCTTATTTATTGAAGATTTTCACATTACCTTAGGGGTTCCACTTTTTCTTCCGGTAGCTACAGATTGTGTGCTATCAACAGGGGGAGATTTTTTAGTTCTGAAGGAAAAGAATGTAGACTTTGGAGTTGTAGCAAAACAGAGCTTTACTTGCTAGACTTTGTGTTAGTGATTAAAGAGGAATTTGATTTTGAAATGTAATGTAAGGGAGATGGTTTTTATTTTCTGATGCATGTGTAATAGGATCTGTGTAGTCTTTTACATCTTAAAGAGGGGAGGTTTGAAAGATATCTGCAAATTAGAACTTTGAGTCTATTTAGTTTTCTTTCCATTAATGGTTATGTTGCTGTAACTTTCAGTTTTCTTTAAGTGCATCAGATGTGCTATTTTTTGAATGCATTTGATATCAAGATCTTCTAGAAGCTTTGATTCGTCTTTTCTCAGGAGAATGGAAATTTTTCTTTTGACCTTTGTCCTTTATAATGTAGCATTCAGTAAATGAACTTTGTGTCATCTGCTGCTCCTTGCTTTTCTTTTCTTTAGGCTTTTAGGTTTCGCATCTACTCTGTGTTTATGGGTAGATGTCTGTGGTCCTTTTATGCTTTCTGGTAAAAGCATTTACATTTAATTCATTGTGTATTTTATACGGGGAGCTGTAACCGATAAAAATTCAAAGGAAGGTTATCAATCCCATGATAACCTATCCAACTGTTGGTGTTAGTTTGTCCTTTCACTTGGGCATTCAGGGTCAGAATTGCATACATTTTCTCGAAGAAAAATCTGTTCACTAACTCACTAATAGATTTTTGGCGACTCTGCTAGGGAGGAAATGAAGATCATTGCGTAACATTAGTTTCCTCAGTTTTATGGTTATCTCTGCATGCAAGAGATTGGTGACTCTACATTACAAACCTATTGAATCTTTGATTTTGAAGTTTCAGCCTGTGTTATGGTAGCAGTTGTAATTCAGCCATGGGGGGCTCAAATAGGACCCTTTGCCCTGGCCTGTTATTCAACCTTACCTAAAAGGTCATGGGAATACCTTCCCAAGTTTCATGAGGATAGAACACAAGATCCGACTCATTACATCAAAGTTTTTATTGTTGCATGCGAGATTCTTGGTGTGCAGGAAGAAGATGTATTTGTCAGATTGTTCGTCCAAAGCCTCGTGGGAAAAGCCGTAGAATGGTTTCAGCATTTGCAAGATGGATGCATTGTGACTTGGGACAATCTTGAGTAGAGATTTCCTGAAAGGTTTCAGCCCACAACCAATTCCCATCAATTATTGGTGAATCTTCTTCAAATTCAAATGAAAGATGATGAATCTATAAGGGAGTTCATTGATAGGTTTGATCAGACTGTTGGTAAAATTCCTCTAGCCAACCAACCAAATGAAAGAAATCAGGTATGCTTCTTTATTTCTGCTATGGATGTTGAAGTCAAGTTTTGGTTACAACGCCTTGGAATGCAAAATTTGGTAAATGTGCAAAAAGAAGCAATCAGGTTAGAGGATGCCTTAATTCTTAGTGGTATGAAATCTATAAAGACTCTCCCAACGAATGAGTACCTTTGTGGATAGCAACAGTACATTGATGAAGAAGCTAAAAAAAAGAAGCGCATTTTAGAAGAAGCCAAGGCTACTCCCAAGGTTGCTCATTTTCAGAATTCGACGGTTTTTAATGAGGGAGACTTTAAAGAACCCTTGCTGGCTGAAGATGGTGCTTTAAAGATGTTAGGATTCTACTGCACGCATATTGAAAGTGATGAGGAGGAGCAAAGCAATGCTAAAGAGCTCGTAAATTCAGGTAACAAAGTCTTACCACATTCTTTCTTCAACCCAAAGACTAGATCTCCCAAATCCACAAGTACATAATGTTATCTAGTTTCAAATGGTCCAGATGATAAAGATTTTCATAATGTTATTCAGAAGTTTAGTCTCACTGAGAGAATGAATATTGATGATTCTTTGCATTCTGAAAATTGTAATCAACAAGTTAAAGAATCTGTCAAATGTGATAATGAAGCCATATTATATTCTCCTTTTGGAACTTGTGCTGATAATAAGGTGACATATGCTGATGAGGATTTATCTTACACTAAAAGTTCTTTTTACCATGTGAATACTAAGATGAAATAGAAAAATAACCATTCATATGCAATGCCACAACAACAAGAAAGATTAGTTTTCAAAGAAGACAATCCCACTGTGAGAAATTCAGAATGTGTAAATGAGGTCGAGTACCATGATGAAGTAAGATGGGAAAAAAAGAATACTAGGGTTGAAAATGAGAATCCCAACACTAATGATCGAAAAGAAGAGGAAAAGTGTCATCATAAAAAGAATCCCTATGTGCATGTTTCAGCTGTTGTTCCACACCTGGCTAAAAGTAAAGAGTTGGAATCTTTTTCGTCATGCATAGAAGATGATAAAGGAGGAAATCTTCCTACTTTTCTTGAGGAGACAAATTTACCAGCTGAATTTAGAAATGATAAGTTTTAGCATGAGACCTTTGTTCGGAATGGTAAGAATGCTAAAACAAAGATAGATTTGTAGTCCTTTGAGTTGAGAATTTTTCAACGAGATGATCATGGTTTACGCTAGATGGAAGCAACTTGGCATCAACCAAATTTAGTTGCAGTAAAGAAGGGTGGAGAAAAATCTGAAAATCAGGAGGGTAAAATTTTTTGGAGTAACCTTAATTCACTTTTCATACCGATGGGATTTTGTGAGAATGCTGCTATCAAAGAAAATCCCCTTTTCTAGTCTCAGGGTTCACAATTAAATAGTGAAAATCTATTCAATTCTTCCATATTAACAAATTCTCAAATTCTAATGGAAGAAGGAAAAGTTGGGATTAGTCCCCAATCAGTTGAAAATTCTGCCAAAACACCATGTGAAATTCTCATCTATGAAGAAGAAGAAATCATAGGTACATTTTCGTCACCACTCAAGCTGGATCATTTCTTTGAGGATGCCTTAGGTACCTGTTCAAATCAGTTTTAGAATGAAGCATTTATTGAAAACTTTTCTTTCCATCCGTCTATGCATGATGTTTTTGATTTGGAGTGTAAAGAAAATGCTGGGATATATGATGACATTCTGAAAAGAGAAAGGGATGGGATTTGTGGCATGATTGATGACAGTTGGTTCCTCAAAAGGGGTGAAGAAGATATATATCCGAGGGCTGATTCTATGCTGATGGAGGCATCATTATGGCTACAAACTGATCATGACCACACACAAGAATTGAGTCTACATGACAATATCCTTAAGGATTAAACATCATCTTTTGGCAAGGCCTCTTTATTCCATATTTTTCAGTTCAAGGAAGAATAAGATCCTACTGATGTAAGGGATCAATTCTTCAATGGAAATGAATACTATGATGAATCATGGTTGTTCGGGAAAGAGTGTTGGGTCAACATATGCATGCACGCACTTAGTTTGAAGTTTGGCATTGAAAGAGTCGTCAACACACTATGGTTTGGAGCTATTCCAATCAGACATGACTTGCTGCTCCAGAAAGGATGCTACTTCTCCTAGCCGTTAAATGGATTTGCATGATTCCTTTCCTTTCTTCTGGTTCTCATGGTAGGTTCTCTTCCTACCTTTGTACATATTTTGTAAATAAGTTTTGTTGTGCGTAGTGTAGTTGGAATAATGAGCAAGCTTCAGGCTTGCTGGTAGTTTTGGTTTTGGTTTTGGTTTGTTAGTGTTGCCCTGCTCCCCTCTGCCCTCTCTGCAACCAGCTCCCGATTTTCTTCTCTTGCTGACTCTATTTTCCCAATGGATAAGGCACTATTCTTTCCCAGAGATTGTTGGAGTTCTCTAATTTTGCATCAAAATCAGTCCCGTAGTTAGAGCCCCTATTAGTACCCAAGGTGGTCACAGTTTTAAAACTTCAAGTTCAGAGGTTGAACCACTTTGAATTGAAGTTTGAAGTAGTTCAAAGAGGTTCAATGGTTCGAATTATCCATCCTACAGTTTCGAATCAATTCAAATAGGTTAAAAAATTTAGATTTATTAATTCAAAATAGTTCAAAAGTCCAAGATGGTTTATTGATTCAATATGCAAAATTCAGAAACAAGATACAGGTTTCGTGTCTTCAAGTTTCATGTGATGTGACAGGTTCAAGATAGTTCGAATCAGTTCAATGAAATGGCTCGAAGCAAATTGTTTTGCAGGTTCATGATCTATTCTGAGAAGTTCACATGTTTGGTTCAATGGTCTAGGTGTGGTGTTTTGTCTCCAATTCAGAGATACAGTTTATCAATTCATGAATTTAAAAGCCTAACCCAAGAGGTTCAAGAATGGAAATACTGAAGCAAAGTTCAGATCTGATTTTTGAGTTTGAAATGGGAACACGAACTCAAATCTCATATAAAGAAGGAGACCATAGACATATGTTGGTATGCCTTCCCAAAGCCAAATGGTATGAAATTCAAAGATCCAAGTTCGAGCCTCATCAATCATGCTAGACATTTTCATTTCTACAAATGGTATCATGTCACGGTGATGATATTCGATCTCTTCACTTCCATATCTAATCACGACAAGTCCCAACCCATTCAACATTCTCTTTTCCTGATTCCATAAATATCAAAGACTCATAGACCGACATAATGAATTTTGGTTCTAGAGTGATGAATGCACACTATTCAAATTATACTGACCTACATGAGCCGAGGCATAGAAATATCGAGGTCAAAAAATTAATTTATTTTCATATGGTGGGGGAGTTATCTAGAAACTTCACATAAACATACAAACCCACATTGTGATTGAGGCCCCAAGTGTATATATATGTAGTATGACTCATCATTTGCTAAGAAGGATCCTTATAAACTAAATCTCCCAGCTCGGTGTGGGTGAGAAGGTTTATATTCAAACAAAGAAATAACATCAAAAGCAACATTGTATTATGTCAATAATTCCCTAATGTATGACAAAGCAACATAAATGTGTTTCATCGGGTATGTGCACGTTGCTTTTTCCTTTCGAGGCCCAAATGATGCGGATATAGCATGTGTCTACCACTGATGACTGCATGCAGCTCTAAGTATTGGATGCCGCTACATAAGAAAGATCGAAGCCCTGTGAGAAACGACAAGTGAAGAGTTTTAGCGGTTCTAACAGATTCCAGAACCCATGCTTTCTTTAAGCATAGTTACATTGAATTTAGTCAAGCTCAACAATGGTTAAAATCAAGTCTTGGAGAAACACGGATTTTGTTGTGCATCTTTCAAATGTTGATCCTTTTTACACCATCAATGATCTTATAAGAAAGCAAAGCTCGATCGCAAATCCATACAATGAACAACCTTTGATTACACAGGCAGTAGTAGCCTGGTGTATAGTGAAGAATTTAGACACATAGTTTAAAGGTTTGAAGAGCATCTAAAACTCAGGGACCCACGGTATGGGATACTCAAATTAGATCTTAAAATGGTAGCCAAGTTTGGAATTCGCAAAACTTAGGAGAGGATTTGCTAATGGAAACCCGGTCACCATGGTTCTGAATGTTCAAAGGTAAAATGTGAGCAGTCATGAGTCAGCAAGATATGTAAGGATAAACACAAAGTCACACGTGTCTTGGTTGGAAACATGGATTAAGAGAGCCACAGGTTTCACAACTCACAACATTCTCCATATGTAGGAATATAATAACCAGTGTGTACCGATGGAAATAATTTGTTCTTCATGAATGACATAGAGGTTGGCACTGGCAAAGTACATGAACTATTTGATAAATTGCCTATCCGAGTTTGTTTCCTATTAAGCTTTGAATAGAGGAACGATAGTAGGATCATCTAGAAATTCCATGGGAAGATAAGGGGTTGGCATATGTTAACCTATCAAGTGAAAACAGTGGGAACCATGGCAATTTGAGGAAGTTATTATTGCAGAGATCCCTTGTGCTCAGTTTTCTTTTCATCGTAATGAGAAAAGGCTTTAGCATTTCTCATAGCACTAGGGATATGAATTTAATATTGATTCTCGCTTCCAAAGTTATAAATATCATAAGGATTTTCATGAAAAGTTTGAGTAACTTTTATAAATATTGAACTCCCAAGAATCAATTATTTAAACTGTCGAGAAACCGAAAAGGCAGAGGGAAGCTTATTTATTGAAGATTTTCACATTACCTTAGGGGTTCCACTTTTTCTTCCAGTAGCTACAGACTGTGTGCTGTCAGTAGGGGGAGATTTTTCAGTTTTGAAGGAAAAGAATGCAGACTTTGGAGCTATAGCAGAATAGAGCTATACTTGCTAGAATTTGTGTTAATGATTAAAGAGGAATTTGATTTTGAAATGTAATTTAAGGGAGATGGTTTTTATTTTCTGATGCATGTGTAATAGGATCTATGTAGTCTTTTACATCTTAAAGAGGAGAGGTTTGAAAGATATCTGCAAATTAGAACTTTGAGTCTATGTAGTTTTCTTTCCACTGATGGTTATGTTGCTGTAAATTTCAGTTTTCTTTAAGTGTATCAGATGTGCTATTTTCTAAATGCATTTGATATCAAGATCTTTTGGAAGCTTTGATTCGTCTTTTCTCAGGAGAATGGCAATTGTTCTTTTGGCCTTTGTCCTTTATAATGTAGCATTCAGTAAATGAACTTTGTGTCATCTGCTACTCCTTGCTTTTCTTTTTTTTAGGTTTTTAGGTTTCACATCTACTCTATGTTTATGGGTAGATGTCTATGGTCCTTTTATGCTTTCTGGTAAAAGCATTTATATTTAATTCATTTTATATTTTATACGAGGAGTTGTACTCGATAAAAAATTAGAGGAAGGTTATCAATCCCATGATAACCTATCCAACTGTTGGTGTTAGTTTTTCCTTTCACTTGGGCGTTCAGGGTTAGAAATGCATACATTTTCTCGAAGGACAATCTGTTCACTAATAGGGTCATTCCCCTATCTGAAGTTCACTAAATAAAGTTTAGTGATTAATCAACTAGAGTATATTGAAGATCAATTAGCTAGTGCAAAATTGGCAAGGGCATATTGCAAATGAATCATTACTTAAGGTACATTGATATTAATAGAGTTGCTATCTTTGGCATGTGTTGTTAAAGAGGGAGAAGGTTACTGCCATATCTCAGAGACATTTTTTTTATTAAGAAGGAGAAGTTTGCTGTAAGAGGGAGAAGTTTGCTATCATAGAGCTATTTGAGACGGAGAATGAACTTGGCATAAGTTGATGCAGAAAGAAGTTTTTTGATAGAGGGAGAAACTGAAGACAGAAAGAGTTCACACTGACATAGGGAGTTTTCATGAATAAAACCAAGCATATGTTTCTTACTTTATTCTTGTTCCAAAATTTCATTGTGTTATGACATGTTGCCATCAATGTCAAAGAGGGAGATTGTTGGATACAATTGATTAATTGTGTATTATCTTTGATGTTACAAAAATGTCATATCATCATTAGTCAGTGTATGTTGAACTCACTCGAGTAATGAAGAAAGTGTTTTGTATCTACCAAGCGTTCCTGATTTTGCGAAGCTATGAAGACAATGTCTATTGAGTTCACTCAGGCATCAAAGGAAAGTTTGTAGAAGATGAGTGTTAACCAAGTTCACTCAGTTAATGAAGAAAAGTTGGATGAAAGTAGTGTTAGCCAAGCTCACTTGGTTGCCAAAGGATTTTTCAAGTTTGCAATGTTAACCAAGCTTCTGTTGGTTAACATAGAAAATCATTTTTGAATTAGTGTCTACAGAGCTAGGTCAGCTAACAAAGAATTTTCATATTTTGACATATTAAGTTTAATTGATTTATCTATTGGTTCTAGCTGATTGAGATGATGAATATTAAGTTATTCTAAGTTGTATATGAGCTAACTTGACAATATGAAAGATATAAGTATAAGGTCAAGTTGTGGGTTCAAGAAGTTTGAGAAGTAGTGAATGTATTCAAGATTTAATGATGAAGAGAGGAAGCAAATTGAAGGATAAGAAGAATATCCTTGTGGAACAGAAAAGTTGTATTCAATTAAGAAGGATCAAGTACAAGCTAGAACAAAGACCTATAATCAGCAATTCAGTTGCATTCAAATTAGATCATCTCATTGTTACTCTCTAACCATTATAGCAGTGATCAAAATCTCTTAATAGATTTGGCTTAACAACTATTTGTAAATCCTCTAACAAGATGACAGTTATGTTGAATTGTCTAAAGACCTTTAACAAGGCCACTCCTAACAGGGTGATTAAATCATCTAACAGGGTCACACTTAATAGTTTGTTTTGTAACCTTTAATAGATTTGGCTCCTAATAGAGCTCACTTCAGAAGAGTGAAAATAGTAACTAGTTGTAGTTGGTGGTTTTTCCCAAATTGGGTTTCCACATTAAATCCTGGTGTCAAATGTTTTCATGCTATTTTATTTTATATGTTTGCAACTAAGTTAAAGAAAGGATAATGACAGATAACATATAAATATTTTCATATTCAATACTTATCGAGTGACATCATTTTATGTGTGTTTACCGAGTTTTAACAGTATTCAGTTCTTAGAATTTATTTTGTAATTTTGTACTAACATCTAATGGATCTGAGATTTATTTTAGTGGTAATTGATTCACCCCTCCCCTCTCAATTACCCCTCTTATATTTCTAAAAAATGCAGCTCAACTAGTAGGCTGATATGACTAAGAAGAACCTCCACCTATGAAATCAGAACATTTTGAGATTGTATGACACACATTCTAAAAGTAGTTAGTTTTCATAAATAGCTGCCATGTACTGAAATGACCCTTATTGCAAAACAAAAATATTTTTGGGTGATGCAAGATTCTTACACCCAGGATGCTCCTACATCAAACACCTAGGGTAATTTGAGAAGTGACCTTGTCACATCTTAGGTGTTTAGAGGAAAACCAAGGAAGATAACCTCCTCCATGGTCAACCATGATGAATTCTCAACAAGTTTTCATTTCCACTTGACCTTATATAATGCATATTATTTGTTCCTTGTACTTCTACCAACTTGACTATTTATAATGTCCTTAATCTCAATTGTAGTTGAAGTAATTGTTAAAATACTCCACTATGCTTCTGCAAATTCATCTCCCTCACCTCCTTCATAATATTTTGTCAAATCTGAAATGCTAAATATTGGTAAAATATTCATTTCGACAAGTAACTCTACTTCATAGGCATTTTTAGAATCACACTTTTTCACTATCTTGCATGGTCCAAATCTCTTCATTTTCAGCTTATTATATTTATGGACTAAAAGTTTCTCCTTCGATAAATGAACCATGAGTTCATCTGCAATCTAAAATTCCTTATACCTTGTTTTCTCATCTTCCTTAGCCTTATATTATGTAACCATCCTTGTAATGTGGTTCCTCATCTCCTCATGGATGTTGTTCAAATCTTCTACAAAATCCTCTACTTCAGCACTACTTATCTCTCCTTTATCCAACCCCCTCAATTTAGAAGCATTTTTGAGATTGCTCCCATAAACAATCTGGAGTGGTGATCTACTAGTACTTCTATTGATATGATTATTGCATGCAAATTCTTCCTGTGGTAAAATAGGATCCTAGCCCTTTGGTTTATGTCCAACCAAATATCTTCCCAAGTTCCCCAAACTCTTATTCACAACTTATGTCCATCCATTAGTCTATGGATGATGTGATGGACTAAAATTCAAATATGCCTTAAATTTCTTCTATAGTGTATGCCATAAGTACCCTGCAAACTTAGTATCTCCATCCGAAACTATACTATTTGGTAGACCATGTAGTATTATCACTTCTTTGCCAAACACCTTTGTCACATAAACATCAACAATATTCTTCTTGCAGGGAATGAAATGTGTCATATTTGCAAATCTGTCAACCACCAAAAATATAGAATCATGACCATACCAAGTCCTTTGAAAACTAAGGATGAAGTCCATGCTAAGATCCTCCCACACCTTCTTAGGTACAAGTAAAGATTGGTAGAACTTAGTGTTTTGCTTCACTCCCATTGCTATTTGTCATACTCTACAACTCTGCACAAACTTCTTCACATCTTGTTGCAACTGTGGCCAATAATAATTCTTAGCAACCAAAGTAATGGTTTTATATTTTACAAAATATCCAGTCAATCCTCCACTATGCTTCTCCTTGATGATATTCTCCCTCATACAACTTCTTGGGATGCACATCTAACTTCATTTGAGCAACGTACCTTTCTAGATTATGTAATCCAACCACTTTGTCCTATCAAGTGTAACATGATTTGTAAAATCTCTCCAAGCTTCACAAAAATCAAGATCATCTAGCTACAAATTCTTGAGTTCCTTGAACCGAACCACCTCAATTTGTATTTATGTCAGCAAAATTCATGTTTTGCTAAGAGCATCAGCAAATCTATTACACTTTCCACTTCCGTGTTTCAAAACAAATGTATAACTCTGCAAAAACTCAACCCATTTCAAATGCCTTTGGTTCAATTTTCCTTGACTATTCAAATATTGCAAAGCTTGATGATCAATAGACAAAACAAAATCCTTAGGAAGAAGATAGTATTTCCACTTCTTCAATGCCTAAACTATAGCATAAAATTCCTAATCATAATTTAAGAAATATTATCTTATGACATGATTCAACTTCTCACTGAAATGAGCAATAAGTCTAACTTCTTGGCTCAAAACAACCCCTTTTGATAGACAACTAGCATCATAGTCTAATTGAAATACCTTGTTAATATTTGGAAGTGCTAAAATAAGTTGTTTTATAACTTTCTATTTCAACAAATTGAAACTCTTATCTTCTCCCATAGTCCACATAAACTCTTTCCTATCCCCTCTCATTGTTTTACTCAAGGGTCCACAAATATTGCTAAAAACCCTTATGAAATTTATGTTAAAACTTTCCAATTCATGAAAAGATCTAACCTCAGTTGTAGTCCTTGGAATAGTCCATTCAAGGATAAACATCAATTTCTTAAGATCCATTTTTAAACCTTTTGACAAAACTACAAACCCTAGGTACACCAACTCCTTCTTCAAAAAACTAAACTTCATTAAATTTATCAGAAATGTTTCCTCCGTCACCTTATCCAACACCTTATGAATGTGCATCAAATGCTCCTCTAATTTTGTTACTAAAGATCAAAATATCATCTAGGTAAATAATAAAAAACTTACCTAGAAACTCCTTCATTACCTCATTCATGAGCCTTATGAAAGTGCTCAGTGCATTAGCTAGCCCAAAAGATATTACTAACCACTCGTACAATCCTTCCCTTGTCTTGAAGGCAATTTTCCACTCATCTCCTTCTCTAATGTGAATTTGATGGTACCAACCCTTGATATCTATCTTTGTGAAATACAGAGCTCCACTCAAATAGTCAATAATATCATCCATTTGTAGAAAAAGAAATATGTACTTGATTGTGATCTTGTTGATAGTTGACAAATCTATGCACATCCTTTATTCTTCATTCTTCTTTGGTGCTAATACTACTATTACAACACATGGACTGAGACTCTCTCAAATCAATCCCTTTTGCAATAACTCATGGACTTTTCTATTCAACTCTTCACTTTCTATCGGTGTCATTCTATGTCTGCCTTGTTTGGAAAAGTGGCTATTGGAATCAATTCCATCTGGTGACTGATCTTCTACACTGGTGGTAATTCATCAGGGACATTATTTGAAACAATATCTAAAAACTCTAACAAATTTGCAACTTCTATAGGAACCTCTTCTACTTCTTCTTTATCATCTTTTGGAATCATAGAAAAACACATATGTTCACACCTCATACCCTCTACAAACATCAAAAAAATATTCGTTGGTAGTAGTACATGCTTTTCATATGTATCCTTCAATGACTTCATCTTATATTACACTTCATCCTCTGTTACAGTGTAGGTATTTGCATGCCTATTAAACTGCCACAACCTACCTAGCAATATATGACATATGTCCATAGGTATAGTATCACAAAGCACCTTGTCTTGGTTGAACTTCATTAAGAATTGCTCATTTATCATGACCTTATGGTCATCATATACCCAATAAATACAATATGGATGTAGATGTTTCTTCCTTTTTATTTTTAACTTGGTGACGATCTTTTCTAGCACCAGATTGTTAGTACTATCACTATCAATGATCACATCACAACACTTATCTTCACATTTGTAGCTTGTCTGAAAAAAAGTTCCTCATTTGATCAGGTTTATTCTCACCAGTCAATAGGAATCTTTTGTTAACTAGGACTTATCCTCTCTTAGCATCTTTAGAATGTGATGATTTGGCATCTTCATCAACATGCACAATTCTGGCCTGGACTTCTATTCTTCTATTAGTCCTTCTTTGGCACTGAGAATATTCAAATGCTCTGCTCCCTTCTTCTCCATAGTGAAAATATTTTCCATAGAAACCTCCTCTTCCAGATCCTTTCCCTCTTCCTCTTCCTCTTTGATATCTATTTTTCTAATAATGGAAATGATTGGAATTATTTCCCCTCTGGTTCTAACTACTATTATTGGCCTCATCCTTATTATTTTGATCATCATTTCGGCCTCTATAAGGTCGTTTGCCAAATATTCCACCGTAACCTCTTTCACTATTCTTGTTATCAAGCTTCTGGTTCAACGTTTCCTCAACTCTTAGGGAAAACTATTATGTCTATTCAATTTTGTTCATTTGGACTAGGCTCAATTCCTCTTGAATTCTTGGCCTCAACCCATTAAGATAATGGACAACTTTATCCTTTTGAGCTTTTGTATGGCTGATTTTAATAATAACTCAGTAGAACTCTTCTATATGCTCTTGAGCAAATCTCCCCGCTTGCTTCAAACCTTGTATTTTCTTCAATAGATCAAACTCATAATCCATGAGAATGAATTACCACTTCAAATTAGCTATCATCCAATCCCATCTTGTGATTTTATCCTTTCCTCTTCTATTTTTCTCCAACTAAATCTCTAGCCACCGGATCTTTGCATACCCCTTTATTTTTCCCTTTGCAAATTTGACCCTATATGGATCCTCAATATCTTCATACTCAAAGTATTCTTCTAATTCATTGATCCAATTAATTAATTCCTCTGGGTTAAGATTTTCCCAAAATGTGGGATCCTAAAATAAATCTCTTCTTCTAGAATAAGAACTAATTCATCTTCAAAATTTTCTTCTTCATCTCTTTCATCCTCACTTTCATCTCTTAAGACAAGGATTATTCCTCTACACATGTGTTCTTCCAATTCTTGTAGTTTTTTCTAGAAGGCTCTTAAACACTTAGGTGTAACACCTGTGACTCTTCCACCACACTCTCTTTATGGAGGCATTTTCGTAGTTCCACTGAAGCCCTAGTGCAAATTGCCTCACAATTGATAATCTGCCTACATGCTTAGCCCAAAACATAGTGCTAGTGCAACTACCTCATAGTCGGTGATCCATTTACAAACTTGAGAACTCCTCTAATACCACTTGATTAAGAGCGCTCCCCTTAATACCACAAATACAAAATAGAAATAGAGAAATAACAACAATTGCCAAGAACAAAATATGGGATTTCTATCATCCCCAGAAATGTAGAATTACAAATTTCATAAATAAAATATGAAAAGCTACATGGGTTAATTCTTTACAATATTATTCAACACAGAGCCACAAACTACCACCCAAAATTGCCTAAACATCACTATGAGCCTTCCTTATATAAGAAATATGTCATCTCCCGAGAAGGTTCTAGACATTAACCCTACTAAACCTTGCGGATAAAAAAAATCTAATTAAACATTGTTTCCTAAATTATTACATTGATTCGACCCTAATTATGTTTTTAGGTACCCCAAGTCTTGGAGGCCATAAATTTCAAACCATACTTTTAATTTTCAACTATAAGTACTTTTCAAAATCAATAACTTTTGAACTACAATGCTTGACATGCACAAACATCAGTCCTAAGTCAACCAAAGCACAAATTCACTCTAGAACATCTCATTCAAATCTAAGCTCAAAGATTTCATGCCCAAAAAGCTCAAGAACTTATGCAATACATATGGTATAAAAATGTGGCTCCACTTGTAGGCTAATTTGACTAAGATGAACCTCCACTTGTGAAATCAAAACATTCAATATTATATGACCACTTACTAAAAATAGTAAGTTTCCACAAATAGTAACTTTGTGCTGAAATAGCCCTTATTGAAAATTGAAAAACAAAAATATTTTTGGGTGATGCGAGATTTCCTTTTACACCTAGGATGCTCTTGCATCATAATTGTGGAGAACCCTAGTTGGATTGGTCGTAGGGTAGAAAATCTTATTTCTTACCTATATCTTGCATAGGGTTATGATCTTGCAAGAACCTATTGTCAAGATGGTTTGAGATAGAGGAAATGTTATTCTGGATATATTGAGACAAATTACAACTAGACTAAATGTTTTTAGATATTCTAAAGGAGAGGAGTGCATCTTGATGATGTTAGGGATGATGAAGCAATAATGGATCCTAATCTAGAACCTAAAGTAGAAAAGGATGAAGAGAGGATTTTAAGGGTTTTTTCTTGGGAAAAATCTAAACCTATCGTTGAAGTTTCTATTTATGATGGGAAATTGGACACCAATGCCTTGTTGGATTGGATCTCTGAGATGGAGAAGTTCTTTCAGTATGAGTGAACCCATGATAATAGGAAAATGAAAATAACAGTCACCAAATCGAAAGGCCACACTTCACTTTGGTGGAAACATTCACAAATAAATAGACAGAGGAAAGGAAAAGAGAATATTAGAATTTGGGAGAAACTAATGGGTAAGTTGAAGAAGAAGTTCCTCCCTATGGATTACCAGGTTAATTTTTTTAGGAGAATGCAAAATTTGAGATTGAAAGATACGATTGTGAAGGCTCATACTGAGGAGTTCTACAAGTTAGACATCAGATCTATACATGTGGATGATGAGGTTGACAATTTTTCTAGATAGCTGAATGGATTGAGGACTATAATTCAAGATGAGATCAACTATGTAAAGATAGATTATGTTGAGGAAACATACCAGTATGCGTTGAAAGTTGAAGAGGTCTTGGCAAAGAGACATGAAAAAGACAAAGAGGAAGAAGATGAAGATTTCAGAGAGGTAGAGGCATATCTTATGGAGAAAATAGAAGATTTGATGGCATAATGCAAGATAAAGGAAAAGGTCAATGGAAAGAACAAGATAGAGACAAGACTGAGTGGAGATGTGGTAGTTCACACTAAGGAAGAAGTAGTTTTCATTGAGGTAGTTATAGAAGAGAAGGATTTTTTGGAACTTGATTTAAGTGTGGAGAAGACGGTCATAGAGCCTTTGAATTTACTCACTCTAAAAAGATGTGAAATAGTAGTTAAAATATAGTGGCTCAAGACCTAATAAACTTGAAAATGGAAGGAACTTGATGATGAGGAGAACATTGTGGAATGAGAAAGATAATAAGAACCTATTATAAGAAGTTTGTTCAAGATTAGATGCAAGATTGCAAATAGATAATGCAAGTTAATCATTGATAGTGGGAGTTTAGATAACCTGGCATTAGAGGAGTTGGTTAACAAGTTACAGTTACATGAGACATCCTAAACCATACCATATTAGTTAGATTAGAAATGAGCATAACATACTGGTAAGTGAACAATGAATTATGAAATTCAAGTTTGGAAGATATTATGATGAAGTCCTATGTGATATCATGCCTATGGATTATTGTCAAATACTTTTAGGTAGACCTTCATAGTATGATACACAAGAAGTGCATAATGAAAGACTAATGAATATACCATTTGGGATAATAGAAAGTGACAAGTGTCACTACCTTTGATAGAGACACTAGATGATCACTCTACAATAGTCAGGGTTTTCCTAGTAAATAGACATCAATTTGTCAAAAATGTGAAGAAGAAAAATGCTTTCTTTGTTGTAATCCCTAGTAAACTAAGTAGTGATAGTATTGACTAAGTTCCAATAGAAATTGAAGAGTTACTTGTCAAGTACAAGGGGATTATTTTAGAGAATGTACCTAATGCTTAACCAATAGTAAGAAGTATAAGTCATTACATGGACCTAATTCTTGGAGCTGGTTTTCTTAGTAAATCACCTTATAGATTGACATAGATCAAGAATGAATAACTTAATAGGAAAGTGCATTAATTATTGAAAAAATATTTGACTAGAAAAATTTTTAGTTTGTGTGAAGTACTTGTTGTATTTTCATCTAAAAGGAATAGAGAATGGATAATGTGCACTGATTCCAGGATAATAAATTAGATAATAGTACAGTATAGGTTTCCTATGTCGAGGATAAATGATATAATAGATTGTTTGAGTGGTACAAGATATTTTACAAAGAATGATTTGATGAGTGGATATCATTAGATTAGAGCCAAAGAAGGTAATGAATGGAAGACTTATTTTATAAAAAAGGATGGTTTGTATGAGTAGATGGTTGTGCCTTTTGGTTTATCTAATGCACTGAGTAACTTCTTGAGATTTATGAATGAGGTTTTTAAGAAATTCATGGGCAAGTTTGTGATTGTATACCTTGATGATTTTTCATATTCAAGAGATCTAGAGAAGAACATTTGTTACATATTAGACAAGTGTTGGAGAAATTGAAAGAAGAGAAGTTGTTGATTAATTTGAAAAAGTGCTCATTCTTGAAAGAGGAGATTGTAGATTTGGGATTTATGAGTTTTGCTAATAGTTCGAACATGGGTCTTAAAAAGGTAAAATAAATTCTTGATTGGTCTACACCTGAGAATGTGAGGGAAGTTAAATCCTTTCATGGATTAGCAAGTTTCTATAGGAAGTTCATCAGAAATTTTAGTTCATTAGAAATATCAGAAATTGGATACATCGAGTTGATAAAAGTTTTGGGACTTTAAAATAGAAGGTTGTTGAATTACTTGTGCTATCTTTATCTAATCTCAATAAGATATTTCAAGTTGAATGTGATGCAAGTGGTAGCTCCATTGGAGTTTTGTTAACTCAAGAAGGTAAACCTATTGCTTTCTTTAGTGACACGTTGAATGATGCAAATAAGCAATATTATGTGTATGATCAAGAACTCTATGCTATTGCTCAATCTTTGAAGAAGTGGAAACAATATTTGGTACCTGATTAGTTTGTGTTGCATACTGATCACAAGGCTTTATAGTATTTGGAATGTCAACATAAATTAAATTAGAGGCATATGAAGTGGGTTGAGTATTTGTAAAATTTCACATTTGCCATGAAGCATAAAAGTGGAGTCACTAACTGAGTTGCATATGCATTGACTAGAAGGGGATCTTTGTTGATCAAGAATAAGGTTGAAGTTCTTAGTTTTGATGAGATGAAACCTTTGTATGAAACTGATCTTGATTTTTTTGAGCCTTGGAGAGCATGCAGAGCATCAAATATTTTAGATCAACTGAATAAACCAATTAAGTATGAAGATTATTTCATTCACGAAGGTATGTTGTTTAAAGGAATTCAATTATGTATAATGAGGGGATCAATGAGAACTAATTTGAAAAAGGAAAAGCACAATAGTGGATTGGTTGGATATTTTGGTATTGATAAGACATTTAGTTTTCTTAAGGAGAAATATTATTGGCCTCAGTTGTAAAAGGATGTTCAAAAGTTTGTAAGGAGTTGTGGAGTTTATCATGTGGCAAAAGGAGTAAGTCAAAACATTATATTTTATACATCTATTTCAGTTTCTGAGAAACCTTTGGACTAATATCAACATGGATATTGTACAACAAGAGAGAACAACTCTATATTATTGTTGTGGATATATTTTCTAAGATGTCACATTTCATACCATGTAAGAAAAAATCATATGTTGTACATATTGTAGAAATTTTCTTTAAGGAGGTTGTCAGATTACATGGATTACTGAGTAGCATCATCTATGATTGTGATAGTAAGTTTGTTTGTTATTTCTATAAGACTTTGTGAAAGAAGCTGGGTATAGAGTTAAATTTTAGTTTTGAATTTCATCTATAGATTGATGGGAAGACATAATTTGTAAACAATAGTTTGGGTAACCTATTGAGATGCTTAGTTGAAGATAAATTGAGTAGTTTGGATTTAGTATTTATACAAGAAAAGTTTGCATATAAAAAATTTGTGAATAGGAGTACTAGAAAGACACCTTTTGAGATTATTATAGATATACAACAAAGAGGTATATCATATATAAAGAATATTGTTGGAAAAGAGAAGCAGGGTGTTGAAGGAAAAGAATTTGTTGAAGTCATGAAGTCTTTGCATGAGAAAGTGAAGCACAAGTTGGAACAAAGTAATAAAAAATATAAGGTCAATGAAAATAGATCAAGAAGACTTGTTTTTTTTGAAGCAAGTAATGAGGTGATGGTTCATTTAAAGAAAGGTAGATTACCTATTGGCACATATAGTAAGTTGAAGATGAAGAAGTTTGGTCATTATAAGATCTTGTGAAGATTTTACGATGCCAATGTTTATGAAGTTGAGTTACTTGATGACATGGAAATATCACTTGTATTCAATGTTGCTAATTTGTATGAATATCATGAATCCAATGAAGAAGTTTTTGCATTGAGTGATTATCCTAAGAAATTATGGAAGTGATTGAATAGATTTTGAACAAAAGAGTTGGAAAGAAAACAAGAGAAAAATATTTCATGGAGTATTTGGTAAAGTAGAAAAAATAGACCTATTGAATATGTTACGTGGATTTCTCAATCTAAGTTGGATTCAAATTAGGTTGTGATACCTTCATGGTTTAGAGAATCATTTATTTCAACCTTAAATGTCTAATGTAGGAGTATCTTGGGTTGTTTGGTTATCCTTCTTAGGTCATTGTGTATGTATTCGGTTACTTCTTTGAACCTTCTCAATAGTTTCTATAGTTGGCTTCATGGATTTTGTTGGCTCTTGATTTGACAATGATTTTAACTACCTTTTGAGAATGCAGATAAAACCTAGGAATTAGCTAAATACCATAGAAAATATTCTCAAGAAAACCAAAAGGACCAATTGAAAAGGCTTTGCAATCTTCTTCCCTTTGAATTTTGTAGGATTTAGGTGCGTATACCCAGGAATTTATTAGTATTTCCTCTTATAACACTATTCACCATAAATTCTTGTATAACAAATTTTTTCCTTTAATTCTTCTAACTGAAAGACTATATATGGAATGTAATTCAACTATTATTTCACACCCTAGACCTTTTCTCTAAATCAAGCATACGGTATCATTGTGGATCTACAAATAAGATATTTGATTTTGATTTATGATTTTAATAATGTGCATCCTTACATGATCTATTTATCATCAACATATGATCAGGCTTTCTCCATTTGGGAATTTATTCATAGAACTTGGACATATTGCAATGGATCTATTTCTCTCACTTTGTGAAAAGAACATCAATAATTAATTCTAAATCCTATACTTATCACATGTCCCTATGATATTTCCAATTCCCTTAAATCATATGAAGCATTTATATAATCATTTTTTATTATCAGAAAAATATGACCTAAGGTATGATTCTAAATGAATCATAATTGGAGTTCAGAATATTTTTTCTTAGAAAACAACATGAGAAGAGACAAGATTAGAATTGGGCACTTAAAATACTTCTTCCTTTGTATTCATTTTGCTTGAAAATAATACAATCTTTATGTTGAAACCTTGTAAATATCAACTCAAAATTAGATATGCAATTGTTTTCTTCACCATTCTAAATCATAAAAATACACAACAACTAGGCCGACTTTGAGAAAACATAGAAACTCTATTCTCTTCCAAATTTTTAGACCCTGAATACCAATCTTGGAAATCCTTTTACAAACAAGGATTGTAACAAGATTCAAACATAGGAGAGTGATAGACACATGTCTTTCAATAATATGATACATAACATAGTTTCACAAGAGACAAATTATCGTTATCAACAACTTTTACAAAACATATAGTTGATAGTTTACATGTTTTGAAGATAGTTTCATAATTTTTCAAGAAGGCGTATCCATAGTGGATGAACAAAAAAAGTAAGATACGCTATTTAGATATCTGCTTCTTTCTCTTTTGATATTTATAGATGATTATTTCCAGCATGCTTCTCAACTATCCTTTATTTCTGATGGGGTAACGATTTCTCCGACTTTGTCCTAATTTTTTTCATCAACTACTACATGTAGGTTTTCTTCTTTTGCTTCTTCTGATGTGTCTCCTTCAACTATTGGTTCAATGACTTTATCTACATACCTTGCAACCTATTCAGTTAGTTTTGTAACCTCTTTTGTTATCTACATACCCACGAACCTATTTAATTGGTTTTGTAACCTCTTTTATTTCAGGAACATTCTTTTTAACAGGTTCTAGAGCAACCTCCTCAACAGGTTGAGAGCTAACCTCTTCAGTAGGTTGTAAAGCCTTCTATGTTTCTTCTTGCTCCTATAACTATCCCTCAATCTCCACCTATGAGTCCCCACTCTTGGATGCATACTTTGTTATCAATTCATTGTAAGTAGTATCACTGGGCCAATTAAATTCCATGATCTCCTTTTCCATGCTAGTAACTATTAGAAACAATAGTCCACCAAGATAATGAGGGGGTGGGGGGGGGGGAATTAGTTATCCAATAATTAAAACATTTATCTTCTTTAAATAAGCTTAACCATTCAACCAAAGTAAACAACAACCATAATAAAATGCTCATTGACAATTATACCAGATATGTTGACTAGGGAAACCCTTCATCAGAGGGAGAACCTTAGTGGGAATGATGCCCACAAGATGATGTACTAATACAAATATTCCTTGTTAGAGGATGGACCCTATTAGGATTCTATTACAACATTTAGTACAATGAGTCTTTGTTAGGAGACTTTGAATCCCTGTTAGGAGATTCCAACCCTGTTAGGAGTTGTGTTATAATGTATGCAAGAAGAGCCCACTACCCAAACATGCTTGATTTCAACTACAAGAAGAGCTCACTGCCCAAACAAGTAATTTACTATTATCTTCTCCCTTTCTTTTCTCTTTCCTTTGTCATGTCAACCAATCCAATCACTGTCAGACCTTGTAGACCAAGTCACATACATCAAATTCAAATACAAAACCTCAATAATGAAGTTTCCTTTGCCTCCCGAGTGCATAAAACAATTCCTTGAGTCATCTGCTAGACCTTCTCAATTAATTATTATAGGACCACATTAAGAACATGTTAGACTTAGTGATAACATTAATCTTTCGCCTTGCAACATAAATAAATTTCCGTACATGCAATATTATGATGATCAAGCTTAGCCACATCATCCTCAACATGTCTTCTCTATGTCCTCAACCTTGATCCTCAAGATATTAGCTCTGCTAAGAGATACAACAAGTTTACCAGAACATGCCTTTGTAAACTCTATCTTAGAACAAACATCACCAAAACTTACGTAATTTCTTCTAGACTTATCCTTTCTTCTTCTAACATTAACTACATATACTAGATACTTAGAAGTATCTCCCATAACCTTGGGTGGTTATAATGCTCAGCTAGCCGTCCATACCAACTTGATCTTTCCACTGTTCTTCTATCAAATATCATACAAAACTACTATGTTGACATCAATGACAAACTCAGTCATGAATGTAACATATCATCATAGTAGTACTCCTCCATAGGAATATCATCAGAATTCATGCTTCCAACAATCTTCCCAAGCTTCCAACAGTAACTTCTTTCCATTTTTCCCTCAACTACTTAACATTAGAAATATAAGATTTACAAAAAAATCTTACTTCTATTGTTCTCTTTGTAGTTTTGGCAAATAGATCATTACCATCATTGTTTATTATGTCATTCATTCTGTTGTTGAGCAAGATATATAAATCTTCATCCCACTCTTCAAAAGTTTTCAAACTGAGATCCTTATTGAAAATAGATCGAAATAGGTCAAAATTCTTATTCATGTATTTGGAGAGATTAAATTTTACCTTTCTCTATATTACTTCTCTATTTATATCAAACTCTATCAAACCCATGACATAATCACCTATTTTCTCAATTCAATCATCAATGTGGTCTTCGTCTATGATATTTGTACATGCATTGACCATTTCTTCTTCTTGATCAAACAACTTATGCAAAATTTTCCTTAACATATCTTCATTTTCATTCAAGGATTTCTCAATAACCAAGAGCTTTGATATCTCTTGATGAAGCAACCTAGTGTCAATTCTTGATGCTAGATGCAAAATAGTGCTCCTCACTTTATCCTCATATCTCCTCACAACTTCCAATTGATAAATTTTGAGCTTACTCTTCTCTTTTTCAATTTCTTCATTTGATAATTCTCCATAATTTATTGAGGTCTGGGGAAGTTCAATGGTTAGGCTAGTAGGGGGATGGGGAGTCGGTGATGATGCAATCATTATCTAAGAAGATTCACCCACCGCCTTCTGCTTTCCTTGTTGCTTCTCAAACATTGCAATAATCTTGTCCATTTCATTGATTTTTCTCTCTCATTCTTCATATGCTTCTAGCACCCTTTCATACTTGTTGTTTAAATCAGTAATTGTTTTTTAAAATTTTCTAGCCACATCCAAGTTGAAATCAGATATTTCTTTTCTCATGAGAGCTGACTGTTCATTATCAGTCTCCACCACTTTAAGCATCATTAAGCTTCCCATTTGGCTTGTGTCAGAGGCTTCTTGATGCCTTGACTTATCACTTTTTTGTAAAGTCCCCATCACCAAAGCATCATGGTCTTTACTATACTTTATTCCTTTATGAGCCTCCTTGACTTCTTCTTTGGTTCGGTACCTAGTATCATTTTCCTTTATGATGGTATCAAATACCATAGCATTGGCAATATCTCACTCATGGATATTCAATACACCATTATCCTTTAACAGTTGTCTCCTTTCTTCTAGAGTAAATTTATTGAATCTTTCCATCAATTCCTCTTTTATCTCTTCTCTTATAATAAAGTCCTCTTTATCAAGTTGCTCTATTTTCATCTTTTTGCACTTTTCTTCAAAATTTGACATACTTGACCTCCATAAAAAATGAACAAAAGCCTTTGATTTAACAAAATCATCATCATAGATGAATTTCTTGCAAGGTTTCTCTATAACAAGGTCCAACTCGTTCCCCTTAAAATTCTCTACTGTAAGATCTATTGAGCTGTCGTTTTGCACAATGCTTAATGACATGAATCCTTTCAAACTCTTTTCTTGAAAGGCTAATCTAGGATCAAATCCAAGGTTCTAGGAATTCTTGCAACCTACTAGAATCTACTCAATTGAAGAAAAATGTATTTTTTCATAGGGAGGCTTTTGTTGGTTCCAACCAATTTCAAATATGACGTTTGACCTGCTGTTTTCAAAATTAACAACAAAAGAGATATAATTTTGGTATTTTCTATTTTATGATGAATGCAATTTGTCAATGCAACTATATGAATTCCTAATTTAACCAAGTTTTATAAAATTAAATAACAAAGATAAGGTAACGAGAGATTAAAATAAATAACTTGAAAGGAAAATTCCTAATAGACATAAATGATGGTAACAACACATCTGTGAGTTAAATCGTTGAAAATATCAGGTAGGAAACCAATAAAAATAGGAGCAATGCTTCCTCAATCCCACTGATGCAATCATCGATGAGAACTTAATGATAACCTAAAAATGTTTCCCTTCTCGTCAAATTGCAAGGCCATAGAAAGTGTGCTCATGTGAGACAAGAAGCTATGCAAGAATAATATGTGATCTTTTCTCCAACTTGGTATGTGAATGGAATTCGTTAACATGTGGCAAAAACCAGAACTAAAAGATTGCACAATCAAATCAACACAACAAAATCATTGAATCCATTATTATTCATGAACATGCATTCACAAAAATAACACACTTTAGCAAGAATAACTACACTCAAAATGAGAGCACCAATATTATTGCATCAAAATAACAGCCTAGAGTACATATTACATCCATGTATTTATAAGAAAACATCTCCTATTTTTGTGTTGAGAGTGTGAGCTCTTAAAATGCAAACACATGCTAAAAACTAATTTAAAAAATCTAATTATATACAAACTAGCTCTATCTGGTGCTAAGTAGGTCCTCACCCTCATTTATATCAATTAATTGGTTATGAGCCTTTACATGACTTAAAATAATAAAAGAAGGAGATAACAAGAAGGAAGGTGCAAGAGGATCTGAGAGTCACTGTAAACTCTAAAAATGGAAGCTTGACTTTCTCTGGGTGTTTCTAGGAGTTGAACTACTGTTAGAATGTGTTTTCGGTGCATGGAAAGCTCTAAATTAGGAACTGTTAGTTAACTATCAGTGCATTATTACTTCTTCAAAATTGTCGATGCACCTTTATCAATAGTGCATCTGTGTACCTGTGCACCTAGGCACCTTCAGAGAATTTGTGCAAGGTGCTTAATTCACCAAAAAATCAAAGTTCTTTGTTTTGAAAATAGTTTTTGGGTTTTTCTCAGATGAGGTCTAGGAGCACTCCTTTGTGCTTATTTTCAAAATTTTGATAATTTATACCCTCTTTATAGCCCACCATTGTCATAGACTTGAACTCCTTTTGCTTCTTCTATCTAAATTCCCAAAGTACATGTGTTGAATCTTATCCTTAAGAGTTTCCTAAGATGAGGAACTTGTTTTGGTTCATGTGTCCAACCTCTATTTCTTTGATCTTCTGTGTAAATTCATGAATCAAAACATATGTGTGACTCCATTGAAGGTGAATGTTAATAGCTTAGGTGAGATCTATATTGCTGCTGATAATGAAGATGCTATGATAATCTATGCACTTGTGCATTATGTGCAACACCTTCATGTTATGTGCACTTTCACACCTTTGTGTTATGCACATCTTTGTGCACTGTGAAGTCTATTCCTTGATTTTTTGTTCTCTCTAACTGTCTGATATTTCTCGGTTAGAGACCGGGTGATCCAAATTATCCAAAATGATCAAATGTTTGAAAAAATTTCAAATATTTTTTAACAAGATTTTTTAGGCCTTTTTAATTGGCTTTTTAGGAGGTCTCTTGCCCCAAATTTTAAGTTGAAATTTTCATCAGAGCTCTAGGTCAAATGTTATGATGCCAACAAGTTATGCAATATCATGGATTTTTTTGGGCTATAGATAGTGATGATGTCAATTTATCTACACAAAGAAACAAACACGAGTTATCTTATGTTGAAAAACCCAAAAGAGGACTCCACAAGACTTAGACTAACAAAAAATTGGGTCAATACCAGTCAAGGTAAACAAGACAATGAATTTTCCCCCCAAAAAAGCTAGTTTTGCACACTAGCACACCTTGGAAGGTGTGCTAGTGTAGTAATTTTCCCTGGAAATAGCAAAGTGCACTGTTGTACACTAGCACACATGCACACCTTGACAAGGTGTGAATGGTTTACATGTGCACAAACGTGCACATTTTCATTTTCATTGTGCAAGCAAAGGGGGTCTTACATTGGGGGGGGGGGGGGGGGGGGGTCAGAGTGCACAACCCCACAGGTGGGAACTTTGAAGGTGAGCACCTCTGAGGGTGCCCATTTTGTGACTCAAAATAGGACATGTGTTGTGAGGCCACAACAAGATCCAACACTAGCATTAGCAGCTCCTATAACATCCTCTCCTCTAATTTTTTAGTAGTTACCAAAACATCATCTCGACCTCCCATTTGCTTGAAATGTTCAACCATTTCTTGTTCATTATCAAAATGCATTGGGGTATGGGAAGTAAAATATTTCTCAACCTTTTATGATGTTCCTTCCTTCAATTTATGCTTCTTTGCAGAGGGCTTACTAGGAGGGCTCTTAGAGTATTGTCTCTTATAGACAGAGGTAGGATGAATAAATGTGTTCCTCACAATAACAAACCCAATCTTCCTTTGGAGAGTGTATCTTCCTAAGTTCATTTAAGATACATTTTAGACTCTTGTCATCACCTCATTTTCCTTATCTAGATATGCATTTACTAAGGCATTCTTCTTTTCATTCAAAACTTGAAAAATCTTAGCAAAATGTGTCATTGGCTTATTCAATTTGTCATCCGATTGCTTTGCATCTCTCAATGGGTCATAATCTTGATCAATAGCATTAATAAAATCCATAATCTTTCGATACATCCTCCTTTTCTCCTTTATTTCTTTCCCTTACATCATGCCCACCATGTACACATGTCATGCTATCGCATTATTGCTTTCCTTGAAAATGACAACCATTGATCTTAAAAGATCTAACAATTGCAAAAAAAGATGAAAAATGTTCTTTTGTCTCGCTATGAATGGTCCCACTGAATAGGTGTCTATCTATTGCATTCTTTCTTTTGGTCAATCTCACACATCTTCTCATGGTGAGAAAGAAATGGCCATAGATTTGTTGAGATTTGACAGTTGCTAGGAGATTAGTACAAACTGGAAACTCTTGGACGCATGCCACAACATCACATTCTTGCTTCCATTAACAAACCCACACTTTATTAGAGAGAAAAAGTGACATCCATTGATTTTGAAAGATCTGATGATTTTGAAGTGAGGTGGTTATGTAGCTAGACTTTATGCTTTGCCTGGTCCACTGGACATGCATCAGGTTCTCACATTTTTGCAAAAGGTAAGAACCTTGCATCTTATCATAGCAACTATATGATGCCCATAGATCTTCCAAGATATGATGGTTGGATATGAGGCAATTATTTTGGTTTTTTTTTCTCAACAGGGTAAACATTCAACCAATAGAAATGTGACAAATGCAGATAATTCAAACATTTTGAAAGACAAAACTGTCACGTATGCTTACATTTTACCAGAAAGCAATAATCCCACCAATGTGACTTTCGTAAAGACATTTAATTAAAATGAGATGCCAAACTAGGAGAAAATAAAGGACATAAAAAGGGTTTAATTTTTTTACCTAGGGCTTGCCTCTAAAATTTTGAAAAGGCACCTAAAAGATTATAATAATATCAATTTTTAAAACCCAGGATCACAATGAGAATTCAAATAAAACTTAGCTAAAAAGATGGCTAACCTATTCATTATGTCTTCTTTCACCAAGTTGGCTTGGCTTCATATAAATTTTTGCTGAGTGATTCTTGCTTCATTTGTCGAGTGATGATTTTCTCTATTCACTGAGTGTCTTTATTGTCTTGTCTTTATCTATTCGAGAATGCTTTGATTCTTTTTTCATCGAGTTGTCTATTTGGTTCTTCTTTAAGAACCAACCTATGTATTTAATTTATGATCTAGATCTTATGAATGAGATTGGTCACTGAGAAGTGTATGGACCTATTTTAGCTTGTTGCTTTATCCAATGCAGATCTAGAATCTTATGTAAGCTAGTTTGGAAAGTGTAAATAGAGAGTTGAGTTTTTCAGTTTAGGAGAGAGGGAGAGAGAGAAGTGGGAAATAGTAAGTCAAGAAGATTGTGGATCATGCATGATGCATGAGGATTCTAATATGTAATCAAATCTTTGTATTTGGCCACAACTGAGAATGCCTTATAGCTCGACATGCATGAAGTAAAATTTTGAATCAATATAGATATGCTATTCTCTCTCCTTTTGGTGTTGTCTTTTGGTTTTTTTTCTTTCATTTTGTTAACTTAGTGTGGTTACATGGTAACTGGGTGAGCCATTGGCCTTAGCTATCATCCTACCTTATGTCATGAACTTCACATATTAATAAGATTAGGTTTCTTTGGAGCTTCCACCACCAACTATTCCTTTTCCACAACCACATAAAGAAAAGACTCTCGAGATGAAAATGTAACAAATATAAGAAAGTTATAAACCTAAAGTTTCATCTATTGGTAAAAATCTGATTGTACCATATGAGCATGTGTTTGCATATTCCAAGCTTGTGTGGTTGGCTAAGGAAGCTCAACCAAGGAAAATGACCTATATAGAAAATGAGGATGTGGATATGCTTGTCCTTGGCAATATTTCCATAGAGATAAATCTATTTTAGTATCTCAACACATGTCATACATGACATAGGTTGATGTTGGATGATGGAAGGAACAAGTAGGTATGATGCAGGAACATCTCGAGTCTAAGAGCAATCTTGCATCAACCAAAAAATATTTCTTGTTTTCTATGCTAGTATGTCATTCATGAAGTAGTCATGGCTACTTCAAATTTTTTTGCATATGAAGTTAACATCTTGTCAAGGACCTATTTGTGATATTTATCCTAAGTGTGCAATAGGGTAAACTTTAGGAAATCTGCCTCCAAAAAAAGATATAAAATATTGGTGAATATTTCATTATTTTGAAAAAAAAAGTCTATTCATGAATCTTTCAAATTTTTAAGTTTAAATATTATTTATATTTGTGATTATTTTGGAATCATAATTTTTCTATAGAAAATATTGTCAAATCTCAATAATAATAGAAATTTCATTAATTGGCATAGAATATTACAAATGAAAATTGAATATTTTTTTAACTCGTGGAATATTATGAGGGTCATTACATTATATTTTAAATCAATAGTGAATACTAAATATTGGTGACATATCCATAACATAACTAATAATTATGATAATGATTAGTGAATTAATTTTAATTTCTCCAATAATATATGGCAATTTAGGTTGTGTTAATGATAGGGAGAGGGGATGAACTAATCATTAGTTCATGCTCCTAGTTTGCCACTAAGACCTAAGGTGACTTCCAAGTTCACAAAATGGACCTATAGGACCCCTATTAGGGAGATATCCCCCAATCCTAAGCCCCACTCTTCTATCTTGAACAAATCCTCCTCTTGCCAACTATTAGGTTTTCATACTAGGTGGAGAACACTCAAGGTTTAAAAATTGATCTAGGTATTTCTTGACTAATCCTCACACTCAACTTGTAGGATCATGGAGGTCATGTAAGACCTTGTAACGCACTTCTTTTTTGTCCAAGGTAACTCAATGTAATTAACCTTGTTACCAATTTCAGACTTTTGCACCAAAATAGGGCTACTAGAAAAGAACCCCAATTAGCCCTCTTATTCCTAGAAATTAGGGATTTCTTCGAATTTCCTCCACTAATAAACTAAAACTTCATTCATAAGCCTCCATTAAATTTATTAGCACTAACTAAATTTCTAGGTTTTGGGCCTCAAAACTGTCATACAATACCTCTACAAAAATTAAGGGTTTTAAAGGTTTCTAGGCCTTTACAAGGCCAATCTGTTGTTTAGATTGGCTAGGTGCCTTAATATATTTCTAGCACCCTTTCCTTCCTCCCAAGGGACCTTCACTTACTCCCCTTGACTCTCCACAATTTCTCTGCTGATGATCTCCATAACCCTGTTGTCATGGAGCTTTGTAATGTTAATGTTCCCTAGTCGGGCATGCTCTTGCTCACCTAGGGAAAGAGACTAAAAATGCCTCCATGGCTTTTGAGGGTCCTTTAAAAAAAAAAAAGGAAGTAAATAGAGTACACTCACTATCCCCAAGAGGTTGTACTATTTCTATGGTGGGATAGTGAGTTACATCTCCTTCAATGCCAACTGCCTAGTTCAAGACAACAAACTGGTTGGAACAGAAAGATTTACAAATCAATGAAAAGAAACACAAGGAAACCTAACCTACTGAAGCAAAAGTGTCCTAAACAAGCCTATTTATAATGCCAAATGAATACAACAATGAAATTAACATTCAAAAACTTTCTTCGGTCTATATTTTTTCTTTTTATATTCAAAAACCATGCTACAACATATAGTTCATACACTGACTCCCAACTTCTGGTAACTTTAGGGTTTAGTAGGCTTATATATGGCCTCTTAGGTCTTTTAACCTCATAATTAGGGCTTCCATTGGCCTCCACCATGCTTGCAAGGGTTTTTTGCAAGTTAATCAACAATTTTGCAAAATTGCAACTTTTCACAATTTTTATGTTGACATCTAGTTGACATCTTTTCTTGCCAAATTGGCTATCTCTTAGCTTTTTAATGCTAGAGACCCTTCCATATGCTAGAGACCTATTCTATGACTTCATGGAATCTCTTAAATTATAAGGTCACTTATGACTTCATGACAAGGAATACCTTGATTGCAAGGCCATTTAATGACTTCCTATCCCCTAGCCAATGTTGCCAAAACACACACCTGGGTCCTCAAACCTTTATTCTAACTATAAGGCTCCCTTAAAGAATAGCACAACAAAATTGCAAGTGGTGAGGGCCCTATGTTTCAAGGTGCCCTTGCACTAGTTAAATCTTAAATTACTAGACAAATTACCAGCGAAAAATTTCTAAAATTAGCCACTAAAAAATACCTTGGTGCACACACCCTAGCCATTTGTTTTCCTTGAGTTGTGTGACATTCTTTTCAGTCTGTATTTCTTGTGTTCTCTCCTTGTGAGGTGTGTTATTTCTCTTGGAGCAGTTTTCTAAGTCATGTTGGCATGTTGCAAAGTTAGGCGTCAACACCTCAAACATGTGTGGATCCACCTTCGAGTCTGCATCACTTCATGTTTATATTTTCTTTGGTTGTGGTTTATATCTCCAAGGTTGGACCTATAATCTAATTAAATTCTTGACTAGCTAGCTTGTGGCTTAGTTGCCTATATAAGAAGCTTGGTTAGAAGTAAAAGAGTAGGCAATATATAAGAGAGGACATTGAAGAAGAAGATAAGATGTGAGTTTGGATTCTTATTTCCTAATCTCTTCATATATGGCCTTAAATTGAAAGGCCTCATAGCTGGGCATGTTGCTTGTTTTCTTCTAACTATTACAAAAAAGTAGTGACCAATTGTTGAGCTTTATGTTCAATGTATTGCTTATTAATTACACCTAAGTAATAGTCTGGAATCTTTCCTTATTGTGTGTTTCTTATATGTGTAACTTTGAGAAAGGGATATTGGTAGGCATAAGTTGGGTTGATTCTCCTTAATCTTGAATAATCTCTTTGTGTCAAGTGGTATAAGAGCAGGTTCTTTCTTGTAGATTGGATTGTGGGGAACCTCATTGGATTGGTTGTAGGGTGGTAGATCTAAGATCTAACCTACACCTTGTAGAAGGTTACAATCTTGTAGGAACTATTGTCAAAATATGACACAAGGAGGAATTTAAATAGCTAGGGCCAGAGGCACACCTAACTATCCAAACACTTTGCTGAGCAAACATAATAAAAGAAAATAGACATAGAACAACACTAAGGAGAGAGAGAATGAAAATCATTTTATTGAGTCATCCAATTATCAGCATACATGCCTAGCTATAAGGCCTTCTAGATTATGGCTATATACAAAAGAGAACTTCTAGAAATATCTACTTTAAACTCTCTAAGTTCTACCTAACCTAAACCAAATATCCCTACTTATACTTGCCAAAATGGCTTACAGAAGATTCTAGATTATTACAAAATAGAAAGGTCGACCTTAAAATGGTCTGAACACATCCCAAGACAAGATCCTATCATTAAATTCATGATCTAAGTTAAATACATAAGTCAGCTCAAACTAAGAACCAATCACAAACAAAATCAGTCAAAGAAAGAACCGAGCATCAACAAAAATCAAGTTCACTCAGCGCATGAAGGAACACTCAGTCAACAATGGAACTCGGTTAACACTGGAACTCGATAGAAATTGGCAAAATGAACCAAAAAGAGCATGTTGTGGCTTTCTCATCAGTTATTCCTTGACACAACACTCTAAATCATATTGTATCAAAGAGGGGCAAAATGTAGATGCTAAAAAATGGTTCACATCTACGATTTCATCACTTCTTCATACTAATTTGCCCCATTTTCTCATTCCACTAACTCTAATCTTTTGGCCAAACTAATCATTTTTCATCATTTGTATCCTCTTTCACATCAATTTCATATCAATTTGAAATCATTTCATACCAACTCAAAATCACCCCAAATCAACTCGAAATTACTCAGAATCGATCCTAATCATCACAAAACATATCAAACATCCCAAATCAACCATCATTTATCTGATCCTCGACATTGTTGTGGCTTTTAGTGCCTTGGAAACTTATCAATCTGACCTTAATACTATCATGGCTCTCAATGCTAGGTCAAACTATCATTTATGTCATCCGATCTTTGACATTGTTAAGGCTTTCAGTGTCGGATCATGACATTATCAACCTCTTTAATAATATTGACTATTTTTGTCGATATTTTTATGATCAACCTTATTAATCAATCTCGATCTTGTAGCATTTACAATGTTAGTTAAATGTTACATATCTTTAGTTCTTGTCATGTCTCCTAGGCATGTTATCAATTTCAATCAATCAATCAATTTGACCATGGCTTTGGTTTACCTATCATCATCCTATTCAATTTGTATCATCATCACGTTTCATCAAAGGATACTATCACACTTATTTAATCAATATGACCAATCATCTACTAATTTTCTCTATAAGATTAAACAACCCATAATTTAATCCTATGTCATTACAAATTATTCTTCTTAACTAACATCCTCAATTAATTAATTAATTAATTGATTCAAAATTTGCAAACCATTGAAATTCTTAATTTCTTAAGTCACATTTTCCTCCATTAATTCCATTTTTACTAATTTCTATTTTGTGGAATAAAAGATTTTTAATTCAAATATTCCATGAAATATTGACATCATCATGACACTCGGGTATGACACCTCGTGGATTCTCCTTTGACATTTGACTAAGATATGTCATAATCCAATATTATTATTCCCTTATGCATGTCTATCTTTACCTTCCTTTGTCATAGATTCTTGGCTTTAAGTGGGCTTGAGGTGTCTTATGACACATCATAGATTCTCTTCCATCTTTAGCCAAGTTTGACTTCCAAGCATCATACAATCCTGCATTTGGCATCTTGTGTCATATGCATTATGGATTCTCCAAAGAATGTCTTTCCATGTTGCATATCCAAGGTGACAATTCCAATGCTCTCATCCTCCGTGTTGATTATAAAATGAGCATTCTTCCTCTCATTTCCGCTCCTAATTCTTGAGTTCTTGAGTCCCTAGTTTTCTCATCTTTTGCACTCTTGTTATCACACTAAAATCACAACTTCAATTATTCTCATAGAATTATCATCATCTTAGGATTTTTCTTCATAATTGTATGCATTATAGGCAATTTGGAGCTACATCACATGGAGAAGAAAGAAGGACATGGGAGCTACAAATGAAAGAGGGAGTTTTATATTTGCTTTCTTGTTTTGTCATTTGGCTTTCATGGTAGACTAGTGGGTGTTAGCATATATTGATTGAGTTTGTGATTTTCTCATAATATGTTATTCATTTAACCCATTTTCCTAGTCCTAAAGATAACAAGGTGACTCAAGATGCTCTGCATCAAACACTTAGGGTTGAAAGGCATGATTCTCCTAAATTATTAAGTTGTCACAGTTTGAGTTGAATCCAACTCAAATTGAGAAAACCATGTAGCATCTTCAACTTGTCTATTCTTACACTTCACCAAATATTCATAGTAATATTTTCCTCTTGTGCTTTTATCAACTCTCAGATCCAATATCTATTCAACCTCTTCAATCAACTTCTTAGGATAATCGTTTGATAGAACAACTTCATCATCTAATTCATGATACTTATACAAATCAGCAACATTGAATATAGGAGATATATCCATGTCATCATGTAACTCAACTTCATAAGCATTACCACTGGAAAATGTCCTCAAGCCCTTACAAGGTCCAAACTTCTTCATTTTTAGCTTACTATATGTTCTAATAGGAAATATGTCTCTCTTCAAACAAACCAACACCTCATCACCAACTTCAAAAACATGATGTCTCCTAGACTTATCTGCATTATCCTTACACTTTTGATTACTTTGTTCCAACTTCAACTTCAACTTCATATCCTAATGAAAAGACTTCATAAAATCAACAAATTCTTCCTCTTCAACACTTCTCTTCTCTTCACTAGCAACATCCCTCAAATCTAATACTCCTCTTGGCCGCATTCCAGTAACAATCTCAAAAGGTGTTTTTCCTCTACTCCTATTCACAAAATTATTATATGAAAACTCATCTTGTGCCAATATCTTATCCCAATTACTCAGCTTATCTCCAACTAAACATCTCAGCAAATTACTCAAGCTTCTATTCACAACCTATGTTTATCCATCTGTGTGTGGATGGAATATAGATTAAACTCCAACTCAGTATCTGACTTCTTCCATAAAGTCCTTAAAAAAAACCAAAACTTACTCTCTGTTAGACATGGTATGATGTGTCATTTTAAAAAATCTATCCACAACAACAAATATGGAATCATACCCTCTTGCTATCTTAGGTAATCCAAGAACAAAATCCATACCGATGTCATTCCAAGGTTTTTTTGGAACAAAAATAGGTGTATACAATCCAATATTTTGACTTACTCATTTTGTAACCTACCAAATTCTGCAACTCCTTATAGAGTTCTAAACATTCTTATACATTTGTGGCCAATAATACTTATGTAGACACCTAAATTTGATTACACTGCTTTGGTAATCTAATTTAGCCGTCTTTAAAGGCATCATTAATTAAATTCTTATTTAATTAATCCTTTGCCATCCCTAGTTGATTAAATTAATTAATCATCTATAGTCCTAATTGATAAATCAAATAATCTATTATATATCAATTAAATCCTATTCTTCTATCTAATTCCAAAAATACCCATTTATTAAATAAATCTATTTAATAAATGAAATCCTCAAATTCAAAAACCCCTAACCTATCTCTAATCCTCCATTTAGCCTAATCCACCCCATCCACCCATACTAACCAAGCTTAGCCACTAACTCACCCACCCTCATTAATGCCATGCACTTGCACATCTCTAACATCCCTAAGCTAATCCTAAACCCAAGCCTAATCCACCCCCTAATGTTGTCACATTCCTTAAACAAGTTTAAGACTTTCCTAATCCAAACCAAAGTCTCCCCTCAAAAAACCCAACCACTAAGTCATGAGTGCTCTTACAAAACATAAAGACTTTTACAAGCCCACTCATGACTCTTACACCCATCTCCCACACTCTTCCCTCTTCCACACTCATTCCTCTTACATCCCTCTTACATACTCAACCCCACTCATCATGCCTTTAACCAACCCTTTACCCTACCCTCTCACACTCATCCTCCTTGTGACAAGTTTCACCTTCCCATTGGTGCTAAACAAGCACAATCCATGTGCTCTCCTTTGAGTGCATCCTAGCCCTCCTTAAGCCTTCATCCATCCTTGCATCTAAGCCCTCCATCTCTCTACCCCTTAGCCTATAAATTGAATCCCATCCCAAGCCATTTCATCAACAATCTTTGAGCTAAAGTTACCATGCTATTTTGAGAACCAAAGCCATCAACCATACCCTTATAATGCCAAATTGAGAGCTCACAAAGCTACCAATTTTCAACTACCCATCTCCATTGAAGCAACTTTTGAGCATCTTGAGCATACATCCACAGCAAAAGGACACATCTACAGAATCAAGAAAGCATGGAGTGTTTTCTCTTGTGAGGTTTGCACTTCTTATTTTCTTTCTTAGTCTAAGCATATATGTGAATTTAGTTTTTGGTTTTTGAATGTTTACTTTATTTGTTAATGTTCTTTGCACACCAAATTCTTGTTCTACAACTTATTCTTAAGAAAACTCAATGTCAGATGAATGCTTTTTGTTAATCAAATTAACTCTCATAAAACTTTTTGGTATACACAACTGAATTCCTTTGAACTGCATACCTTCATGAATGAAATACTCATCAAACTTACTCATTTGATCTAATAGATTTGGTGCTCTAGACTCTACCCACACCTTAGAAAAATTAGGGTCAATATCATACAATTCATTCATGCTATCAAAACCAAGAACTTCAACCTACATCTTGGTAAAAAAAGAACATTTTCTACTAAGTGCATCAGTAACTTAGTTGGTAACTCCACTCTTATGTTTGATCACAAATGTGAAACTCTTCAAGTATTCAACCCACTTCATATGTCCCTAATTCAACTTATATTGACTTCCCAAATACTGTAAATTTTTATGATTAGTATACAACACAAACTCTTTAGGGATCAAATAATGCCTCCACTTCTTTGAGACTTGAACAATAGCATAAAACTCTTGATCATACACATAATACTTCCTTTTACCATCATTAAAATTATTCACTAAAGAAAGTAAGAGAAGTTGGAGTTTTCATTTATGGAAACATATATATCAATATTTGAAGGCACAATTGATAGTTAAAGAACTCGTAGTCTATGACAAAAAATTGTCTAAGTCTTAGACAGTTTAACTAGCAACACATGAGCAGTTTTGATAATGTGTAGTATATAGAGATATTTGGCAAATGTGTAGTTAAGGACAGGTAGTACAAAGTGTCTTGATAAAATGGCTAGGTGCGAGATATGGTATGGACAATACGACATCAGATATATTAGTTTTATTAGTAAAGGCAGTAAACATAGCACAATAGAAAAAGGTGAATTAAAGGTTAATGAAATTTTTTAGTTATGAAATAATTACTTAACTAAATAGGGATGAAATCCTAGATATTAACTCTATGTTAGCAAGATTTATTTTTCTATTATGCCATGTGTGTGAATGTTTGAAGACTAGTAGGTCAAGTTTTGTAAAATGTAAAGGTATAAGTAAAAGATGAAATTATGCAAAGTAATGTGTTGACATGTGTAATATGTAAATGTGTTGAATATGATATGTGAACTTACGTGAAGGCTATGTGAGGTATATGTGATGTGAAATCTGATGTATGATCAGAAGATTGCAAAGTACAATAGACAATGGTGAAGAGGTTTTTGTATCTATCTCTTTTATATATAAGAATTACATTGTATAATTGCATGTTTGGGTAGTTGTATAATCTTGCATACATTTTTTAATACCAACTAGTAGGCCAATCCAAAATTGCTTTAACCTTTGCATTATCTATTCTCAAACCATCAGCTGAAATCACAAATTTTAAATACACAATTTCCTCTTGTATAAAGGAACACTTCTTCAAATTAATCCACAACTTCTCCTCTTTAAATTTCTACAATACTTGTCTAACATGCTCAAGGTGTTCTTCCTTAGTCTTACTGAAGATTAGACTATCATCCAAATAAATAATCACAAACTTACCCAAAAATATCTTGAGAACTTTATTCATCAACCTCATAAAAGTACTAAGTGAATTAGTCAAACCAAAAGGCATAACCAACCATTCATATAGACCATCTTTTGTCTTGAAAGTAATCTTCTATTCATCACCTTCTCTGATTTTGATCTAATGATAACAACTCTTTAAATCAATCTTGGTAAAATGCTTTGCTCCACTCAAACAATCCATTATGTCATCCATCCTTTGCATATGAAATCTATATTTCACTGTGATCTTGTTAATAGCTCTAGAATCAGTACACATTCTCCATTCTCCATTTTTCTTAGGTGCTAATACAATAGGTACATCACATGGACTCAAACTTTCTTTGATCAAACATTTCCGCAACAACACTTCCACTTGTCTATTAAGTTTTTCATTTTCTGTAGGTGTCAATCTATATGGTGCTTTATTCGACAAACTAGCTCCAAGAATCAAATCCATACAATGACTTATACTTCTTACTGGGGGTAAACCATTAGGTATAACTTCTACACTAATCTCCTTTTATTCATCAAGTAAAATTTTAATTTCTAATGTCACTTGATTAATACTACTAGTTTTTGTTTTCAGTCAATTACTACTATCCTCTAACACTTAGCCATTATTTTCTGCCACTCGATCATCACTATTTTCTCTCACTCAATTACTACTAGAACAAATTTCTCTTCTAAGAATTATGGAAAAACAAATTTGATTCTTCTTCATTTCCTTTTCAAATTGCTTCCCATTGGCCACACAAACTTGAACTGTAGTACAATAAAACTCATTTGGACTTTCAATCAAGGGAAACAATACTTGCTTTTTGTCAAGTGATTTTCCTTGATTCAATTTGTTAGAACTAAAATATAATATATCTTTCCTCAGTCCTTCACTACTTCATAAGGTCACTATACTATGTTCTTCATAACTCTCTCATGCTTGCAACATCCAAAACTTAGCAATACTTCACTTCCTTCACACACATTACAAAATCTTCTACGATAGCTCAATCTACTAATTTAAAGACTTATGTGGAGTCTTCTAGATGCTTTCCTTTTTGCCTCTTCATCTGATTGGTTGTTCATTCCTCATAGGGATCGATGATCCACATCAAAACACATAACAAGCTCTACGATCATTAAATATCATGTCCATGTCAACTTGAAATGGTTTACCTCAAAATTTGTATCATTCGAGACTTTTATGTTCTCTTTGTGTTACTCAAAACTCACTATTTATGATGCATAGTCATAACTATTATCTATGTTGTTGCTAAGACTTAACTATACTTGGAACCTTCTATATGATTCGAGATCAATGTGCTATGTCTACTTAACATTCACTAGGCTCAGCTTGTACTAAAAATACCTGGTAATGAAAGGCTTTCTTGACTCCTGTAGAGCTTGGCATATCCATGATTATTTACAAGTCTTTACATGAATTGACCTATATAGAGTAGCTTGGTCGTAGTGATGATCGTCTAACTCTGCCTTCTATATGACCAAGTGTTTGACACTAATAGACAACAATACTTAGAGATATCAACAACCCCACTCTTTGACATTAATGGTAAAAGTACATTTTCATGATTACATCTTTACAAAACAAAGAATAATGGTACTCCCTCTAAGCCTATGACTCAGTTCCTATAGAACTATAAAAATTCCCTTTACAATACAATACATTACATGACTTAAAAATAGTATGATTGGAACTTTGTTATACCTTGTATAATTTCTATTTTTGACACTTGTGTCTAATGATTTAGCTTTTGGGGTTGTGAGGGTGGAATAATACCATATTTATCAATAATGTTTTGTGAATTTGGTTGATCATAGAAAATGTATGATCCCATGTGGTTCATGTTGATTCCAAAACATGAATATTGAACTCCAAATTTGTTGCTAAGTCAATCAAGTTGTCAGCAATCAAAAGATTATGATCCTTTTGCACTAGATCCTTTGTTGAAATCAGCTCTTGTTGCATAACGTCCAAATGAGGTATCAATATTGATTGTATAGAGATCAATTTGGATCTCATTCCACTATTTGTTGTATTTAGCTTAGGTAGCCTTCCTTGTGCAAACATTTTTTCTTTATAGTGAATTGAGCTTGATTTCGCTAACTAAGAAATAGATTCTCCTAATTGCTTCATATCATCTTGAATCCTTTGCATGCTTTCCTGAAACTCATCTATGAACCTAGGCATGTCACAAAGTATGTTGTACAGATCTTGTGCTTTCTTTACTATACAAGTTTTTGTAAAACCACTTTTCTAACTACAATGGTAGTAAAAACATTCTCTATGACTCTCTTCTTGAATTTCTTCTCAAATGATGCCATCAATTTTTCATTCACCTCAATATCTTTAGTGTTGACCTTTTCAACAATATATACCAACTAAGAGATAATGGGGACCTTCTCATCAATGGTCTGAATGTCAAAAGCATCAACATATATGTTTTTAATGTCATCCAACACTTTTTTTTGTTACTATTCTCTTTTCATATCTTCTTGCTTCTTCTTCTTTGCTAATATTTCTTGTAAAGTGACAATTTTCTCAAGAGTGAGATTGGCTAGATCCCATTTTTGCATACCAATTACTTCATCCAGACTAACAGTAATATATGGAGAGTTTTTCTTAGCTTTCTTTCCTTTACTTCACATTGGAATGCTTTTTCTCCACACTGCTAGAGTAAGAGTAGTTAATGAGAGGTCGCCACGAGGTATTACTTGTACTTCAATTCTTGGAACAACAATGGTAGCACTTGGTACTACATTCTCTTTTATTGTTTCCTCTTGGCTAGTCTCCTTATCTCCCTCACCCTGAGGTATTGAGATATGTGGTCCTCCTTGACCTATAGTAGAAGTTTCTTCATTGGTTTACTTGACTAGTTCTTCTTGCTCTTCCTTCTCCCTTTCTTCTTCCTTGGCTTCAGAGGTCTTTTTTGTTCAACAATGAGAGTTTTAGGTGTAGTATCATGAATAGGTGATAAGTTACCTTGAGGACTTAGTACACCTGAGCTTTCTTGATTACTTTGATCATCTTCAATAGCCATTGTGTCCACTACTTTTTCCAGTTCAACTTTCTTGGTAGTTAATCCAAAAATACTATTCCATAGCAACTCATTTTGTTGTACAATAGCCTCAATATTATTTAGTAAAATCATGAATATCCTAAATTTAGGAATGAATCAGTTCCTATGCTTCTCCAAAAATGTTATCTTTTATTTATTTGATAGATCAGGCATAATCTTGTGCCTTCTCTTATTTGTTTCTCTACTATTGATTCTTATTCCCATCTTCTATCTAATATACTATAAAAATTATTTGGGATCTTCTTTTCCAATTTAGTAGGAGTTAGTTTATTATTAACCATCATATCTATCATGGCCTCTTCTAGCTTGGATTTATTAGCATTTCTCAATGTATCATAATTACATCTATACAACTTGATAATCATGCAGAGCTTCTGATGTTGGCACATACCTGGTCAATA
Organism: Cupressus sempervirens; assembly: GCA_028749045.1. NCBI lineage: Eukaryota > Viridiplantae > Streptophyta > Pinopsida > Cupressales > Cupressaceae > Cupressus > Cupressus sempervirens. Next base: position 17,506,591 of record CM053785.1, on the reverse strand, counting down.
TTTCTTGGCTTTGTTGGTACTATGACTTGGTGATGTCTAGGTTCATCAGACTCAATCTTCTCTACATCTTCCTTTAGAATATCTTTCTTCTTTACTATCTTCTCCTCTTTGTCTGGTCTCTACTGTCTAGCCTCTAAAGTATGCTACTTTCCTCTTCACTGTACTGGTGCTACTAGGTTTCATGATTTTAACCACTCCTTTCTTCATTGGTGATTCGACACTTATTTTTGTTGCTACCCTGGTCCTTGGTCTTTTTAGTGTAGGAGGAAAGATTGGCTTAGGTGTTGTCTTCTCAACAACCTTTACCACCTTAGGCTTTGTGATTTTCACTGTCTTAGCCTTCTTTGCTAGTGGGGGAACCAGTGTTAGGGCTTTGCCCTTTTTCTCTTCACTTTCTTTCTCTTCTTCATCACCACTATCATTTTCTTCATCTTCTCTTGGACCTTGGGTCAGCATCAAAGGTCTTTTCCATTTGTCTGTTTTCCTAGTTTACCTTCTAGGTCTTCAATCATTCTCTTTTGCTTCTTATTTGTAGAAGCAATCTTGATATCAACTGTTATTCTAGCCTTTGCTTCTTCAAACTTTCCAAAGGGCTCTGCCTTTGCATCAATTTCTTCCTTGAGTAGTGTAGCAATGCTTGCACTGACATTATCAGCTTCAATCTCATAATAAAAGGGTTTAATCCATGCTTTCTAAGGCTTAACTTCCTAAACAAATGTATTATCTGTATCTACCAAAAAACACACATCATTGTAGTGCTTCATCACTAATGATGTTGGGATCCTCATTCTTTGTCTCATCTTTAGTTTGAATTCCTTTAAATACTTACCTATAAAATTTTCAAAATTTTCTCCTAACTGTGTTATGTACTCACTAATCTGTCTTGTAATTGGTTTGCCTTTCTCCCAAAAAATATTTCTAATAGTATGAAAATAATTCTAAACATAGAAGAAAATACACATTACCAATGGTCCAAACTTATATAGAATTTTTAGCCTTCTTTATTGATGTCACATTCTCTACTAGTTGTGACCCTCTACAACTCCGCAAGATCATATTCATGATCCTTCATCATGATCTTTCATGCTTGGTCAACTGCCATACAAGGCACGTTATTTAGTCTACTTGACTAATAAAATTTGTGAGAGATGATCCTCACTATGAAATTAATCATTGAATTTGTAATGGTTGAAAGAGACAATCCTTGTCCATTCCACTTGGATTTTTTATTAGCCTCAATATCTTCTCTTCTTAGGCAACACATTGTCTTCTTCTTATCCATCGTTGGATACTGGGTTACGTTATGAATTACTTTCTTCAAAATGTTGTCCATTTTTCAACCACAACTTCATGTCATGAATTCTTCTTAGAAACACTTTAATCCATTCAATCTTAAAATTCCTTGGAAAATCTAGGGCACAAGTTAACCCTTTCCTCTCAACAATTTTGAACTCATCCTTCAGTATACCTTCATCACATAGTTTCTCATATGCCACATGAATCTCATAGTCTCCAACTTCACCAATTTTACACATGTAGCAGCTCCATACATCATGTATCATGATAACCTTAGGTGGTATTGATGATAAGGTACCTATTGAATATCCTTTCATAGCAATATCAAGAATAGCACGAAAATTTGGTGGAGGACAAGAGTCACTCATCACCAATTTTGAACATTTCTTACCTCTACTCCTTGATTCTTCACTATAGATGATGAAGATGTCATATTCTCATGTTAGTTTACTGAAACTTTTCTTTCTAAACTATTCGTCCCTCAATCACTCTTTCGCTACTAGTTTTTTGCTTCCAATCACTTTTCAAATTGCTTCACTAATTGGTAAAATCACTTTGTGCTCTAAAAATTTAAAGACAAGGTGTGAAAAATACCTTTGAATTCTCAATATATACCTTCATTCATTCAAGTTAGGATCTCCATTAATATTGTAAACTTTTTTAGGTGGAATTCAAATCTCCTAGTCATTACTAAACTTTTGAACTTGATCTCCACTGTTTAATTCAGCCAATTCAATCTAACTTGGCCTATACATCAGTCTAACATTTGGGGTGTTCGGTCTATATTGTAATGCTCAGTCAATATAGATAATTTGACTAATGTTCAACACCCATTGTGTAAATGATTCTTTTGCACTATTCTTTCCATAGATCTATTCTAATGCATCTTTCTTCATGCTAATATAAAATTTTGCACATTTTATGTTAGGAACTGATGTAAGATAAATCATTAAGTGTTCAACTCCTTATATACCTTTCTTGATTAGTTTAAGGTGATATGATCACCTTCTCCATTGGATTGGGTGACCTTAACTTCATTTGTTCCACTGTCTCTAGTTTCCACCTTTTTCTTCAAGGATTGATTCATCTCCTTTTTTTGTCCAACATCTATTTTTCCTTTACCCTTGTTTTGTTCATTATTTGGTATTGGTGTTCAAGTCCTATAATTCTTATTCACACGTCTAATCTTGTGACAATTAGAATAAAATTTCTTTGGTACATTCCTATTTGTCTAGTATGTTTTTGTCTATGATTTTCACTCATATGCTCTATGCCCAAGCTTTTGACAATTGTAACTATAAGAATTTGTCTTAGGGTAGAATTCACCCAAGACCAAGGAACTCAAACACAAGCACAACAGTAGACCAAAGAGAGTGTGATTAGAATGATGATATATTCATTCAATAATCAGTATGAAAGTACACTAAGAGTGCCTGTATATAAAGGCCTCTGGAAAGATTTTAGAATGTATAGAAGTCAGCAACATGATAAGTTATACAACTAGACACATGTCCAGTAGATATGGGTTATCCTCCATTAAGAACAGGAGTAAGTGCGATGATGAGAGGATAAGCCTACAATGGTGTAGCACACAAAATAATCTTGTAGACAACATGTGCTAAAAGGGGAGTGCAAATAACTATGTTGTCTACATGACAACTTAGTGAATAATCCAAACTCTAGTGTTATCAACATGACAACTCATGAGAGTACGCAAACTCCTAAGTCTCTCACCTAAATAAATAATAAAATAATGAATTAACCTAAATAAACTTAAGTAAAGTGTAAATAGTAAATACTTATTTACACCAACACCCCCCCTTAAGTGTAACTTAGGGGAATGCCCTTAAGCTTAGGAAAACTAGGATAAAATGCATAATGGGTCCTAACTACTAGGCCATTTTAGGTACCCATGTACATAATGAAATGCAATCTCTCATAAAACAGAGAAAAAGGGAAAACCTCATGGGAAAAATCCTCCCCTAAAAAGAGAGATGAAAAGACTTGATGCATGGATCGAGTAATCAAGACCCCCCCATTATGACATACATCAAGTATATACAATAGAAAAATGTGAGAAGAACACTATCCCAAAAGAGGAAAAGGTCCCCCCCCCCCCCCCCCCCACAAGAGAGAAGAAGAAGAGAGACAAGATAGTCTTCCCTCTCCCCTTGCCCCACAAAAGAAGAGTGTCGATAGTGATAGCTGCTCCAATGTAGAAGCTAATCCAGGAATGCAGAATAGTGTTCCTCCCCTTTGGAAGAAACAATACCATAGCTACAATAGAGATGCTTCTGCTGTGTGTAGAAAGAATCTTGATGAACATTGATGCCCCTGAAACCTGCTCAACTATCCTTGTGAAGAAAAAATGTAGAACTTGTCACAAAGAATGTATAGTCTTCCCAACTAATAAAGAGACCTCCTGTAACTATTGTACATAAGTATCCACAATCACATCAACCTGTGAAGATTGATCATGTAGAAAATGGACATGAGGGTTAGAGTGAGCCCTAGCAACAACTATAGAAGAATCTTCTCCATCAAAGAGAAGATGTATATTGTCAATGATGTCCCCCAAATCCATTATGTATGACTCCACAAACAAACCTAAAATGTATGCTATGTAGTCATCCTCTAATGCTGGAGCTAGAAGACTAGGTGTACCTTGCTTTGCTAGACCTATCATTGTGGCAATAGATGCATGTGGAATGTGCTGATATCATGACCTCTAGCTACAACTCTCGATAGAACCCCATGTATATAAATTTTTTGAAGCACTATTGTTGGTGTCACTATCAATTTCCACAATGTATGATGTGTCGAGAGGATTAGAGGATAAGTTGGGCGAAATTTCATCAAAGTGTACATCCTTCTCCACAAAGATCTCATGTCTCAGGATCCATAAGTCTGTATACCTTCACACCATCTTCATATCTAATGCAAGTACAAGGCCTAGGTGTTGGTGTGTTGCATCCCCTTGATGATATGTTTGCCCATGCTGGACAACTAAGGACTCTTAAGTGTGTCACAATTGGTTTTCTACCACACCATACCTCAAAAGGAGTTTTTCCATGTAAGGTAGGATGAGGAGACCTATTAATTATGTGATTGGCACTGTTGATTGCTTCAACTTCAAGTGATGGATCTAGAGACTTGGCTTGTATCATGCAACTTCCCATGGACTTAAGAGTTTGGATCCTTAATGCTACAATATATGTCTTGTGTAGACTGAATGCTAGTGGATTCTGAAGATCAACACCCACAACTTTGCAAAATTCTTTAAGTCTTTTGTTCACATATCTACTTTCATTTTCCATCCTTAGAACTTTGATGGCTTTTCTTGATTTCTATTCAACATGATTCTTGAAGGCTAGAAACTTGTCCAACACTTCATTCTTGTGATGAAGAAAGTATACCCAAGTATATTGTGAAAACTCATCAATGAAAGTAAGTATATAGCGACCCTGGCTGATTGATGTCACTACAAGAAGACCTGCTAGTACCATGTGAACCATCTAAAGAACAACTGGTGCACTTGAAGACTTCCCTTTAGTTAACTTCTCCTCTAGATGCATATCCACTAAACCTATTAAACAGTCACCTTGGGAAAAGTTGATTGTAGGTGGACCTTTGACCATATTGTTTGTGCAAAGTTGTTGAAGATAATAGAAGGTAATATGACCAAACCGCTCATGCCATAATTTGATTTGAGAATTGGATTGAGTCAAAAAGGCTTGTGAAGGAGACTTGGGCACAAAGTGAGAGAAAGAATACAACCTTGTGTTATGATTAACATTCCCCACTACAACCAATGAGTCATCTTTTAGAATATGCACCTTTAACAAGTCATGAAGGAACTCAACTTTATGACCATCTCCAAGGTGAGTGATTTGGTAAATTGAGAGGAGATTAGAACTTAGGTTTGGAACATAGAGAACATATTTGAACTCTCCATTTTTGATCTCCACATTTTCTTTCCCTTCAACTTCCATTTTTGTATCATCTCCCAAAAAGATATGTGGTACCTTTGACTACTTCAATGAAGAAAAATCTCCTTTTGAAGAACCCATATGAAATGAGGTACCAGAGTCAAGAATCCATTCCTTTGAAGAATTTGAATTTTCCATGAGTGCTTGCCCTTTGCCATTTGAATCTGAAGAAGATCCTTTCTCCTTGTAAGCATTAGGAAGTGGAACATTATGTTTCTTCATGATAGTCATCAACTCATCAATCTTTTTATGATAAAACTCATGTTCTGTATGACCCAATTTCTTGCAATAAGCACACTTTTTCTTGTCCTTCTTACTATCTCCCTTTTTATTTGAATTTAAAGACTTGCCTTGTTGATTTGATTGTGGTGTTTCCTTTTCTGCATTCTCTGATTTTTTATTCTTCGATTTCTTATTCTTTCCCTTTCCTTTATTTGTGGCCACTAGTTGGGGTGCCCATCAGGTATTATGTGCTCAGCCAAAAATTTGGTATGGCCACCAAAAAATGATATGCCAAATAAGGAATATTTTGAATTACTTAGGGAATACTCCTTACAGGAGCTAGGGTGTGACTACCCAGTTCCTGCAAAAAAAAAATCTCTGCTAGCCCGACTTGGCAAATTGTTTTCGAAAATACTGACAAATTCAAAAAAAGTAGAGAATAAATTAAATTTAGATCGAAAAATAAATGCATAGATCGATTAAATGATCATACCCAGTTTGCAAATTGGTGCCTTCGAGTGCCAGTTTGCAAAAAAAAATTTCCTCACAATCAACTTTAGCCCAACATATGCAAATTTATAGCCATTTTTTACCGAATCGATGTTTCAGACGTAATGATGAGGTCTAATTTGGCTCTAAATGCTCCCAATTTCTACAGATTCTCTAGATTTGGGTTGAGGTGCTGAAGCGACAATGGTCTCAAATGGCTATGTGAAGAGAATCTCCCTGAGCTGTGATACCATATAAGAATTTGCCTTAGGGCAGAATTCACCCAAGACCAAGGAACTCAAACACAAGCACAACAGTAGACTAAAGAGAGTATGATCAGAATGATGATATATTCATTAAATAATCAATATGAAAGTACACTAGGAGTGCCTGTATAATTAGAAAGCTTCTAGAATGCATAGAAATTAGCAACATGATAAGTCATACAACTAGGCAAATGTCCATCAGATATGGGTTATCCTCCATTAAGCACAAGAGTAAGTACGATGATGATAAGATAAGCCTACAATGATGTAGCATGCAAAATAATGTTGTAGACAACATGTGCTAAAATGGGAGTGTGAATAACTATGTTGTCTACATTAGAACTCAGTGAATGATGCAAACTCTAGTGTTGTAGACACCATGTGCTAAATTAGAGTTGCTTACTACAATGTTGTCAACATGATAACTCATGAGAGTATGCAAACTCCTAAGTGTCTCACCTAAATAAATAATAAAATAATAAAATATAATAAAATAATGCAGTAATAATAACCTTCAAATCTAGGTGTAGTAGGTGTTTTTTTCATTCTTGATCTACACTCATGTATTTGATGTCCTTACTTCTTGTAGTAAAATGAATAAAAAATAAACTTAGATTTGGGGTTTTTCATATCATTGTTACTTCTGCAAATGTTCATAGTATGTCCAAACTTACCACAATGATAGCATGTTGGTTTTCCTTTTGACTTTGTATTCCTTAGTTCTCCAATCTTGGATGAATGTTTCTTTGTATGTCCTTATCCATAAGTGTTGCCCGATGACCTAAGTGATTTCATTAGTTCTTCAAAGTATTGAAATGCTTCACTAGGCTTATTCATCTTTTCCACAAGTTCTTTCTCAAATTTTAACTCATTCCTCAGTAGGTTAGTCTGTGATCTCAATTTTTTTTATCTTCATGTCTTTAATATTCAATTCCTGATTTGCAAGCATCAATTGATTCGTCATGTCTAGTTGAGTGTTTGTAAGATTTTGTACATTAGATGATATTTGTTGTTTTTCTTCCATAATTATAGCTTTATCTTCTTCAATTTTCTTCTTCTGTTCAATCACTTCACATAGCCTTACTGATTGGATATCATGCTTTCTCTTCAATCCTCTAACTTCTTCATTTAGGATACTATTCTTCTCCAGTAGATTTGCAATGGATGCATCTTTCTCATTAAAATTTCCATTGTCTACTTCTTCATAATGTGTATCATTATGTTGAATAACCAGGTCCTTTCTCTTTTTGCTTGATTTTCTCAGTTCCTCTCTTGTTACTTCAATTTGTTGCGGTATGAGTTGGATGTCAATCACCTAACTATCAATAACCTTTCCAAATTTGTAAGCCGCCATATCCAAGATCTAAGCTCACAAGTTGTTAGACTTCCTCTAAGATAACTAATCCCCTAATACAAATTGTCGAAAGTTTGATTGGGAAACTAAGATACTAAGAGGGGGGGTGAATCATAATCTATAAAAAATTTATCCTCTAAAACAACTTTACTACATTCACCATATTGACCTTCTCATGTCTAGTTTATGCATATTATAACTTGTAAAATCAAATGCTATAATAAATAGATCTAAATATCAATCACATCCATGAAATGTAAACACATTACACAAAATATTTGGTTATATAGAAACCTTAAAAGGTGAAGAAAAAATTGGGGTGGGGATGACACCCATAAATCTTCACTACTGCAGTAACAAAGTTAACTTGTTAGGGCTAAAATCTTGATTACTTTTGATGATCCACCCTATGAGGGGTCTGCCCTACTAAAGGCATTCAAGACTATTTGGTCTTACTTTGTTAAAGGATTTTACACATACACTAAAGTAAGGAATTTGATAGGATATTTACAAAGGTCTGTTATAACCACTTTGCTAAGAGATTTGCCTAGATTCAATTTGTTAGAACTTTCTCAGTACCTGATCCTTCAGTTTAGATTGTATTTGCTGATTATGGATCTCCTCCTTCCAATATCTAATCATATCTCCAATCTGTTATATCTTTACTTAGTCCTTCATTGCTTCATAAGGTCATTATACTCTATTCTTCACAACTTTCTAATGCATGCAACATCCAAAACTTAACAATACAAAACTTAAAAATACTTTTCTTTCTTTGCATACTTCAAAAAATCTTTTGCTATAGCTCAATCCTCTATATAAAAATACGGTTTGGATATGTCTATGTGGAGTCTTCTAGATGCTTCCATTTTTACCTCTTCATTTGATTGGTTGTTCATTCCTCATAGGGATCGATGATCCATGTCAAAGCATGCAACAACCTATATAACAAACTCTACGATTATTAAATGTAATGTCCATGTTAGCTTGGAATAGTTTACCTCGAAGTTTGTATCATTCTATAATTTTATGTTCTCTTTGTGTTACTCAAAACTCATTGTTTCTGATGCTCATTCATAACTATTATCTCTGTTGTTTCTTAGCCTTAATTGTACTCGACACCTTTTGTATGACTTGGCATCAATGTGCCCTGCCTACTTGACATTCACTAGTCTTGACTTATACCAAAAATACTCAGTGATCAAATACTTTCTCAACTCCAATGAAGCTCGACATATACATGATTATTTACAAGTCTTTACATGACTCAACCTATATAGAGTACCTTGGTCATAGTGATGACCATCTAACTCTACCTTATATATGACAAAGTCTTCAACACTAATAGACAACAAGACTTGGAGATATCAACAATATGTTGTTCAGAGGAATTCAAATTTACATACCTAGAGGATCTATGAAAGAGAACACAATGAAGGAAAAACATAGTGGTGGACTTTCTGGACATTTTTGAATTGATAAGAGTGTTAAACTGATTTTGGAGAGATACTTTTGGCCATAGATTTATAGAGATGTGCAAAAAATGGTTAGAGGTTGTAGAATTTGTCAAGTGGAAAAAGGAACTAGTAAGAATGTGGGATTGTATTCACCTTTATGTGTACTTAATAGACCTTGGGAAGATGTGAGCATCAATTTTGTTCCTGGATTTCCTAGAAATCAGAGAGGTAGTGATTCTACTTTGGTATTGGTTCACCAATTTTTAAAAATGGCTCATTTCATACCTTGTAGGAAGACCTATCCTGTATTTCATGTAGCCAAGTTATTTTTCAAGGGAGTGGTAGGATTGCATGGTTTGAATAAGACTATTGTTTCAAATAGAGATTCTAAGTTTACTTGTTAATTTTGGAGAACACTTTGGAAAAAAATGAATATAGAATTGAAGTTTAGCTCTGCATTTCACCCACAGATAGATGGACAAACTGAAATAGTGAACAAGAGTTTGAGTAGCATATTGAGATGTTTAGTTGGAGATAATTCTGCTAATTGGGACTTAGTTTAGGCACAAGAAGATTTTTCTTACAGTAATTTTGTCAATAGAAGCACTAAGAGGATACATTTTGAGATTGTTACAGAATTTCATCCTAAAAGAACCATAGAGTTGAGAGAATTTCATACTAAGACAAGGAGTGATGAAACTAAGGACTTTGCAATTTTCATGAGGACTTTATATAAGGAAGTTAAAAGGAATTTGGAAGACAATAATCAAAAGTATAAATAGAGAGTTGATAATATAAAGAGACACAAATCTTTTGAAGTTGGTAATGAGCTTATGATTCACTTAAAGAATAATAGATTTCCAATTGGTACCTATAATAAGTTCAAATTGATAAATTTTGGGCCTTGTAATATTTTGAAGAAGCTAGATAGTGGAAGTGCCTATGAAGTAGAATTACCAAAAGTTATGGATATATCATGTATATTCAACATTACATACATCTTTGAGTACTATGAGTCTGAAGATGAGAATGACCATAACCCAAATTATCCTAGAAATTAGAAAGATAATGTTGAGAAGATTCTAAATAGCAAAGTAAGAAAGAGTACTACACGAAAGGACTACATGGAATACCTGTTCAGTGGAAATACAAACCAATTGAAGATAGTTTATCGATTACACAAGCTAAATTAGATTTTCTTGATTTAGGTCAGAATATGAGCAGTGCCTATTGTTGACATAACTCTTTATTAATCCAAGGTGTCTGATGCAAGAGCATCTTGGGTCGAAGAACAATCTTGCACCAACCAAAAAATATTTCTTATTTTCTATACTAGTTTGTTGTTCATGAAGTAGTCATTTCTATCTAAAGTTTCGTGGCATTCAAAAATAACATCTTGTTGAGGACCTATTTGGGATCTTCATCCTAAGTGCACAAGCCTTGGCCATTTTTTTTCCTTGAGTTGTATATTGTTCTTTGTAGCCTTTATTTCCTTCTGTTTTTCTCCCTGTGAGGCATATTATTTTTCTTGGTATAGTTTTCTAAGTCATGTTGGCATGTTGCAAAGTTAGGGGTCGACTCCTTGGACACGTGTGGATCCACCTTTGAGTGCAGGTCATTTCATGTTTATATTTTATTTGGTTGTGGTTTATATCTCCAAGGTTGGACCTATGATGTAATTAAATTCCTGACTAGCTGAATTGTGGCTCAGTTAGCTATATAAGAAGCTTGGTTAGAACTAAAAGAGAAGCCAATATATAGGAGAGGACATTGAAGAAAAAGATAGGATAGGAGTTTGGATTCACATTTCCTAATCTCTTTGTATATGGCCTTAACCGAAAGGCCTCACAATCGGTCGTGTTTCTTGATTTCTTCTAATTATTACAATAGTGTGGCAACCAATTACCAAGATTTATATTCAATGTGTTTCTTATTAATTACACCTAAGTTAAAGTCTAGAATCTTTCCTTATTGTGTGTTACTTCCATGCATAACTTTGAGCAGGGAATGTTGGTAGGATTAAGTTGAGTTGATTCTCCTTAAGCTTGCCTAATCTTTGTTCAATCCTACAAGGCAAAATATTATAGATATTATACATGGTGTACATCATAGAGAAGGTCAATTTGGGTGAAACCATGAGAGAGGGTGGGAGGCATTGGTTGCACTAGGTCTAAAGTAGTTTTCTAAGTACATTAATCAAGATGGGATTCTAAAATAGGAATTGAAGATATAAAATCAAGTTTTAATGGAATTATTGTTCTAATTGACCCAAATAATCAAGAGGCCACATTATAGGCTATGCTCAAAAAGTGAGTGATCTAGAACATTTATTCTTTTAATTGTTTTATAAGGGTCTATATAGAATGGAAATATAGTTTTTAAACATACAACATAGTAAGTTTGGACATTATATTACAAAATTTTATGATCATTGTCAATTGTAGAGCCCAACAAGTAAGTATGATAGAAAGTGTCAATAGAGTATACTATTTGATAGAAACTTAGGAAGCTATGAGGCTTCACTTGAAGAAGAAGAGGAAGAAGAGATTCCAAATTTCCTCAAACTTTATCAGAGGGATGAGCTTGATAAATTTGATGATTGGCTGAGTACTATTTATATCAGTGTAAATGAATATGCATCCATGTTTGGGGAAATTGAAGCTATGAGAAGAAATGTAATTTTTTGGGTTGCAAAAGGAGACAAGTTTTATGAAGGACACTATCTCAAGATATACCAAGTTACAAATAATATCCAAATGTATCCAGTCGGAAAAGATATCCAATAGTTCCAAGGTATCATTGAGATAGTGAACACTAAGAATGATCTTCAACAATCATTCAAAGATAAGGAAGACAATCAACATATCATGATAGGAGTTCTAGATTTGGAGAAGATCAACCTTAAAATAAATATTTTTAAGAAGGTAAAAAAAAAAATATATTGAAATCAATGTCAATGCCTAGTAATGAAGAAGTGAATAAAATGATAGATAGACTCTATGCACTTTATCCAAGAATTCTACAAGATGATTAAGTCCAAAAGTGAGCAGGATGCAAAATTCAATTTTCCAAGATTAGAAATTTTTGGGATCCATTTTTTTGGAGTTTTAGACTTTCAAAGTCCAAAAAAAATCAAGATTAATGAAATCTAAAAATTATGTTCCAGACTTCACCATGTTTTGGACTTCTTTTTTCAAAGTTAGGGTTGGGCCAGAAATTTCTAGGGAGTCACATCTTTTCACAATTTTGTATGTGGAATATATTTTTGGCCAATTCACATGCACATTTGGGGTCATTTTGCATTCCTTGGAGTTCATAATTAGTTGCATATGTGCAAGGGCTTCCATGTAAAGGATTCAAGAAAATATTTCCAAATTCATGTTCAACTAGAGATGAAGAATGGTGGAGTTGCAACTTATTTTCCTCTGTATTTGGATGGATATTAAATTGTTTTTGTCATAAATGCATGTTGTAAATGGATTTAAATTAATGCATAGTAATTATCAACTTTTTTAGAAGTGGATTTTCATATAAAACAAGATTTTTTATTTATTTTTAATTTCATGCGTAGTTGAAATCCTAGCCGCTACTTTTTTTTGATAGGTAATCAATCGTAGCCTAGATTATTTATTATTATTGTTAAGATTAATTATTATTTTTATGTGTTAATCTTGAATAGATTCAAACCCAAGATCTCCTCAATGAGAGGTTCACAATTTACCGTTGTATTATAGGTTATCATCCTAGCTACCGTGTTCTTCATTTTAGAGGTGAAGTACTATATATACACCATAAAAAATGTAATAAAGGTCAATATTTTTTGGAATAGATCTATATGCAATTGTTGCTTCGTTCATGGTGTGCAAGTTCTATAATCTATGCAAATTTTGTGAATTGGTGATGTTAGTTTATGAGTTCTAAAGAGCCATTTGTGTTTATTGTGATTTATATCTACAATCATTTAATTTTGGACATTAACATTATTTCGATTACCTTTTTGTGATGATCCATAAGGAAGGTTTCTATTGGTTCTATTAAATAAATTTATCTCATGGTTTCATACATTCATAGTGGCTTCACAATTTTGATGAATTGACATATTTTAAATCTGAATATTTTTCATTGTTGATTGCATCTACAAAGCATAAATTATGAGTAATTCTAGTTTATGTTTTGTGCGGTTTCTTCATGCTCCTAGTGGTTTAATTCACAAGATGATACAATGATTATTTATGTTTGTTAGGTTTTCAATTTCAATAATGTGATTATCCTAGTTAACATATACCCCTTATATGTTTTTGGAAATATTAATTAAATAGGAATTCATTTTAGCAACAGATTAATGTGCATGGATAGAATTGCATGCCATAAAAAAAAAGTTGTTACTGACATTGCTTACAAACTACAATTTTCTTTGGATTGGCAAAGGCCTCCTCATGAACAATTCACATAAGTCTTCAATTAAGTTATCCAGGTAGTTGACAAAGAACCTAAATAAACCTTAGGAATAATTCTATTATTTTTTTAAAAGGGGAAATTATATCCCAAATTCATAGTCATTGTCTCATGTTAAAATGACACTTAATGAGGATGAAATGAATTTAGTAGAATTTCCAAAGAGTTCCAACACAATGCATTATCATAGGTACATTACATTCTTTGATTCTATCTTCAAACCTTTGTATTAGATTTCTTAAATATATATTTTAAGTATCTAATTGAGAAGAATTTCAATCTTATGATTTGGTAACCATAAAGACCTTTGTTAAAATTAGATGTCCCAATACATATTCAGAAATCAAGGCAAATAAGTTAGAAATTCTAGAAAGTAGCCATATTAGGTGTGTGATATATAGATACTCTTTCACATTTTCATTTTCAACTCATAACCTTACACACTCATTGTTATCACCTAGTTTATGCATAACTAGACTCACAAGTTAGAAATAAAGTCCAAAATGACATATACATCAAAGTTTGGGCAAAGCACCTCACAATTTAATATTTTTATTTCCATATTTATGTAGTAATTAATAATTATTTATTTGAACTATCAACTAGGCCAAATTTATCTATCTATAGTGGCATAAATTGTAATTCCAATTTTAATTCTCCTTATTACTTGAAATACTTTCTACTCCTCTAGTCAAATTTAGGACCATTTCTAGTCTTGAATTTTCCCCTCAAGTGAAGAAGATGTCTCATATTTTATTTTTATTGTGCTCCACATTTAATTAGTGGAAAAACTGAAATTGGGACAAGATCTAACACCACATGTCTAGATTCTTCTATATCCCCTTTGAAGGTGGTAGATTAGTGGGACCTAAGTACTATCACATGTGTCCTACCAAGTCTTTCAAAATTTTAAATATTTGAGTTTCAACCTTTTCATTATGGAATTTGGTCACAATTTTTGTTTATGATCATTTTATCTCATTTTTTATCAAAAAATCAACCTTGCGACTCATAAATACTAATAAATTTTTGCAGTGTGTAATTTCACATTCTACTTTGACACCTACCCTAGTGTTCCTCCTCCTAGATCATTCAAAACCTATTGGAGATCTATCATGTCTTATAGTTAAATTGTTAAACCCACAACTAATTTTCATCACATGCTAATTTCAAGACTAGGTCTTATAATATGGATCATGATGTATCGTCTTAAAATGAACACACTTATTTTGAGACATTTTATCCCTCCTTAGTGTGGTCTTAGTTTCATTTTCTCCTCCCTCCTATTTCATGCTTCTTCATCACCTCTCACTTTCTAATATGGTCTTCTAGGTGTCACATTACTACTTTTTTGACCATATCTATTGATCAACCTATTATCTTCTAGTATCACTTGCACCTCCTTCTAGGAATTTTTGACATCTTCCTATCACCTCCCTTGGGTATAGGTTGACTAGGTTGACCTCATCTAGGTCAAATTTGATCAGGTTGAACTTGTCCCTTGTGGTTGTGGGGTTCACAACCTGAAATACCTCGAGTTTTACTTCTCAGTCAGCCTAAGTTGTGTTCCTACCCGAAAATTAGTATAAAAGGAGTCTTGGGGGCTTCATTTTCATATCTCATATTCACAAGCTAAGGCATCAACAAGCAATGTATCTTCAAGCATTGAAGTCTAGGCATCTCCTTCTTGCATCAAGATTCTTCTTTCAAAGTGGTAGTGGACTTTCGCTCTAAGGATAAGATCTATCATTCTAATCCATTCAAGTTCTTATATTATTCATCATGGCATGTCACATACATTTCCATATAGTAGGTTTTGGCTTCTTTGATTTCCTTATGGATTCTTTGAGTCAAGGCTATTACACTTACATACTTGATCACATATCAATGCAATTGCATCTATGAAGGTAATTGTATATTTCATTTGATATTATTAAATCTACTACATGTTATCATTTCTTTTATCAATTACATTTCAATTCAAGGTTGATTCCTCAATTTAGGGCTTGACCAACGCAACCCCTCACTTGAAAAACACAAAAACCCTTCATTTTCTATGTGTAGGAGCAAGATAGAAAAATTTTACATGTAGATCTAGAAAACACTTCCAGAGTCCTTCTTGGAGAGGTTGGTTTGAATTTTCTATAGTTCATTTGGACTATGTAAACTCCTCAAGAAGTGGTCCTTCCTGGACAACCTGGTCCTTACTGCTTTTCTGGACGAATGACTTTTAGAATTTGTTCCTTTTGTCATTTTATTTAGGTACCCACAATCGGATATTCAAAAATAGGTTTGGATCCATGGATTTTTGAGCTAAAATACATCTTCTACTACATATTTCAATTTGAATCTTTTATATTTTATTTCCTTTCATATCTTTATCTTAGATCTATATCTTCATTGGGCTGATTGTATACACTTACCATCTAGACCTACATTATTCAGTCAATTAGTTTACTTTTTCATATTATCACACACATAGAGTATACATTTCCTTATATTTTATTCCTTCCTACAATTCAAATTAAGTATTAGTGCCCTTTCTCCTTTTGGCCTTGCTAATCTAATTTGGATTTAAAAAAGAATCATATTAGGATATTCTCTCTTACCCTCACATACATATTGGAATGGCTTGGTGGCGTAAAGTGGAGATCTATAATCCTACTAAAATATCTCCCTTTTCCCCTTAAATACATGATACTCTAAGAATCCTTTTTAATGGGATAAGGCACCTTGTTTCTTAGTTCCTCTAACAAGCACCCGAACTGAGATGCTTGGGAGTGTTGACCTCTATCATTCATGATTTGGCTCCACTCTTCATTTGGCAAATAATGGCCAACATAATTTTGGAAACACCATTAAGAACCTATACAAAGCAATCTTCTATCATTTGTAAGGTCTAAAAAAATCTAAGATGAATTTTAATCGATCTATCATTATGGAACACACATTTCAAATTTGGGTGTTTAACATATTGAGTTGCAAGCTACAATACTCAAGATTTAGCTATAAATTCATGTTGAATTTCTAGCATACATTATTGTATTAAATTTTAACAAATTTTCT
Organism: Cupressus sempervirens; assembly: GCA_028749045.1. NCBI lineage: Eukaryota > Viridiplantae > Streptophyta > Pinopsida > Cupressales > Cupressaceae > Cupressus > Cupressus sempervirens. The sequence continues at coordinate 17,489,997 of CM053785.1, read as the reverse complement.
AAGAGAATTACATCACAAACATTTCCATTCTTAGTCTTGTCATTCCAACATTTCTATTGTCAATTTAGCCTTACTCCTTTCTAAGAATAAATTCCCCTTTTCATCAATCATTGATATTGTAGATGTTAGAATACCGACATAAGGTTTGAAATAGGCAAGCCCCTATAGAAAATAATCATTTTCCTCCATTTTGTGTGTGTAGGTGCATATCTAATGACATATAGGAGGATAAACCCAATGCCACACTCTTCATCAAGTGGAATGAATTTAATAAGAAAAAGATAGCTTGCAATGAATAAAATTAAAGACTAAGCAACAAAGAAATGAAATATCAATAAGATAGATCACTTTTTCATTTACTATGAAATAACATAACTTGCTTAATTAAAGATATTTTAATAGATAATATTAACAACATTAATCTTACTAAATAAAAAATCCTGATTTAGCATTAATAAAAGTACAACTTTGTGTTAGGCACATCCATAAAAGCATTAACTTTGAATTCTAGAGGAAGGCTTCTAGAGTTGTTTTACCTAACTTAATGCAATCTATGCTTCTAAACAATACATTAGATTTCAATTATTTATTTTGAATGTCGTTTTATGAAACTTAGTTTCTTACAACTATTGTTATGGATTTTGGGTATCCAAAATATATAGGCATTTTATTTGTTAATTACACAAGGGCCAAAAAGTGTTCATCTGGAAGTGTCACCCAAATACTTACTTATTGATTCCCCAATAATTGTTTACTGCAGCTACCTAAAGAATTTTCACAACTAATCCATTACACATTCCTCTAAAAACCAATACACTTTCCTATAAGAATTATTTTTACTAATGCTCATGCACTAGTGCCCCAAATTTTGTGTAATACGAGTACAAATAAAGCTACACAATTACTCCAATTAAAGTAGACAAACTTTAACTATTGAGAAAACAAGGAATTGACTATAGATAGATGTGATATTTATTGATAAAATTTCAATAAAATTTTTTATTTCTTAAAAGAATAAGAAATTAGAAGAACAATAAGAGTGGTCATCAAAATGGCCCTTCTTCTTCCCCTAAAAGGAAAAGAGAGCCCTTCAACATTGAAAGTTAATGCTTTGCCTAGTGAAGCCACAAAAATAAAAGTGAAAACATGGAGCAACCTATGAAGAGTAGTGTTGCATTTTTGTGGTGTAGAAAAAGTAAAGATGGACCCACTTAAGATGTTGGTCATAATGCAACATAGTAGTGATTGGTGATTCCTAGATTCATGTGTCTATTGCAATGATGACACTTCTTGGTGGGTAATTGAAAGTATTTGATATAAATTACGAGCTATAGATATTTTTAGGCTTCTCTTGCTTTCCTTATCTTTCTCATATCTACCATATAATGTTAAAATAATATAACAATTGCTTATGTAATCTAGGAGTGTTCTTTTAGAGAAATCTCACCTCTCTTGTATTGGGATTATGTAGATCTAAGTGTATAGAGCTAGGATTTATTTTACCTTAGACTTTTATGATTATATTATTATACAATTTATTCTTCATTACACAACACACTAGTGATTGGTGATTATCAGATTCATGTGTATTTTGCAATGGTCTCACTTCTAGGTGGGTATTGTCATTTCTTTAATATGAAATTAGGGGAAATCAATATTTTTAGTCTTCTCCTTTGTTCCTTCTCTTTCATATATCTACAATTATAATAAAACAATAACCTTATGCCAAATAGAAGTGTGATTTTTCACTACAGTCTCACCTTGTCTTGTAACATGAATATATAGATTTAACCATGTGAGGATACAATTTGTTTATCTTAGGCCTCTATGTTTATGTAAATATGTAATTTATCATTTATTATTAATTTTAAATTAATGTGTGTTTTTAATAGAAGAAATCATTTTATTATTTTAAGACCTTTTTATTAAGTTTTTTATTTAAAAATTACATTTTAATAAGATTTTTTTTGTGGATGATTGTGTAAATACTTTTTCTTATTTTTATTACTAAAATTTTGCATTTCAATGCCTTGAAAAAATATTGACATTTTAAGGGTCAAAATGATGTCATATTTCATAGTTTTTACAAGGTTCTCACATTTCAAAAAATATAACACTTCCAGATATAATGGACATGTTTTATGCTCTATTTGCATTTTTAGAATATGAAATAATATTAAATAATACATCTATATTCTAATTTAGATCGATCAAATATCTTATTATATTAACCATCGTCATATTATATATAAATCATCATAAAATCTCCAAAACTAGTGTAAGAACAAAAACATATAATTATACCCCATATCAAATCACTTTGATTCATTTCAATTCTCTAAAGCTATATTAATACAAATTCTACATTCTAGAGGGCAATGAGCTTGTCTTTTGAGAATCGAAATAATACAATTATCATTGTATATATGGATGACCAAATATATTAATAATGGAGGTAAAACTTGGAAAAGCTTTATGGGAATATATTTTAAATTCCAATTGCTCATCATTTGAGGATGGTATGAAAATATTTGATCACAAATTAATTATTTATAATGTAAAAGGGAAAAAAATAAGAAACCTACAACAAATTGTTCATGAGTTAATGCTTGGGTTGATGAGAATGCAAAGAGGCAAGGAGAACTTTGAAAGACTCAAATAAGGAGAAAATAAACATCAATGTTTACAAACTTATATTTTAAGAAAGAAAAACAATTGATTTCCTGATCATTACAAGGCAGGAAGAGCTAATCTTTCTTGGGAAACAAAAAAATCCAAATTATTTTGGAAGGACTTGACTCTAAGAAAAATTAAATTGAGAGTAATATTACTACTTCTCAATGGTTTGATTATGCTGGGTGACTTTATGAGCAAGAGTCTAAGGTTGACAACCCCCACTTGGTCAATGCTTCTTTTATACTCTTCACTATTCAAGAGATACAAATGGGTATCAAGTAATTGGGTGTTAGAAAGGTGAAAGGCCTTATGAATCTTCAAGAAAAGCATCTAAAGTGGGGTACAAAAATTATTCCAACTCACATTATAAAATTTTTAAACAACATCATTTGGCAAGGGTTCCCTTTAGATTGGATAACTAGTCTTGTTATTCGCCTTTTCAAGAGTGGCAATTCAGGACCTACCAGTCATAGAACCATTATGATAAGCCTTTTATTTACAAAGTTATTTGGAAGTATGCTAAAACAATCGAATTAACAAGTGGGTATAAAATAGGGATAAACAAGTTAAAGGGAAAACAAGTTTCAACCAAAGCATTTTAGAATTGGTTATGGTATAATTTTAAGGTACATCATTTAATTTTTTTTGGAGAAAAAGAAGGAAGCATTTTGTTGCATTATAGATCTCAAAAAATATTTTGACACAGTCCTTAGGAACATGTTTTTGCTTAGGTTAGAGGAACTTAGGGTCCCTATTCATAATAGAGAAGTTGTTAATAGGCTACATAAGTAGGTTGAAGTCAAAATTAAAACTTTAGACAACATCTCCAAATCTTTTACAAGTGTTATCAGTGTCAAGAAAGGGCGCCCATTATCCCCTACCCTTTTGGGTTTATATATTGAAAAACTTGGAGATTCATTAAACTTAAAGGAGGTGATGGTGTCCACTTGGACAAGTTTTTTATAAGGATTCTTTTGTATGTGGACGACCTTATTTTGATCTTTGATTATGTTCTTGGCTTACCAAAACACTTACTTTACTTGAAGCATTTTTGTAGAATTGTGGGGGTGCAAGTTGATATAAGCAAGATAAAAATGGAAGATTTCTTTAATAAAAGAAAACATAACCAATATAAGTTTTACTTTGAAGGTAGTATTCTTGAAGAAGTGTCAGATTACAAATGTCTTAAAATTGACTTAAATAAAAAAATTATTTGGAAAGGGCACAATTTTTATTTTTTTAAATGGGAGATTAAGAAGAATTTTTTGCTTCCAAAATAGATGTCAAGAGCCAAAGCTATGAGATTTGAAAACTACCCAGACTTTCTTTGGGGTTTTCATGCTTCTCATTGTTTTCAATAGCTATGAATTGTTGATTGATAACAATTCTAATTCATAGTCAAAGGAGATTGATAAAATTTAAAAATACTTGATTACAAACAAGTTCAAATTTAGAAGTCCACTATTTATGTTGACTGAGGTGAGGGTTGCTCTATTTAAAGCAAGTGTTATGGTGTGAGTTATAAGATATTTTAAACAAATTGAGCAAATGGATGAGGATAGATGACCTTTGTCTTTAGTAACATATTGTACAAAATAAAGAATACTTGGACATGACACAAAACAAATGGTTTAATACATAGGATATTTACTTGATCTTGTGCCCCACAAATTGTAAAGAGATAAAAACTTTTTTTGTGAAAGACAACTATATGAGTTGTGAGGTATGTTTGTTTTATATATAATATAACATCGTAATTTTATTTTCATGTACGAAACTGATGGAACAATTTATCAAAACAAGTTAGCAATTTAACAATCAACAATGATTGAGCTTTATTGAAAAATAACCAATGCAAATTCATTTGTAAAAATGAGAGGAAAACTTTAAAAAGAGTATCTTACCATATAATTACTTACTAAGCACATGATTTACTTATTAATGACAACAAATAAATTTGCAATGAAACCCACTTTTGAAAATGAAAAATAGTGTTTTAAACATTTGTAGAATATGTTATAATTTGACTTCGAATATAAAGTTTAGAGTTACTCAAATATTGCATAAATTTTATGGCCTTTTATTTTTAGTTAAAATGAGTTCAATACAATGAACAACTTAGACATCATGATTGGAGAGGTATTTTTCTTATGTGTCTTAATATTTTTTTAAATTTATAACGATTTAGTTAGAATTTTTCATTTATAACATCATTAAATTTTGAATCTCTTCTATCATAAATTTTTATTTTTTGCACAACGCAAATGGACTTATTTATATTTTACTTCAAATATTTTCAAAATTTAATTATAGTCAAATGCTATCATATTTGTAGCATTGCTTCTATGTTTTTTTGTACCTATATATTTATGGTTTTAATATTTTTAATATATATTAATAGTTAGAGATTGACAAAAACTAGAGTCCTTTTTTTATTATGTGCAAATATTTTTTTATTTATACAAAAATTATAGTCAAGCAATGACATTTATTGCATTATCTAACAAGTCTAAAATAGAACTTCCTACTATGTAATAGAAAACTAACTAGCTTAAATATAACATCGAGAGTAATCATTCTTGAGGCACCTATTTTCATTTAATCCCAAGGTTATTTGTATCAGTTGGGATTTATAAAAATAGGTGCCTTGAGAATGATTACTCTTGGCGTAATATATATATATATATATATACGTATATATAAGCTAGTGGCAGTCGCAATGCAACAAAAAAAAAAGTATTTTTTAATTTTTCTATTTTTTTAAGGTTAATGTTAGATTATTATTTAATTTCATATTATAGTTGTATAAAGTTACATTAAATTTATTGTTGTATATAGTTGTATAATGTTACCATAAAGTTATTCTTCAAAATTTTGTTTTTTTAATTCTATATATGGTGTTTAATTTGCACCACTTTGATTATTATTTTTAAAGGAAAGTATTACGCAAAATGTTACAATCATGAGTAGACTTATGGTTAGGCTTAGAGTTAGAGTTAGGGTTAAGCTTAGGGTTAGAGTTGGAGTTAGAGTTAGAGTTAGATTTAAAGTTAGGGTTAGCATTAGGCTTAGAATTAGGATTAGGGTTAGGGTTAGGGTTAGGGTTATGTTTAGGTTTAGGGTTGCAGTTATGGTTAGGGTTAGATTCAAGGTTAGGGTTAGGGTTAGGGTTAGGGTTATAACTAGAATTAGGGTTAGGACCTATGATAATCAATGATTTAGGATTACATTTAAGGCAACCAAAATATGACTACAGACAAGGGTTACTCTTAGAAGTTGAATTAGGGTTATAATTACACTATGATTTTGTTGAAAATAATTGATCAATTGTATATTGTATTTGATGTTACACAAAATGTCATATCTTTTCCAGTCAGTGTATGTCAAGATCACTAGGGCAATAAAGATAGTTTTTAGTGTCTGCTAAACATTCCAGTGTTTCCCAAGTTTAGAAGACAGTGTCTACCGAGTTCACTCAGGTGGCAAAGAGAAGTTAGTAGAATTTGAATGTTAATTGAGCTCACTCGATTAATGAAGGAAAGTTGGATGGAACCAATGCTAACTGAGCTCACTTAGTTACTAAAGAAAGTTTGCAAAGATGTAGTGTTAACTAAGTTCACTTGGTTAACATAGGAAAATCATTTCAGTGTTAGTGTCTACTGAGCAAGGTCAGCTAACAAAGGACTTTTTGTTTTGACATATTGAGTTTAATGGATTTGTTTTTTGGTTCTAGCGAACTAAGGAGATGAATATTAATCATTCTAAGGTGAATTCAATCTAACTTGACAATGAATAAGGTATAAATATAAGGTCAAGTTGAGGATTGAATGTGTGTGAGTGTATGAAAGAATAGAAGATGCTAAGAGGAAGAAAATTAGAAGGATAAGCATAATATCCTTGAGGAGCTACAAAGATACATTGAATCAGGAAGGATCAAGTATTCGAGCTAGAATTGAGATCTAAAATAAGCAATATAGTTGCATTATAAATTAGTTCATATCATTGTTACTCTCTAACCATTGTAGCAATGAACTAAATCTCTTAACAGTGTTGCTTTAACAGCTATTTGTAAATCCTCTAACAAGGTGGCATTTGTAGATTGAAGTGTCTAAAGGCCTCTAAAAAGGCCACTCCTAACAAGGTGATTAAATCCTCTAGCAAGGTCACACCTAATTGTTTGTCTTGTAACATTTAACAAGGTTGTTTCGTAATAAGGCTCACTTCAAAAGAGTGAAAAATAGTAACTAGTTGCAATTGGTGGTTTTTCCCAAATTGGGTTTCCACGTCAAATCTTGTTGTCACTTGTGTTCATGCTATTTCTTTCATGTGTATGCAACTAAGTTAATTAGGATTAATCATAGATAATATATTAAGTTTTGCATGTTTAGTATTTTCTAGTGGTTACCAAGTTACAACATATTACTAGTGTTAATTGAGTACCTATGTCCTAACCGAGTAACAATAGCTTCAATAGAATTTATGTTTGGTACTGACATCTAAGGGATTTGGGATTTATTTTAGTGGTAATTTATTCACCCCTCCCCTCTCAATTACTCTTCTTATAATTCCAATAGTTGGTATTAGAGATTTTTGGTTCTTGCAGAGAAGTTTTCAATGACCTAAGCTAAAGATCAAGATGTCTTACAGAAGTGAGATACCCAAGTTGAACAAGGATAAATTCAATGCATGGCAAGAACTTATGAAGTTACATTTGGCAACCAATAGTGATTCAAGTTTGAAATATCTTAACTCCAAGTAAGTAGCACCTACTAGAATATGACTTGAAGAAATTATAGAGAAGAAGAATCATAACGCCAGTATGATTGATATTGATTCAACTCTCAACTATGTCAAATTTGATGAAGTCAAAGATTGTGGTATTGCTTATGAAATGTGGATCAAGTTGAAAGCTATTTATGGTGGAGATGATAATGTAAAAAGAGCCAAAGGTGAAAGTCTTAGAGGACAATTTGATCAAATAAAGATGAGAGAATATGAGAACATTGCAAAGTATAGTGATAGAATCAAAGCCAGTGTTTGTGCAATCAAAGCCTTAGGAGGAAAGCTTGAAGATGAGACAGTAGTAAGTTTCTTAGAACACTTCTTCCTATATATACAATTAGAGTTTCAGCAATTCAATAGATGAGATGCAACTAAAAGAATGATCTAACATTGGATGTAGTATTTGGAATATTGACAACATTTGAGCTAGATAACTATGATAATTATGTTCCTAGTTCTAACAATCTTGAGTTTGCATTTGAAGCCAAGTTGTCACTTAAGAAGAGAGCTACAAAGTCTAAAGGAAAATAATCTAAAAGTGAAGAGGAAGATAGTTCTAATAGTGATCTTGAAGCCATTGAAGCATTACTTACAAGAAGGTATCCCAAAGGCAAAGGAAAGTACAAAGATAAATTTCCTTTAATCTTCATTTCTTGTGAAGAAGTTAGTCACATTACTGCAAGGTGTCCAAACAAAGAAGAAAAATATGGAAAGAATAACATCAAGTATGAAGGCCAGAAGGATTTCAAGAACTTCAAAGACCACAAGGACAAAGGTAAGAAGTCTTCTTTCATGGAGAAATATTTAGATAGTAGTGATGATGATGAAATGGTTTAAATTGTTGTAAAAGATGAATCTAATAATGAAGAAGATAAAATGACACTTATTTCTCATGTTAGCAAAAATGATACATGGATTATTGATAGTGTTAGTTCACACATTATGATTGGTGATAAAACAAAGTTTGAACATATGGAACACTATGACGGTGGAAGCATAAGATTTGAAAACCATGAATCGTGTTGCATAAAGGGAAAAGGTTGTATCTCACTAACCAATGAACTTAGATGTGATAATACTTATTGGGTTGAGGGACTGAAACATAATCTACTAAGTGTGGCACAATTGAATAACATTGGATTCAAGGTAGAAATCATGAATGGGAAGGCCAAGCTGCTAGATGGAAAAGAAAATCTAATTGGATTTGGTAACCAAATAAAAGATAACTCATTCTACCTAGATCTTAAGTGAAATTTCATGTTTCATTGCTTAAGTAGAAGAAGGTTGGTGATGGCATAAGAGGTTGTGTCATGTGAACTTTGATAACCTGATCAAGATAAGCAAAAACAAAAGAGTGAGAGGTATTCCTAGTTTGAGGAAACTTGATATGGGCCTTTGTAAAAATTGTCAAATTGGTAAGATGAGCATGACAAGTTTCAAGAGCAAGAACTATCATTCTGAAGAAGTCTTGGAGTTGGTTTATATAGACCTTTGTGGACCCATTGGAATTGAGAGCTACAATAGAGATAAGTGTTTTATTCTTTTTGTTGATGATTATTCTAGAATGATGACTGTAATGTATCTAAGAAATAAGTTTGAAGCCTTTCAAATGTATAAGTGGTATCTGGCTAGAGTTGAAAAAGAAATAGGAAAGAAGCTAAATTTTTTGAGATCAGATAGAGGAGGTGATTTCATTTCTAATAATTTCAATGAATTTTGTATTAAAAGAGGAATCTGAAGACAAGTATCAGCCCGTGGTACCCCACAGTAGAATGGTATAGCAAAAAGAAGGAATAAATTAATCATGGATTGTGCAAGAACCTCGATGATAGAAAAGAACGTTGCAATCAAATACTGGAAGGATGCAATCTGTACAATAGTTCATACCTTGAACAAAGTATAGCTCAAGAAAGACTCAAATCAAACTCCTTACAAACTATGATATGGCTGCAAACCTAATATAAGTAACTTAAAAGTATTTGGTAGAAAATGTTATATTCTAAAAGAGACTAGGAAAGGTAAATTTGATGTCAAAGGTGATGAAGGCATATTCCTAAGATATTCTAGTAGAAGTAAAGCATATAAATGTTTGAATCTGACTACTCATAAGATCATAGAAAAAACACGTGAGAATTAATGAGTTTGCAGAAAAGAGTGAAGAAGAGAGCACCAAAGAACGTAAAGATTATAGAAATTTTATTTACTTCAAACCTAATACATTGCCAAATCCAATTAGTAGTCAATAAACTTCACCTCTCAAGTCCCCAAAATCTCCAGAAGCACCCGAGTTGCATCCAGCACAAACAGAGTCATAGTCAAAAGGTGATGCATGAGCATCTGAGCTTTTTTCTATTTACCCTAGTAATCTGATGTAGGGGCATCCTAGTTGTCACGTTATCCTGTTGATTCTATTGGTTTTTGCCAAGTTGCAACAATTACCAAGTGCTAGTAAATTTTTAGTCATTGTTGAGTTGAAGTTATCCCATGTCATGTTAAGATATTGGTTAGCATGTTATCCCATTTATTCTACTAGTTTTGATCGAGTGATCCTTCAATTATTGAGTTGGTCGGTTGTAGTGTTTTTTGAGTTGTATTGTTTGTTGAGTTGCAATGTGTGCCGAGTGTTCCTATTGGTGTCAAGTTTTCCTATATGTGTTGAGCACCAGTATTAGTTTTCTGTGTCCATTTCAAGTTTAAGCCAACCTAGAGCGTATTTAATTTTGTGATGGGTATTTAATATTTTTTCAGAGTTAATTTCTAGCTTGGTTATACATTTAATGCAAGGGTTTTTTTATTTGGTAGTTTATAATAGGCCAACTTATAGTTATGCAAGTATTTAAAGGGGTCTTGGGTAGAGTCTAAGGCATTATGATTCGATGTTGGATTATTGTTCAAGCATGGAGATGTAGAGAAGCCTGACAAAGTCATTTTTCTTAAGGGCTCTTACCATAAAGTAAGTTCAAGATGGAAGTCTACATTTGAGTTTGAAGATATTTCCTTCTTTGAATTATGTTTTCTTCTTTTTAATGGCCTTAACCCAAAAGGTCGTATAGCCAGGCATGTTGGATGTGAACTTCTTGATTCGAATATATGAAATATTGTCTCTCTGGATTTGGATCTCATTCCTCTTGTTCATTTTCCATTGTGTATTTTTTTGTTAGTTTTTGGATTACTTCATTTTGGGGTACAGCCGGATTAACACTACATCAGGTGGTATCAAAGCTCAGTTGTTCCTAAGTGTGCAAGAAAATTGCCAAAGTGTGAGGCATTTTGTACCAGGACCTTGGTTAGGAAAATTTTATTAGAGAAGGGTTTTGATTTTGGAAGTTCTAGCTAGTTAGCAATTTGGTGTAGGGTTGTAGATCTGTGATTTTGGCCTGTTGTTTATATGTGTAAAGATGGTTTGTGGAAGGAGAGATGCAAATCTAGAATTATTCAACATGTTGAGGAAACTTGTAGCCAAAGTAAAAACTATTGAGTTAGCACAAGACCATGGAAGACATCTTGATGATGTTAAGAGCAATGAGTATGCTTCTTTTTGGGATGAATCACATGAAAGGATTGATGATCTAGAAGAGTCTAATTTGAGTTGGCATTTAAAGATTATAAAGAAGGTTTGTTGGCTAGTTAAAGAGATCATGAAGAGAAGAAGACAGATCGTGGAAGTACATGATGATTTTGCTGAAATAGAGGAAGTATCTTTTGGTTTTCATGAGCAGATGAATAGATCTGACATGAAAGTTGTAGAGCATCTTGTTGTATGCAATGAAATTACTAAAGAGGAGGGTTTTACTTATGTTGGTTTAGGAATTGGATGTTGTTAATTTGAATGATGTTAATGTTGGAATGGATGTGATTGAGGACTTATCTATTGTTTTCGTTACTGTTATAGAGTTATATGTTCATTCTATTATGAATGATGTTGATCTGGATGTTGCTTGTGGGAAGAAGATGGATTTACTTGCTGGTAATATGGTTGAGGATTTTAGAGGTGTTATTGATGTGGATTTACATGATGTTGTTCTTGCTGATATGGATCCAAACTTATATGTTGCTACTGAGATGTTGAAGGATACAGATGTTGTTACTAATGTGGATTTTCATGATGTTGTTGATCTATTTGTTTCTGGAGGAATGAATATACATGTTGTTTCTATTATGGACTTGTATGTTGTTGCTATTATGGATCTGAGTTCATATGTTGTTGTTGGTCAGGTTTATGATTTGGATATTGTTGCTGATCTGGTTTTCATGTATAAGGATGATGATATGGATGATACTAATGATAAGTTGTAGATGGAGCATTGTGATTTTTAGTTGAGTTTGTATGTTGATTGGTTGAATGAGATTCTAATTTTTTAATGGATGAAGCATAGATGGTTGATTTTCAGATTTGATCTCTTTTCTTTTATGGAGTGGAAACATTTTGTAAAGATGAAGCTGAGTACAAAATTTTCTTTCAAAAGCAAAATATGGGACACATTTTTCTATTTACTTGGTGAGTCTAATGTAGGAGCATCTGAGGTTTTTTCTATTTACCCCAGTAGTCTGATGCAGGGGCATCCTAGTTGTTTCTTTATCCCACTAACTCTGTTGGTTGCTGCTGAGTTGCAACAATTATTGAGTGCTAGTAAAGTTTTAGTTATTTTCGAGTTGAACTTATCCCATGTCATGTCAACATACTGGTTAGCGTGTTATCCCATTTATTCTACTAGTTTCGACCAAGCAATCATTCAAGTACTGAGTTGGTCAGTTTTAGTGTTTGCCAAGTTGGAATGTGTGCTGAGTCTTCTTGTTGGTGCCAAGTTTTCCTATATGTGTTGAGTGCCAGTATTAGTTTTATGTGTATGTTTCTAGTTTAAGCCTGATGGGTATTTAATATTTGTTGAGAGCTAACTTGTGCCTTGGTTATATATTTAATGTAAGGGTTTCTTTATTTGGTAATTTATAATAGGCTGACTTGTGGCTATGCAATTATTTAAAGGGGTCTTGGGTAGAGTTTTAGGCATTATGATTCGATGTTGGATTATTGTTCAAGCATGGAGATGTAGAGAAGCTTGCAGAAGTCATTTTAGTTAAGGGCTCTTACCATGGAGTAGCTTAAAGATACAACTCTACATTTGAGTTTGAAGATCTGTCCTTCTTTGAATTATGTTTTCTTCTTTGTAATGGTTGTAACCTGGAAGGTTGTACAATTAGGCATGTTGGATGTAAACTTATTGATTCGAATATATGAAATATTGTCTCTTTGGATTTGAATCTCCTTCCTATTGTTCACTTTCCACTGTGTATTTGTTTGTTGGTTTTTGGATTACATCATTTTGGGGTACACCTGGATTAACATTACATTAGAAGTACATGAGTTGCAATTAGAGGCTACTGAGTTGCAACCAGTGCAACTTGAGTTTGAATCCAAAGGACTCAACTCACAGAAATTGGGACCCAAGCATGATGTAGAAGATCATATCAAGGAAAGTGGAACAAGTTCTAAATCCAACATACTTGTGTTAGCAAGATATGTTAGAAGACACCATGCACCTGATTAGATCATTGGAGACAAGTCAAATGGAATAATGACAAGGAAAAAATTGAAAGGTGCGTGTTTTCTTACTAAATTTGAACTTAGATCAGTTAATGATGCTTTGGATAATGAAAGTTGAATTGAAGCAGTGAATGAAGAGATAGAACAGATAGAAAGGAATAAGACCTGGACTCTTGTTCCTAGAACCAAGGATAAGAATGTGATTGACACAAAATGGGTTTTTAAAAATAAGCAGAATGAAGATGGAGAAGTTTCAAGAAATAAAGTAAGGTTAGTATACAAAGGTTATTCTCAAGAATAAGGTATTGATTATGGTGAAACTTTTTCTCCTATTGCAAGATTAGAAGGTGTTAGGACCTTAATTACCTATGTTTCACATATAGGATTTAAATTTTATCAAATGGATGTGAAATCTACATTCTTGAATGTAATTCTTGAAGAAGAAGTCTACATAGAGAAACTTGAAGGTTCTATAGATCCCAACAAAAAGAATATGGTTTGAAAGTTGCACAAAGCATTGTATGGTCTCGAACAAGCTCTTTGAGTTTCGTATGAAATACTTCATAATTATCTCATGAAGATTGGTTTTCAAAGGACAAATGATAACAACAGCCTATACATCAAGGAAGGACAAGATAAGAAGATTGTGTTGGTAAAAATCTTTGTGGATGACACATTGTTTACTGGAAATAATGACTTGTGCAAATCTTTTTTAGAGGAAATGAGTAAGGAATTTGAGATGTCCATGTTTGGAAAGATGAAATTATTTGTTGGATTGTAGATTCAACAAAAGAAGGATGATATCTACATTACTGAATGGAAGATTCAAGGCCAGTTGAAACACCTATGTCTACTGGACATTAGCTTTCCAAAAATGATGATTCCAAGGAGGTAGATCAAACCACATACATATCAATGATTGGAAAACTGCAATATGTAGTGCATACAAGGCCGGATATTGCTCTTACAATTGGTATGGTGGCAAGATTTTTAGCTAATCCTAAAGAGAATCATACGATGGCAATCAAGAGAGTCATGAGGTTTCTAAAGGGTACTGAAGACTATCTATTTTGGTACAAGAAAGGATGCAATTTAGACTTGAAAGAGTTCACTTATGTTGATTGGGCATGAAGTGTTGATGACAAGAAGAGCACCAATGGTGGAGCATTATTTCTTGGCAAATGACTAGTGTCTTGGACAAGTAAGAAGTAGAACTACATTTCTTATTCTACAACAGAGGCATAGCATGTTGTAGTAGTAGTTAATTATTCCAATTCCCCTATCTGAAGCTCACTAAATAAATTTTAGTGATGCATCAACCAGAGCATGTTGAAAATCAGTCAAGTTGATCAAGACCAGTTGAAACACCTATGTCTACTAGACATTAGCTTTCCAAAAATGATGATTCTAAGGAGGTAGATCAAACCACATATAGATCAATGATTGGAAAACTGCAATATGTAGTGCATACAAGGCCAAATATTGCTCTTACAATTGGTATGGTGGCAAGATTTTTAGCTAATCCTAAAGAAAATTATATGATGGCAATCAAGAGAGTCATGAGGTTTTTGAAGGGTATTTAAGACTATGGATTGTGGTACAATAAAGGAGGCAATTTAGATTTGAAAGCCTTCACTTATGCTGATTGGGCATGAAGTTTTGATGACAACAAGAGCACCAGTGGTGGAGCATTATTTCTTGAGAAAAGATTAGTGTCTTGGACAAGTAAGAAGCATAACTATATTTCTCAATCTACTGTAGAGGCATAGTATGTTGCAGCAGCAATTAATTGTTCCAATTCTCCTATCTGAAGCTCACTAAATGAATTTTAGAGATGCATCAACCAGAGCATGTTGAAGATCAGTCAAGTTGTAGTAATGAAAGAGAAGATTTCATATAAATCAGTACATAAGGTACATTGATATTCACTAAATATTGTCTTTGGCATAACATATCAAAGAGAGAGAGTTTGATGTGTCATATCACCAAATTTTTATTAAGAGGGAGAGTATACTTATCAAAAAAAATTTAATTGAAGATTTCAAAGAGGAAGAACTTGATCTGATATCAAAGAGCTAGAGCTTGCTATCAGAAGAAGATGTTGAAGGCAGAGTTTGTTGACAGAGGGAGAAATTGAAGTCAGAGGGAGTTCACATTGATAGAGGGATTTCTCATGGTTAAGAATTAGAATAAAACTAAGGATATTATGCTTAATATTATTTTTCTCTAAAATTTTATTGTATTATGACATATTGTGTTACCATCAATGCCAAAGAGGGAGATTTTTCAAAAGCAATTGATCAATTGATCAATTGTCTTTGATGTTACTATTAGCCAAAATGTCCTCTCGCTAGAAATCAAATTTAAATAATAATCTACTTAATGGTCACCAAAGGTTTTAAGTTATCATTGGCTCTATTTCATATTATGGCTTAGAATGTTTACAGTCACGACCATGTGATTTGCACAGTCGTCAGCATGGAATTTGCGCAGTCCTAGTTTGTTGAGAGTTAACTAGAGTCAAGATGGCAAGAGCACTATTGCTTTGTTTTTGCCTAATCACATGGTTATGTTAATGCACTATGGTTTAAGTCACAACAATGTGGAAAGAGCAAATCTTCAATGCTTCAAAGATATATTTTGCACCGTTAGATCTTTTAGATCTATGACCAGTACATGATCACAACTGTTGGAAATCTGATTGAAAATGAATACTATCAAAGAGGGAAATTTTTGCAAAGAAGGAAGATGGTTGATAAAGAATTTTTTCAATCATTGTTTTATCATTGATGTCAAACCTACTATTTTTTGGAATGATAATTGCTTATAAGATCTAAGTACTATCACTTAGTTGATTGATGAAGAGGATTTAATCAACAAGATGTAAAAAGAATAACTACATAAAAGATTATGTTATGGTTTTGTAATAAAGTATAAAGGATTAGTTAAGACAATGGTAAAATGATGTATTGATAATATACTTGAAGATACAGAGGTTGGCTACACTTAGAAACATTGGAAGAATAAGTTGCAACAAGGTTGTCTACAAAGCTTAACTAAGTTCATTAGTGAGTGTTGAGCAAGCTAGGAGCCGAGTGTGTTTAGGTGTTGAGAAAAGTAAAAAGTGCCAAGCATCAATAAAACTTAGTGGATGTTGAGTGAATCCATAGTAAGTGTTGAGCATCAGTAAAACACAGTTGATGCTGAGTAATATAGTATTTGTTGAGCACCAGAATTTCAATAGTGTCGAGCTATTATACTATTGGAAAAGTCAAAGATTTGCCAGATCTAAGCTGAAAAGTTTGTTACCTTGAATTTTGTGAACCAAATGAAGGATAAGGATGATGAACTGGTGGCACATAATTTTAGGTAAACCATTTTTGGGCGAATTCAAGAGGATTCTTCATAGTGTTTCTAGAAGGAGCAAGATATGGATTACATTCAATGAATCCTACCTAATCCATTCAAATTGAAATTAAAGGAGGGAAGAATCGAGCAAGAAAAGAAATTCTAGACTTTTATTTAAGGAGTCATAGACCAAGAAGCAAGAGTAGTTGGGGGTGCAACAATGCAAAGTTGTTGAAAGGTGTCGAGGAGAAGAAGAGAAGGAAGAACAAAGCATAGAGACTCTACTTTGATAAGTGGTCATAAAAGAAAATTGCACTGGTACATCGAGCATGAAGACTCAAGGAGACGAAATTTGAAAGGAAGCCAAGCTATCAGAGCTACAGAGACTTAAAGCCAAGAAAATTATGAACAGTTGAATTGTGATCTAAAATTTGCAAGTTAAGTTGTGAGTTATATCAGGTCAAAAGCCCTTGTCGTTACTCTCTAACAATTGTGCAAGCTAGGGTAAAAATCCTATGGACTTAGGTTGGTTTAACAACCATTTATAAATCTTTTAATAGGGTTCCATTCCAAGTGAATGTTCTAAAATGCTCTAACCAGGCTCACTTCTAACAGGGTGGTTAAATCCTTTAACTAGGTCACATTTAATAGTGTATTGTAGCCTTTAACAAGGTAGGCTTTTCACAAGGAATCACTTTAGAAGAGTGAGAATTGAGTAGCATGTTACTGGTGGTTTTTCTCAAATTGGGTTTCCACATAAATCACTGTGTTATGTGTTGATCTTTCATGTGTTATGCTTGCATGTTGATTTACAATAACTTGCTAAGTAGGAAAGTTTAAGTTTGGATGCATGAACAGTTGTATAGGCTCACTTTACTTGATCAAAAAGTTTTAATTGGACATTTGGACCTTGAATAACTGATTCATCCACCCTCTCAGTTATTATAAAGAATTTCTAACATGTAATAGGTCAAAAAATGGTTAAGTTTTGAGTTGCGATTGAGTGATTTCCCTTTTTTTGCTCTGTCACAAAGGTTAGAAAGGAAACTCAGATTAAGGTGGCAATGGTGTAGATATGGTCAAATTTCAGCCTTCACAAGGTTGCAGCGGTTAAAGAATAATGTTAGGAGTGGGTTGTGAGGCAATGACAACCTAATGGTCACATTTTCACAAGTAGTAACTATTATTAAAGGAATGTAGTGGCGAGCTTGCAAACACAGATGGTCAAACACAAGGCATAAGGTTGAATTGCTGACAGAGTGGTAGAATAGTAAAAATTTTGGTCCACATGGCAAGATTTAATGGTTTAATCCAATTGACCAAATAATATGGCTAAATTTGGCAAGAATAATGACAATGGAAGTAGTTCCTTGATGATGAACCAAATCTTTCCAATCTCCTACAATTGTTGAAACAATTGATTAATTGTGTATTATCTTTGATGTCACACAATTTCATGGCATTACCAGTCAGTGTATGTCGAGCTCACTCAAGAATTCAAGATAATTTTCTATGTCTGTCAAGCATTCCAAAGTTTTCCTAGTTCAGAAGATATTATCTACTGAGTTCACTTAGTCATTAAAAAAAAGGCTTACAAAATTTGAGTGTTAACCAAGCTCACTCAGTTAATGAAGGACATGTTGCATGGAACCAGTGTTAACTGAGCTCACACAGTTACCAAATGAACTTTGTGAGTATGTAGTATTGATTGAATTCACTTGGTTAACACAGGAAAATTATTTTTGAGATAGAATCTACCGACCAAGTTCGGCTAGCAAAGGAGTATCTTGTTTAGGCATATTAAATTCAATTGAATGGTCTGTTGGTTCTAGTCAACTGAGGAAATGAATATTAATTATTCTAAGTTATATTCTAGCTGACAATATGAAAGATATAAATATAAGGTCAAGTTGAGATTTAGAATGTGTGAATGCATGGATGATAATTGAAGATTTGATGATGCTAAGAGGAATCCAACTAGAAGGATAAAGCAGAATATCCTTGTGAAGCTAAAAAGATATATTCGATCAAAAAAGATGAAGTATACAAGCCAAAATTGAGATCTATAATCAACAATTCAATTGCATCAAAAATTAGGTAATCTCATTGTTACTCTCTAACCATTTTAGCTGTGATCTAAATCTCTTAACAAAGTTGGCTTAACAACTATTTGTAAATCCTCTAACAAGGTGGCATTTTTATTGAATTGTCCAAAGACCTCTAATAAGGCCACTCTTAACATGGTGATCAAATCCTCTAATAGGGTCACACCTAACAGTGTGTTTTGTAACCTTTAACAAGGTTGGCTCCTAATAGGGCTCACTTCATAAGAGAAAAATTAGTAACTAGTTGCAATTGGTAGTTTTTTCCCAAATTGAGTTTCCACGTTAAATCCTGGTGTCAAATGTGTTCATGTTATTTCTATTATGTGTTTACAACTAAGTTGAAGTAATAAGTAATCATAGATAACAGCTTGAGATTTTCATGTTAAGTATTTTTCGATCATTTTGAGTGTTTACCGAGTTACAACATTTTATGTGTGTTTACCGAGCTTTAGCAAAGTTCAATTTTCAGAGTTTATTTTGTACTGACATCTAAGGGATCTAAAATTTATTTTTGTAGTGATTGATTCACCCATCCCCCCCCAGTTACTCCTCTTATATTTATAACAATTGGTATCAGAGCTTTTGGTGTTTGTAGAGAAGGTTTCAATGACTTCAGCTAAAGATCAGGATGTCTTACAAAAGAGAGATTCTCAGGTTGAATTGAGACAACTTTGCAACATAGAAAGCACCTATGAGGTTACATCTAGAAAATATCAATGATTCAAGTTGTAAGTATCTTTATACTAAATATAAAACTCCTACAAGAACATTATGAGTTGAAGATATTGCTGAAAAGAAAAAACATAACATCATGATGATTGACATTGTAGCTGCTCTAAATTATGTTGAATTTGATGAAGTCAAAAGTTTTACTATAGCTCATGAAATGTGGATCAAACTAAAAGACATTTATGGACGAGATGAAAATGTAAGAAGAGCCAACACCAAAAATCTTGGAGGATAATTTGATCAAATGAAGATGAGAGAAGATGAAAATATTGAAAAATATTTGAAAGAATCAAAGCAAGTGTAAGTGCAATCAAAGCATCTAGAGGAGAAATTTATAACAAAAATGTTGTAAGCAAGGTACTCAGAACCCTTTTTCCTATCTATACAATTAGAGTATCTATTATTTAAGAAATGAGATGTAATCTAAATAGAAAGATAACTTTGGATGCTCTAGTTGGAAGATTGATAGCTTTTGAGCTAGATAACTATGATAGCTATGTTCCTAGTTCCAAAGGTATTAAGTCTGCATTTGAAGCCAAACTCTCACTCAAGAAAAAGAGTAATAAATCAAAGGTCAATCAATCAAGAAGATGAAGAAGAAAGTTCAGACAGTGATCTTGAGTTGTTGAAGCCCTACTCGCAAGGAAATATTCCAAAGGCAAAAGAAAATACAAAGGTAAGATTCCTCTAATCTATTTTTCTTGTGAAGATGTTGGTCACATTGTTGCAAGGTGCCCAAATAGAGAAAACAATGATGAAAAAAAAAAAGAAAAGTTCAAAGGCAAGAAAGAATTTAAAAACTACAAGGACAAAGGTAAGAAATCTTGTTTTATGGTTAAAGATTTTGATAACAGTGAAGATGAAATGGTATATATTACTGTAAAAGATGAATTTGATGATGAAGGAGATAAGATGGTACTTATCTCTCATGTTAGCAAAAATTATATCTGCATTAATGACAGTGGCTGCTCACATCATATTACTAGAGACAGAACAAAATTTGAACACATGGAATATTATGATGGTGGTAGTGTGAGATTTGGAAACAATGAACCTTGTTACATAAAAGTAAAGGGATGCATCTTATTAACCAATGAACTTATATGTGATAATGTTTATTGGGTTGAAGGATTAAAGCATAATCTACTGAGTGTGGCATAGTTGAAAAACATTGGATTCAAGGTGGAATTTATTAATGGGAAGGCCAAACTATTGGATGGAAAAGGAAATCTAGTTGGATCTAGCAAGCAAACTAAAAGTAATCTATTCTACCTAGATCTAACTGAAAGTTCATGTTTTATTTCTCAAGTAGAAGAAAGTTGGTTATGGTACAAAAGATTATGTCATGTAAACTTTGATAACCTGGGTAAGGTAAGCAAATAGAAAAGAGTAAGAGGTATTCCTAGCTTGAGGAAACTTGATATGGGTCTATGTAAAAGAAATTAAATTGGTACGATGGAAAAGACTAGTTTCAAAAGCAAGAACTATCATTCTAAAGAATTCTTATAACTTGTGCATGCAGACTTATGTGGACCTATTTGAATAGAGAGTTACAATGGAGATTATTTATTTATTCCTTTTGTTGATGACTATTCTAGGATGATGACTCTAATGTATCTAAAAGAAAAATCTAAAGCCTTTGAAAAATTCAAGTGGTATCTAGCAAGAGTAGAAAATGAAACTAGAAATAAGCTAAAATGTTTGAGATCAAATATAGGTGGTGAATTCTATATTGAAAAAAGAATTAAAAGGCAAGTGTCAACACCTGGTACACCTCAACATAATGGTATAGCCGAAAGAAGAAACATATCTATCATAGATTGTGCAAGAATACTAATGATAGGAAAGAATGTTGCAATCAAATACTGGAAGGAAGTAATCAACACTACAGTATATACCTTGAGCAGAGTGCGATTGAAGAAAGACTCAAATCAAGCTCCTTATGAACTATGGTATGACTACAAACCTAATGTAAGTTACTTGAAAGTATTTGGCAGTAAATGTTATATCTTGAAGGAATCTAGGAAAGGTAAATTTGATGTCAAAGGTGATGAAACCATATTCCTAGGATACTCCTGTAGAAGTAAAGCATACAAATGTTTAAAATTGTCTACTCATAAAATCATAGAAAGTGCACATGTGAGAATTGATGAGTTTGTAGAAAAGAGTGAAGAAGAAAGAAACAAAAAGCTAGAAGATTATAGAAGATTTTTTTACTATGAACCTGAAACCTTGCCAAATCTATCTCAAAGAAAGGAGGCTTCACCTCCTGAGTTCTCAAAATCTCCAACAACTATCGAGTTGTAGACAGTATAACTTGAGTCACTGTCTAAAGGACTTGAGTCATAGTCAAAAGCTACCAAGCTACTACAAGAGCAAACTAAGTTTGATGAACCCGAGTCACAATTAGTGAGACCCAAGCTTAATATTGAAGTTCATGATGATATTAGTGAAACACACTCCAAATCCAAAGAACTTGTGTGAGAAAGATAGGTCAGAAGGTATCATGCACCTAATCAGATCATTGGAGACAAACAAGATGGAACAATGACAAGAAATAAATTGAAAGGTACATGTTTACTTGCTAAATTTGAACCTAGAAATGTTAAAGATGCTTTGGATAATGAAAGTTGGATTAAAGAAATGAATGAAGAAATAGAATAGATAGAGAAGAAAAAAATTTGCACTCTTGTTCCTAGAACCAAGGATAAACATGTAATTGGCACAAAGTGGGTATTCAGGAACAAGTTAAATGAAGATGGAAAAGTTTCTAGAAACAAAGAAAGGTTGGTATGTAAAGGCTATTCTCAAGAAGAAGGTATTGATTATGGTGAAACTTTTTCTCTTGTTGCAAGATTAGAAAGTGTCAAAACTTTACTAGCATATGCAGCTCACAGAGGATAAAAATCTTATCAAATAGATGTAAAATCTACATTCTGGAATGAAATTCTTGATGAGGAAGTTTACATTAAATGACTTGAAGGTTTTTTAGATCATAGCAAAAGAGACATGGTCTACAAATTACAAAAGGAATTATGTGGTCTCAAGCAAGCTCCTAGAGCTTGGTATGAAAGACTCCACAACTACTTGGTATAGATTGGCTTTCAAAGAACAAATGCTAACGATAGTTTGTATATCAAAAATGACTAGATAAGAAGATTGTGTTGCCAAAAATATTCATTGATGATACTTTATTCACAAGAAATGATGACTTGTGCAAGACATTTTTAGAAGAAATGAGTAAAGAATTTGAGATATTTATGTTTGGAGAGATAAAATTCTTTGTTGGATTGCAGATACAATAGAAGAAAGATGGTATCTACATTATTCAGTCTAAATATATCAAGGAGATACTAAAGAAATTTAGAATGGAAGACTCCAAAAAAATTGGAACCCTTATTCTACTGGACATAAGCTTTCCAAAAATGATGATTCCAAAGAGGTAGATAAGAACATGTACAAATCAATGATTGGAAAATTGCAGTATGTAGTGCAAACAAGACTTGATATTGCATTAGCAATCGGTATGGTGGTAAGATTCTCAGCAAATCCCAAAGAGAATCACATGATGGAAATCAAAAGAATCATGAGGTATCTAAAAGGTACTAAAGAATATGGTTTATGGTACAAAATAAGAGGCAATTTGGACTTAAACGTATTCATAGATGTTGATTGAGTAGGAATTATTAATGACAGAAAAAGCACCAGTGTGGAGCATTCTTTCTTGGTAAAAGACTAGTGACTTAGACAATAAAGAAACAAAATTGTATCTCTCAGTCCATAATAGAGGCAAAATATGTGGCAGTTGCAGTCAATTATTCTAACATTATTTGGTTCAAACAACTATTGGTAGGTATGAAGATAGACATCAAGGATCCAGTAGTCATATAATATGATAACACAAACGAAATCAATATATCAAAAAATTGAGTAATGCATATCAAAACAAAACACATTGCTATAAAATATTATTTCTTGAGAGAATTGGTACAAGATAAAGAAGTCAGATTGGAATATGTAAATACTAAAGAACAAATTACAGACATATTCACCAAGCCATTACCTAAGAATGCATTTTTTTATCTAAGAGGTAAGCTAGGGGTCATTCCCCTATCTAAAGCTCACTAAATGAAGTTTAGTGATGCATAAACCAGCACATGTTAAAGATCATTCAATTAGTGCAATATTGACAAGGGCATATTGCAAATGAATCAGTACTTGAGGTACATTGATATTCATTGATTCTTGTCTTTGGCATGAGATTTCAAAGAGGGAGAAGTTTTCTATCATATCTCCTAGAAATTTTGTAAAGAGAAAGAGATTCAAAGAGGGAGAATGAATTTGGTCTTATATCAAAGGCATAGTTTTAGCAAACAAAATTTTTCTAACAAAGGGAGAAGTTGAAGGTAGAAAGAGTTCAAACTAATAGAGGGAGTTCTCATGGATGAGAATATGAATGAAACTAAGGATATGTTCCTTACTTTATTTTTGCTCCAAAAAATTCATTGTATTATGATATATTGTGTTTCTATCAATTCCAAAGAGGGAGATTATTGAAACAATTGATTAATTGTGTATTGTCTTTGATGTTACACAAAATTTCATGTCATTACTAGTCAGTGTATGCCGAGCTCACTTGGGCATTGAAGATAGTTTTATGTGTCTATCAAGCATTTCAGAGTTTTCCTAGTTTAGAAGATAGTATCTACTAAGTTCACTCGGTCATCAAAGAGAAGGCTTGTGAAAGTTGGGTGTTAGCAAAGCTCACCTAGTTAATGAAGGAAATGTTGGATGGAACCAATACAAATTGAGCTCACTCAATTACCAAACAAGATTTGTGAGTATGTAGTGCTAATCAAGTTCACTTGGTTAACATAGGAAAATTCTTTCCAAGTTAGTATCTATCGAGAAAGGTTAGCTAACGAAGGATTTTTTTATTTTGGCATATTAAGTTCAATTGAATGGTATTTGGTTCTAGCTGACTAAGGAAATGAATAAATATTAATTATTCTAATTTATATTCTAGTCGACTTGACAATATGAAAGATATAAATATAAGGTTAAGTTGAAATTTAGAAAGTGTGAATTCATGGATGATAATTGAAGATCTGACAATGCTAAGAGGAAGAGAATTAGAAGGATAAAGCAGAATATCCTTGTGAAGCTGAAAAGATACATTTGATCAAGAAGAATCAAGTATAGAAGCCAGAATTGAGATCTATAATTAGTAATTCAATTGCATTAGAAATCAGATCATCTCATTGTTACACTCTAACCATTGTAGCAATGATCTAAATATCTTAACAAAGTTGGGCTAACAACTATTTGTAAATCCTCTAACAAGGTGGCATTTCTATTCAATTGTCCAAAGATCTCTAACAAGGCCACTCCTAATAGGGCGATTGAATCCTTTAAGAGGGTCACACCTAAAAAAATTTTTTGTAACCTTTAATAGGGTTGGGTCCTAATTGGGCTCACTTTAGAAGAGTGAAAATTAGTAACTAGTTGCAATTGGTGGTTTTTCCCAAATTGGGTTTCAACATTAAATCCTAGTGTCAAATGTGTTCATGTTATTTCTCTTATGTTTTTGCAACAAAGTTAAAGTAATAAGTAATCATAGATAACATCTTAAGATTTTCATGTTAAGTATTTGTAGAGAATTTGAGTGTTTACCAAGTTACAACATTTTCTGTGTGTTTACCAAGCTTTAGCAAAGTTCATCTTTCAGACTTTATTTTGTACTGACATCTAAGGGATCTAGGATTTATTTTTGTAGTAACTGATTCTCCTCTCCCCTCTCATTTACTCCTCTTATATTTCCAACAACAACCACTTTCATCATTCCCTAGGTCTGATAAATGCAAAGAGACACTCCACCACCACCTATTGATCCATCCATTTAGTCAAAAGTTAATGACCGTCATTCTTGACCTCTCAAAGTTTTGTTTCATAAATAAGTGATCTTCTTATGTATGGATTTTCATTGTGATTAGACCTTTCCAATTTTGGTAGTGATTATTCTCTATGAATTTGATTGTTGTGGTTGAATTTTGCCTTACAATGGAAGTTATCTAAGTTATGTTTGCACTATAAAAGAAAATGTTGCACTCTTTCTTATGGTTGGATCTTCTCTGTTTCCCTGGTATTACTTTGGGATGCTACTACAAATTCCCTCTTTCCCTCTAAGTTGTATGATATGCTATCTTATCTCCTTCAGCCACTGATCTATTGTGCAAGCTTTATTTTCCTCTTTTTGATGTACAATGAATATATATAATCTACATTTTTGTATCTCTGTTGGCCCATGAATGATAAGAAGTGAAGCATTTTTTCCTTCAGTCAATCATGTGGTTTCCTAATCTCTATGTAGTTTATAGATTAAAGAAAGTCTAAATCCATATATATTTAGAATGTCATAATAATGGTACTACACATGTGTGGGCAAAGACTAGTCTGAATACCCTATTTTGGTGCATTACCTCTTTAGAATAGATTTAGTAGTTACTTTCATGAATTCCTTCTCCCTTTTTTCTTCAAGAATAGTTTAAATGCATCCTAATAGTAGAGGAAGCCAACCTTCTCCGAAGACTCAAACTCATAGTTCAAGTTCCACAACTTGGAGGTTGTTTCCATGTTTCACAAGGTTGTCCTTAGGTAAAAATTTTGGACAAGGGCACAAGCTTTTGTGACAATATTTTTTTGCGTGCCTGGTGGGACAATATATTTAAACATTTAAAGTTCATTGACATCAAGAAAATATTTCATGTTCATATTGAAGAGATATTACTTCCTTTAGTATAAAGCCTTCAAGAGGCTCATTGTTTAGTATTACTTGGTAACTCTAAGCTTCAACCACAATCTGGTTTCCAGACTAAAGTTGTTATGATTCATGCTCAAGTAACACACAAGGGCATCTTCCATAGGTAATTTACAATACCAAGAGCTTTCTCTTTCTAATCCAGGAAGAAAAATTAGAGTATCTCTATCACCAATTACGTGTGTGATAGTAACACATACCCCTACAAGAAATATCTCCACTCCTGTTGTTAGGTCTCAGCCTGGAATACCATTTGCTCATATCAACATAAAACATACTTACATGGCTAGAGCTCATGCTTTTGCTACCTTTAATGGTGGAAGCCTCCTTCTATTAGCCCAAAGGCATGACATACTAATATCAGCTCTCAAAAGTATACCTGAGTTTACTAGTGAAAACTCCATCTCCCCTATTGAGCATATTCAAGAGGTGTCTAATCTCTGTAACATTCATAGTATCACCAAGGATAATGTAGAAGTTAGATTTTTTCCTCATCCTTGAAAGGAAAAAGCACTACAATGGTATAGAGGTTTTCCTCATAACTCTATTACTAATTGGGATGGGTTAGGGGCAACTCTATGCAAGCATTTTGAGGATAAAAGTGAGCACCTATCACTTTTAGAACAATTGACAACTATCAAGAGACCCCCCCATGAATGTATGACTGATTTTAATTATAGAAGACATGGGAAAAAATATCTACTATAGTGAAGCCCTCTCTTAGTAATGCATTCTTGTATTATCTCAGAGCCTTTAACAGTGGTATTGCTACCACTCTACAATCTATGGATGGGTAAACTCTACCAAATGCTTATGAGGTTGCTATAAGAGATTAAAACATGTTGATATATGGAGGGAAGTTATCTCCAAGGCCCCCAATGCCTTTCTTCCCCAACTTGCCCAATCATCAGCCTACTATAGTCCCTATTCATGTTTCTTCTGTAAGTTAGCCTCTTGCTATGGTTCCAATAGCTTCTACATCCTCTAATGGAATTGATAGGATTGAGGCCATGATGCAGACACTGATACAGAATGTTGATAGGAGGATGTTGAATCAAGAAAAGATGGAGGACAATAGTACCATAATACAAAACATGGGAAATGAGTTGGTTACCATGAAGAGGCAAAAAACTTCAAATAATAAGCCTCTCCAACTCCAGAGTCAAGGTACCATTCATGGTAGACCACCAAACCAAAGTCAAGTCTGCTACAATCAAAATAAACCTATCGACCACCCCTAGCCTTCAAACATCAACCTAAATACGGCTTTAGTCCCTTAGAACAACCTTTCCCAAGATCAAGATTTTTGCCCTTCTTGTAACTACTCCTATGGATATTGCATGTGTCAAAAGATAGAATCTTACTTGGCTTTGACTGTACCACAGTGAGTAGTTGCCAAAAAATACAATGCCATTAATCCTGCTAATACTTTGTAGCTAGGTGATTTTTCTTTCATGAACTGCCTAGTGGAAGAGCATGGTAATGTAAACCAGGATTCATGTGCTTACAATACTAGAAGCAAGAGAGGAGTTGTGGAAGAGGTTGCTCCTCAATCTCCTACTTAGATTTCAACATCAACTGTAGCACCACATTTATAAGGAGTTGCCCAACAAAAAAATGCTAACTAGCCTGCTAATGTCCGTCGGTAGCAAAGGCAGACTGAAAGCAAAGATAATATGGATAACCCACAGATTGTCCCACCTCAAGCTTCAACTTCTAAAGCTTCTACCAAAACATCTAATGCTTCTTTTAGTGTGGTAGATCAAATGAGGAAGACCAATGTGAATATTTCTATGTGGGATGTTGTAACTACCATGCCATCACAAAGGAGGCTACTACAGTAGGAGTTGGAAAGCATTGAACTCAGAGACTAGCCCCTAGGATGGAGGATGTTGTGAGTTCGGTGCAACCATCAAAGGAATTATAAATAAGTAAAAAGGTTAGATCTCCTCCATTTTATGTTTTTGTGATTATAGGAGATAAGCTAGTCCATAACTACATAATTGATTTAGGGGCTAGTAGTTCATTAATGCCCAAATGTGTTGTTGATATTTTAGAAGTGAAATATGAACCTATTGTTAGGGATGTATTGTAGTTAGATTATAGTACTATCAAGACTATGATAATCCTTAGAAATTTTGAAATGACCTTACATGCATGCCCAAGTTGTATCGTAGTTCAAGATGTATCAACTGTTGAGGTTAAGCCACACTTTTCCCTTTGTCTTTCAAGAGACTTTACTGCTCAAATAGGTGGTTACATATCTTATAATTGGTCATATATGTTTTTTTAGAACTAGATATGGAACCAAATCTTCAATCAGAGTAAAACCATTAACCTTCCATCATATTGAGCCCTACACTTTTAATCTCATCAATATGAATTACACCATCCTAGAAATAGATAAAAATGATACAACAAATGAACATGCCACTTCTTTAGCTAATACACCTGATTACCTCTTGGATGAGTAGACTAATGCATACCAGATTGATCCTATATCAGAAGCCTTAGAGATAGGCCTAGGTACTTATTGTATATCAGAGAAGGATACTCTTATCCCCAACTTAGTGAAAACTAAATAAGGTACAAGTGGGATATGGAATATATATTTTGATGGGTCAAGAAATAAGAATGGAGTAAGTGTTGGGGTAATGTTGATTTTTCCTACATTAGAAAGGTACTACTTCTCATTTAGGCTTCAATTCAATTGTACTAATAATGTGGCAAAGTATGAGGCATTGATTCAGGGTCTCTTGCTTGCTCAAAGAAGAGGAATTCAAGCATTAAGTTTGTATGGAGATAGTGAGTTGGTGATCAATTAGGTGAGGAGTCAAAATGTTACTAAGAATAGTTTTCTCAAGCCTTATAAATATAGAGTATGGGATTAGCTTGAAGGTTTTGACATGTTTATTATTCAAACCATCCATATAAGAGGAAGTAGACATGTTGATAGACTTGCCGCAGTGGGTGCATCTTATGATGTCCCACGGAGCCTCAAAGATGAGAGAAAGCAGAAGATTAAAGTGTTGGTCAAACTCATTGTCCCTGGTAATGATATCAATTGGCAAGTTTTTGAATCTGATGCACCAATTGTGAGTTTCTTATAGAATGAAGCAGAGTTCTTAGATAAAAATCAATCGAGATTGCACGATCAATATGGTGATCAAATAATCAACCTCAACTCCAATAGGTTTCCTAAGGGTATCATTCCCTTAGAAAATGTCTTCAATCTTGATGATCAAGTGAGAGATAGAGGCATGAATCTTGCTAAAAAATTGCAGAGCATATGCCAATCACAATTGCGGATGGAAGGACGTTAAATATGGGGAAGGTATGTTCTAAAACTGAGCAAGAAAGTTTGTTTCATCTATGTCAATAATTTAATGATATATTTTCTTGGACATGTTCTGATTTAAAGGGTTTTGACCCTAGTATTATTTTCCCTATCAAGCACTCCTCTTGGGTGGAAAACCTTGTCCCTGTTAGGAAAAAGAATGGAGAAATTAGACTATGTGTAGATTATAGGGATCTTAACCAAACCTCCCTTAAAGATCATCATCTTCTCCCTTCCATGGAATAGATATTTTCTAAGGTTAGTGGTTTAGAGAGATTCTCCTACTTAAATGGATTCTTGGGTTATAATCAAGTGTTAGTCAAAGAAGCCGATAGATACAAAATTTCTTTCACTACCAAATGGGGCACCTATGCCTATAGTAAAATTCCTTTTGTACTAACAAATATAGATGCCATATTTCAAAAAGAAATGGAGATGGCCTTAAAAAATATGATTGAAAGGTTTGTGTTAGTCTACCTTGATGATATCGCAATATATTCAAATGATGTAGCAGAGCATTTTGGTCATCTCAGACAAGTGTTTATAAGATGTAGAGAGTACATAGTATCTTTGAATCCAAGAAAGTGTGTCATTGCCACTAATCAAGGAAAATTATTAGGACATATTGTATCTAAGGATGGTTTGACTATTGATCCAGAGAGAACAAAGGCAATACTTTCCCTTTCCTCTTCCTAGTCATAAGAAAGGTCTGCAAAGTTTTCTTGGTACAATAAATTTTGTGAGAAGATTTATTCCTAACCTAGCTACCATGGTGAAACCTCTTATAGCTATGCTCAAAAGGAATATGGCATTTTTATGGACCAAAATAGGAAAATAAAGTTTTGAAGAGATCAAAGTAGCCATAGCTTCAGCTCCTACTCTCATTAATCCAAATTTTGATAAAGATTTCATTCTTTACACCTTGGGAGGTGAGTCAAGTATTTTTGCTATTTTGACTCAATTAAATGAAAAAAATCAAGAGTAGCCTATTGATTTCTTTAGTAAAGGATGAAAAGAGTATGAAAATAAGTATAGCTATGTGGAAAAGCAGGCCCCTACGATCATAAGAGCCTTGAAGAAATTTAGACAATTGTTGTCTCATGAAAAAATTTATTTTTTGGTTCCTCATTTAAGTGATAAGATTTCTTGTTGAGCAAAGATATTAGTGAGAAAAGAGCTAGTTGGATCACCAAGATAATGGAGTATGATGTGGACATTCAGATTACCAAACTGGTAAGGAGGAAGGGATTGTGCAAACAGATGATCTCATGTCATGAGCTTGGATGAAGAAGTTGTCTTGGTGTTGGAAAGATAGTAGGAGGCAAGAAATGGCAATCCAAGGAGTTGGATAGATTATATGAAGACCTTCTTAGCTAGAACTGGATATCCTCAAGGGTTGGATAAAGCTTAAAAAAAGATAGTTTAGACTGTAGTCCATTCCTTATTCTATAGTTAATGGTGTTCTTTTTAGGAGAGACTTTAATGAAGCCTTGCTAAGATGTATTGATGCAGAGCAAGCAGAGAGGATAGTTAAAGAACTTCATGATGGTTTTGATGGTGGCCACTTTTCAACAAGAACCATTGCAATGAAGATCATAAGAGTTGGTCACTACTGGCCATCTTTGTTCCATGACTGCCATAGGCATGTAAATAAGTGTTAAAATTGTTCCTTCTTCTTAGGTATAAAAAATACTTGCAGCCCTTCCACTTCACCCTATCCAGGTTGATCAACCTTTTACCTAGTGGGGATTAGATTTTATTGGTCCTATTAATTTTCCTTCTAGCTTTGGTCACAAATGATTCTAGCTACTACATATTATTTTACAAGGTGGACAGAGGTAGTAGCCCTAAAAGATTCTACAAAAGCTTCAATTATGGAATTTCTTAATGGAATTATCACAAGATTTGGTGCTCCTTCCATCATAATATCATATGATGCTAAATCATTTGTAGGGGCTTAGATTTGTACATGGGAAATTGATCATGAAATTTACTTGAGCACATCTTCTAAACACTACCCCAAGGCAATGGTTTGTCTAAGTTGTCCAATAAAAAATTGATCGGAATCATCAAGAGAACTATTGAAGATAACCAAAGGTGTTGGCACTAGAAATTAAAGACTGCCATGTGGGATGACAGAATAACACCCAAGAGAGCCATAGGAAATTATCCTTTCATGTTAGTATATGGTAGGGAAGCTAGGCTTCCTATCTCATTAAAGTTTCCTACTCTTGAGCTAGCTCATTAGCTGGAATTAATTGAAAATGATGTTATGTCTGTAAGAATGGCAGATTTGATGGAGCTAGAGGAGAAAAGAGGTCAAGCAATACATACATTAGAAATACATTAGTAATAGGTAAAGAGGAGCTTTGATAAGAAGGCTAAGGTCAAAAATTTCAAGGAAGGTGATCTTGTGCTGAAATGGGATGCAGACGGGAAAAAGAAGGGAGGCACTCAAAGTTTGATGCCTTATGGAGTGGTCCCTATGTAATCATCAGTTGCAAGCAAGCCAATGCTTTTTAGTTGAGCAGGTTTAATGGTGAAATCTTTCCTATTCTAGTCAATGGAATATATATGAACCCTTGTTTTTGATGAAAATAAATGTTCTTGTACATAATTAGAGTAGTTCTTCTTTTTGTTCTTTCCTATTTTCCAAGATGTGCATGGGCACATGTTTTTTTTTTGTAGTAGACAGTTTTGGTAAATTAAAGAGGAAGAAAGGCATGTTATGGCTCAAAATGTGGCATAAACAATAAATTTGATAAGTTTTGTGGTTTCATGGACTCCATAGCCCAATGGATCTTTTGATGGCTACTATTCATATACTAAGTAGCCTTGCACTCCTTCTGAGTCATCGAAAATGTTACCCAAAATGCCCTCCCATCAGAAACCAAATTCAAATAATAATATTCTTAACAGTTGTGTAAGGTTTTAATTTAGCATTGGATCTATTTCATATTATGCCTTATAATATTTTAAGTCGTGCCCATGAGATTTGCATGTTATAGTTTATTGAGCACTAACCAAGGCCAAGATGGCAAGGACTTGATTTCTTTGTTTTCACTTGATTGCATTGTTATGTTAATGCACTATGGTTTAGGTTGTGACAGTGTGGAAAGAGAAGATCTTCAATACTTCAAAGATATATTTTTTACCATTAGATCTTTTAGATCTATGGCTAGTGCACGATCACAACAAGTCAAGAAATGGTTAATATTTGAGTTGTGATCTAGTGATTCCACTTGTTTCACTTGGTCGTAAAGGTTAGAAAGGAAACTTAGGTTAAGGTGGTGACGATGTGGATATGGTCAGATTTCATCCTTTGCAAGGTCGCGATAGTTAAAGAAGAATGTTAAGAGTGAGTTGTAAGGTAGTGATAACCTAATGGTCACAATTTTGCAAGCAATAACTGTTATTAAGAGAAGTTGGTGGCAAGGTTGCAATCATGGATGGTCAAACACAAGGCATAAGGTTGAATTTCTGAAAGAGTGGCAAAATGGTAAGAATTGTGGTCCATGTGGCAAGACTTGATGGTTAAATCCAATTGACCAAATAACACGGCTAAATTTAGCAAGAATAACTTTAGCAGAAGTAGTTCCTTGATGATGAACCTAATCTTTTCAATCTCCTGCAACCACCTTCATCATTCCCTAGGTTTGATAAATGCAAAGAGATGCTCCACTAGCACCTATTGATCCATCCATTCAGTTAGAAGTTAATGATCATCATTCATAATCTCTTAGAGCCTTCTTTGGTAGAGAAATGTTTTTCTTGTGTACGGATTCAAGTTATGATTAGATCATTCTAGTTTTGGCAGTGATTATTCTCTGTGGATTTGATTGTAGTGGTTTAATTTTTCCTTATAATGGAAGTTATGTAAGTTATGCTTGCAATATAAAAGAAAATGTTGTACTCTTTCTTATGGTCGGATCTTCTTTGTTTCTCTGATATTGCTTTGGCATGCTACTATAAATTCCCTCTTTTCCTATAAGCTATATGAAATCCTATCTTATCTCCTCCAACCACTGATGTACTATGCAAGCTTTATCTACCTCTCTTTGGTGTGCTATTAATATCTATAATCTACATTTCTATATCTTTTTTGGCCTATGAATGATAAGAAGTGAAGCATTTTTTTCCTTGAGTCACTCATGTGGCTGCTTGATCTCTATGTAGTTGATAGATTAAAGCAAGTCTGAATCTATATATCTTTAGACTGTCATAATAATGGAACTGTGCATGTATGGGCAGAGACTGGTACGAACACCCTATTTTGGTGCATCACCTCTTTAAAATAGATTAGATAGTTACTTCCATGCATTCCTTCTCCCTTTTATCTTCAAGAATCGTTGAAGTGCATCCTAATAGTAGAGGAAGTCAACCTTCTCTGGAGACTCAACCTCATAGCTCAAGTTCCATAGCTTGGAAGTTGTTTCCATGTTTCACAAGTTTGTCCTTAGGTAAAAAATTTGGACAAGGGTGGAAGCTTTTGTGACAATAGTTACACAAAATGTCATATCTTTACTAGTCAGTGTATGTCAAGCTCAATCAGACAATAAAGACAGTTTCTTATGTCAAATGAGTATTCTAGTGTTTGTCAAGTTCAAAAGATAGTGTCTTCCAAGTTCACTCGAGCATCGAAGAGAAGTTAGTAGAAGTTGAGTGTTAACCGAGCTCACTTGGTTAACAAAGAAAAGTTGGATGGAACCAGTGCTAATTGATTTCATTCAGTTACCAAAGAAAGTTAGGGTTAGGTTTAAGGTTAGGGTTAGGGTTAGGGTTAGGGTTTGAGTTAGGGTTATAGTTAAGGTTAGGATTAGGGTTAGGGTTAGTATAAGATTAGGGATAGAGTAGAGTTAGGACCTATAATACTAAGTAACTTGATATTATATTTAAGGCTTAGGAAACATGATTGGGGAAAGGGTTACATTTAGAAGTTTGGTTAGGGTTAGGGTTATAGTTATTGTTATGATTAGGAGTAAGGTTAGGGTTAGGTTTTTAGATTAGATGTATTTTATAGTATGAGAGACAAACCCCTTGATCCTTCTCTCTAGATATGCCCCCTAATATACAAATATCCCCCTAATCTCTAGATAGACCCATAATCTCTCTCTCTCTCTCCACATACACCCCCTAATCTCTCTCCCCCTACTCTCTCTCTCTCTCTCTCTCTCTCTCTCTCTCTCTCTCTCCATTATATGCATATCTCTACCCCTATCTCTAATATAATGAGCTCTACTGAAAACATCACTCTATAAAAACTATAATGTAATCCTCCTCTTATCTCTAGATGCATCCCCTAATCTCTCTCTCTCTCTCTCTCTCTCTCTCTCTCTCTCTCTCTCTCTCTCTCACCCCATTATATTCATATCTATTCCCCTATCTCTAATATATTGAACTCTACTAAAAACATTACCTATCAAAAAAAAATCTATTTACTAGTGTTGTGTTATGGTTAGGTATATAATTTACTAAACAATTTGTACAATTACATATAGAGATAGGATTAGAGTTAGGATCCAAGGTTTACAATTTTATCTATATGACACTCAGTGTTATGGTTAGGGTTAATAATGTTAACCCTATGGAAAGACATATTGTTAATTAGTAACTTACCACTTAAGTTATCTAGGAAGGTCAGTTAATACTACAACTGAGCTTTCCATCAATAAGCATATTGTAGTGTAGCCTAAGCAAATGAAGGTTATAATATGTTAACCAATCTCATGATATAAACTAAGTTATCCAAGTTGCTAGTGGAAACCAAGTTCCTATTATGAATCAAGTTCATAGTGTTAGTCGTGCTCTCTATATGAACTAAGATAACTAGTTCAAGTCAGATTGCTCTAGTGTCACCTGAGTGATAAAGTGTTACCCGAACATCTAGTACTACCCGAGTGCCATAGTATCACCCAATCTCACTATTTTTCACAAGCATTAGTAGAACATCAAATGCATAGTATTTCCTAAGCATCAATAGTTGAGTCAACTTGAAGGTATAACTTAATTATTATGAAGATATCTCTTGTGTGAGTTGACTTGTTATGAAGTTATTGATTGATGAGTATATAAGGAAGACAAATTCATTTGTCTAAGGTGTGTAATAAGTATAAGATGTGATATATATGAATATTTGAAGACAAGAAGTGAATATGGAGAAGATTGAGTAAGAAAACTACAAACTAGTATAAAGGGAAAAGCGTAGACTTATCTATCATAGTCATGTATTTATATTATTCAAAGGATCTACATTAGCAAACAAAGTTTCAAAGAAGAGATCAACATGTTGGTTCATTTTGATAGGTGCATTAGTCAAATCCTCTAACCAAGTGGACCTAACAGTCCTTTATTGAATCTCTTAATAGAGTATATACTTTATTGTATTGTAAAATCCTTTCACAAGGTGGACTTAACAGTCCTTCATACTCCTAACAGAGTAGATCACCAGAAGTGATAAATTGTAAGCCCTAACAAGCTGACTTTATTACTGTCATAGTGAAGCATTATGGGTGTCATCCTCACCCTAGTTTTACCTTCTCCTTGGAGGGTTTTTGGGTTACCAAATATTGTCTCAAAGTGTAATGGTGTTGATTTCTTTATGTTCATGTATGAAACTAGATTAGATTATGAAGATTAGATTAAATAATGTTGTTTCCTTGCTCCCAAAATTATGTGATACTTCAATTTTCACCAAGGAAATAAAAGATAAACTAACAAAGATTAATGAAGACTTGAAGAACAGTGCTAGTCAGTTAGCACTTTTCCCAAGTTCCAAGTCTAATCATTTTGTAAAGGTCATATTTTTTATAGATTTGCAAGAAGCATTGTTGAGGGAGGAAGTCAGAATAAGGGAAACTATATCAGATATTCAGACTATGATACTACCTCACATGGATGTGATGCAAAAGAATCTTGCACATGCAAAGACATTAGTTCATGATACAAAATTCTCAGTTGTAGATCTCATGATAGAGTTATCAGTTGAACTTCAGATTGAACTATACATCTTAAAGGTATTGTGATTTGGGGAAATAGGAATCTACATTAGATTGAAGTCCTCAAAATTCTAGACCTAATGCAACTTGAATGGGCGAAACAGGAGTTTGTATGCTCAAGTTACGACCGGTCAAAGTTGGGTTAAACCTTGGACTAGAGGCCGTAAAAAAGGAAAAAATTTGAAACTCTCTGATATTGTTCAAAGTTGGCATCAAACTGAAGGGTCTGTCAAGAGCTTTTTGACGATATTCATTTCATTGGAGCCTAGATGCAAAAGTTATGCCGAGTCAAAGTCATGGTCAAACAAGCATATCCAGGGTTAACAAAAAATAAGCATGAAATTTTGACCATCACCAAATCAGTTGAAAATGGCATCAAGTCAAAAGTCTCATTGTCATGATTCCAAACAATTTGTTTAGTCAAAAATGGAGTTCGTATGTAGGAGTTATGGATAGTCAAAGTTGTTGATTTGACCAAGTCAAATGATGATGTCAAAAAAAGTACATTCAGCTATTAGAGGACTAATTGCAAATTGACATGGCATCTCAAGGAAATAGGTATACAAAATTTTCTAATACACTTCAAACCCTTCACCTCTACCTTTATAATCCCTTAATTGACCATCACACCATATGCAGTGGCGCATAGATTTGTAATTTGTCTTTTACTCCATATAAGACAAAATAGGGATAAGACAAAAAGTGGGCAGTTGTAAGCCTTGAACCCACAACCTTCTCCCAACCTTAAAGCCTTAAGTGCCTTTTCGATAACCAATACACCGCACATGTTGTTTGAACAATACTACATGCTTATGTTATTTTAACATTGTTCACAGTTTTATTTTCAATGAAATCACCAAATGGAGGAAAGTGAGACTGGCAGGGATGGAACACTTGACCATCGGTTTCACAAAGGTTTTAGTGGCCATTGCACTATGTTTAGTCCATGCAAATATTTTGGGATTACTTATACTTGTCCTTATCCAAATTCCATCATTCCCCAATTTCATGGGATCTTTTAACTTAAATAGCCCAAATTTAAACTATTGTTAAGAACTTGAAAATTGTAAAAGATTATAATTGGGTTTAAGTTGTTGGTGGATTTGTTTATATCAAAGATTATTATGGGATACATTTTATCTTATCAAGATAAAAGAGTTATCTCATAATAAATTGGGCTAAGCCCATTTTAGGCTAAATTTTTGTATAAAAAGGGGGAAGTTTTTCCTATGAGGGCATTCTTCCCATTCCAGAGAGGCCATTCCAGAGGAGAGAATTTTGGACAATCCAGAGAGAATTCTAGAGCATTCTAGAGAATTCTAAAGGATATTTTTAGAGGCCATTCCGAAGGAGAGAATTTTGGACAATCCAGAGAGGATTCTAGAGCATCCTAGAGAATTCTAAAGGATATTTTTAGAGGGCATTCCATTAGAGAGCATTTGAGAAGAGGAAATTTTTTGAAAGCCATTCCACGATGTTGATGTTCTTTGTTTGCAGTTGACTCTTTTCAGGCAAAGTCTTCTCTACTCTTCAGTAACCAGTTTTGCGCCTTGCGAGCTTTCATACAAGATGGTTCGAGCCGAGATATGTATAATGACTTTGTGGATGGATTATAACATGTTGTAAATCAACTTTTAGAGCATCAATTATACACCGGTCACTTAGTTGAGCTAGACCTGGCAATATAGTCCGTTCAACCGGACGAACTTCAAAATCAAATTGGTTCTCTCTCACTCACTCTCTGTTTCTTGTGCTGATATGTGCTATTAGTTTCACTTAACTATCATTTAAGTTCTTTATTCCACATTAAACTAAATTGAAGTGGTTAAGTAAATTGGCATAGAGTTTAGTGTTTTAACGCATTGAACTAGCACATTGAGGATTTTAGAACACTCACTTTCTCTGTATTTAGCTTTCATCTAGTTCATGTCATTCTTAAAATTTAATGTATTTTTAGTTAAACATTAGACATTAAGTATCTGTACACTTCGATGCAAATTTTCACTTAGTATATAATTTCCTAGATCTTTATAACTAGATCATAATGCAAGAAAATTGGGATAAAACTATGTCTTTATTTTTCAAAGTGCATAATGATTTCCTCACACATTTTGGCATTACCTTGTAAGTACATGTTAAGGCATTTGTAATAAAAAAAAGGGGGAAAGTATAATATGTAAACACAGAGGAAACATGTAGTCAAAATGTATATAGGAATATGTATATGATGCAGATGATGATTAGATGTACAAATGAACACAATCAATTTTCAAAAACTCAAATTTAGATTAGTTGTGACTAAGCCACAATTTTCAGTTCAAACCAAGTTGTAGAACCAAGCATATGCAAAGATGAATTTTGACATAAACTTTTAAATAAGTAAATTTTTTATTACTGATAGAACTACTCAAGATAAGTTTTTTTTGCACTAATACCAAAGTGGGAGATTGTTGACCCTATGGCAAGTTATGATGTCAGTTAGTGACAAACCACTTAAGCTATCCAAAAAGGTCAGTTAATACTGCAATCGAGCTTTCCATCAATAAGAAGATTTTAGTGTAGCCCAAGAAAATGAAGGTCATTCTGTGTTAACCAAGCTCATAGTATAAATAGAGTTATCTGAGTTGTCAGTGGAAACTAAGTTCCCAGTGTGAATCAAGCTCAAAGTGTTAGCCAAGCTCTTTATATGAATCGAGCTAACTAGTTCAAGTTATATTTCTCGAGTGTCACCCGAGTGATAAAGTGTTACTCGAGCATCCAATGCTACCTGAGTGCTACAGTATCACCTGAGCTCACTATTTTTCCCAAGCATCAACATAACATCAAATGCACAATTTTGCCCAAGCATCAGCAGTTGGGTCGACTTGAAGGTATAACTTGATTATTATGAAGATATCTCTTGTTTGAGTTGACTTGGTATGAAATTATTGATTGATGGGTATATAAGGATGACAAATTCATTTTTCTAAGGTGTGTAATAAGTATAAGATGTGATATATATGTTTATTTGAAGATAATAAGAGAATATGGATCATATTGAGTAAGCAGGCTACAAAGTAGTATAAAGGGAAAGCAGAGACCTATCACAATCAGGTGATTATATTATTCAAAGGATCTACATCAACAAATAGAGTTGCAAAGAAGAGATCAATCTTGACATTACAGTCATGTTTGTTATTAGTGACATACACTTATCCATCTTGTAAGTATCTACCGAGAATATTGTATAGTTAACAGTGTTAACCAAGCATTTTAGACCCTACCGAATTCTACAGTTGCTACTGAATCCAAGAAACAATATTCAGTTTGTGTCGAGTAGTTTCCACCAAGTTGTTTAAATCAAGCTTCATAAGGTTTATTGAGTTCCTCAGTGCAAACCAAGTTGTGCAGTGCTTACCAAGCTCGCAGTTACAATGATGTGAATCTAGTGTTGAC
This sequence comes from Cupressus sempervirens, assembly GCA_028749045.1. Lineage (NCBI taxonomy): Eukaryota > Viridiplantae > Streptophyta > Pinopsida > Cupressales > Cupressaceae > Cupressus > Cupressus sempervirens. The sequence goes on along the minus strand of CM053785.1, from coordinate 17,450,231 downwards.
CAAGCTACATAGTATTAACCAAGTGACTCAATTTATACTGAGCTTGTAGTGATAGCATCTACCAAGCTATGCAGTAAGAATCAAGTGACTCATTTTATATGTCAAGTTTCATAGTATTCACTGAGTCACCAGTGCAAATTGAGTTTAAGACTACTTGGAAGTGATCAGTATGGACTGAGCTTATATTTCTACTAAGTGCATGATGATGCCAAGCATTGACAGTGGATGTCGAGTATTAGAACCTCACCAAAATAGTCTTCAGAAGCCAAGTTTTTGCAGTTGGGATAACTTTGTATATTTTGTGTAAACTTGTATTGTAGTCAAATTTTTAATTTATAATTTGGATTGGTATATGTAATGTATTGTGTTGAGACACAAAATTGAAGCCTTGATTTTGAGTACCATTGAAAAAATCAAGTCCTATAAGTGCTTTTGATGCATGTGTACCCAGTTGTCTATTTGAGGCCTAAGAGGTGTTTAATGTTTCTAACACCTTGGATTTAGTATATCCACTCATCCTATAAAGAAAAATTTCCATTCTAAGTCATCTTATGAAGTTTTGTTTTGAGCAATGTCCAAATCTATATTTTTACCTGAGTGTCAAACAACGACAGGAGGCCTTGTTTGCATTTGAATATCTTGCACCCAGTTATATTCCATCATTCACCATTTTGGGATTATTTAGCGTGGATACTAGAGAACTTATGTTTCAGATTTTGAGTCATTTTGACATGTTTTAACTAGGTTTTGAATCCCTCAAAGTCGGTCATTTATTGTTGTCATGGTGATGCAAATTGTTCAAAATTTTGGGAGGCCCTGTTTGACTTGTTATAACTTTGACCTAATTGACCAAAATGATAAAATTACTTTTGCATTACATTATAGAGGTCAAAGACTTCCTATGTTTCAATTTTGAGCTTATAATGAATCCGTTTGATCAATTTTTGAATGTGATTCCAAATTTAATTTGTAACTCTTTACTAGTGTCAAGAAAGTGTAGATTTGTCGGTACCCCTGTTTGTGATGTCATATCTCTGAATCCATGATATCAAGTGGATTGTACCATTGCATTCCTTTCTGAAAATACTTTAAGCATGCCAATTTTAAAATCTTTATGAATTCGTTTGCACACTTTCCCAAGTTCATTCTTTTTGCAAAAAATATTATTCTGCTAGTGTTTCTAGTTTGCAATTCTGAGTAGACCACTTTGACTGTTTGCCATTTTCACACTATTTTTCGTCATGAGCCCTAATTGTAGATTCATATTCTTCTCATTATATCGAACTAGTATCCCGATTCCCACTCCCCCAAGCATTAGTTTGCCCAGTTTTCAAAGCCAAATCCGAACGTGTTTTATGGTTTTCTAACATGTTTTCTTGCAAGCACTTCTAAGAGGGCAATTTTGACATTCAATCTCTTTTGACGATGAATTTTTTATGAGATGAGATTTGACAAAGTGCAGGAATGTGGAATAGAGAATCAAAGTGTTGGATTTCAAAGCCCTGTCAGATGTTTTGGTTAGATTTTAAGGCTAGTCAAAGGACCTCCTGGCACTAAGTTAACAAGTTGCAAAAAGATGTAAAGCAAGTTGTAAATTTGTTTCCAAAGCTTGAATTTGTTTCAAATCAATGCTAAATGGTGAATAGATCAATTTGAGATGTTAGTTGTCCAAAAATTTAAAAAAATTAGTCAGACCCACTTTGGGACCTGACTAATTCCACCAGGCTTGACCAATTTCAAGGAGAATAGAGGATGTTTTAAAAGGGGAAAGTTATGGACAATTAAATAAGAGAAATGTGCATATAATCAAAGAAGCAAAATAAAACATCCATGTTCCAAATGTCATGAGATTATGAAGATGTAGACTCAACAATGAATATGGGCATTTCTTACAAATTAGTCTGACTTTATTTTTACCTATGAGAAGATTGGTGAATTAGTTTCAAGAAGAACATCATAAAAAAAATTTAGATGCTAGAGATGAATTTTTTTAAAAAAGTTTTTGTCTTTTTAAAGAATCCCACTCCAATGACAATATAGATGATGGTGGTATGATGGTGGCGTGAAGAAAAGCATTTTTTGACCAATTAACAAGGATGTTTGTTTTAAAATTTCTTTGGGGCTCATTCACATAATTTAACATTGTTTTTCATGGGTGGCTTTAAAATACCACCTTTCACCTTTATTTACTAAGCTTCACAATGGAAAATTTGTAATATTTGAAAGACCAGAAATGACAAGGTGTAGTGTTTGAAGCTTATACATGTTGTGCAAATTGTAGATGGGGCCAAATTCATGGAGGTAGAGACAACATGTAAAGGCACAAAATGTAATCTGATCTAGAGAAGCAAGCTGAAGGTGGGAGATGAAGAGGGTTCTTCTAAGGATAATGAGGGAGAAGAGAAGGAGTCTTCTAAGGAGAGTTATGAGAGTGAAAATGAATCCACAAATGACAAGGATTTAGCACTGTGACATTCAAACATTGCTCTGATACTGTCCAGGTCCAATGTTGGGGGTAATTCAACACTGCATGATGCAAATATGGCAATGAAGTAGTCCAATGTAAGAGAGAATCTAGCACTACATGTTTCAAATAGAGGTTTGAAAGGAAGTAGGATGGTGGGCATTGTTGCTTGCCTTTTTATTGATGTCATCTCAACAACAAGCTCTAGATCACGCTGCCACATCATCATAAGGTGGCCATCTACATTGGTATGGGCTTTTCCTGCCTATAGGAGGAAAACCAAAGTATCATGGTCACATGATTAATTCAAAAAAAAATCTGTAGCAGGGGACATGCATTTATCACCTCCATATCAATGTCAATACCCAAATACAATTTAACTAGGCCCAAATCGACCAAGAGAAAAGGAGGGGACCCTGTTGCATGTTTAGGGTAAACTTTGCTATGGACGTTGAGCATCGGGCCACCTATTTTGAGATAGCTTTGCAAGCATATTCTTAGGAAAACTGTGTAATGGAGGAGAGAAGGTGAAACCCATAAAAAAAAAATCCCACATTGAGTGGTAAGATGATGTCTTAGTTGTTCAAATACCAAATTACAAATAACAAAAAGTGTCTTGAAGATAGAATGCTTTTGGAAGCCCAGACTTGTGCATGGGTCCCAAGCTAGAAGAAGATGTAAAGAAATTTTGATACGTGGCTCCAATTGAGAAAATGACATGGCAGAACACATGGACCTGAGAACAATTCCAAAGTTGACACATGGCTACCTAAGAATAGTCATGGGATGACAAGTGTCAAAGAAGACTCCAGCTAGGTGCGGGTTCTAGTGTGCTGACATGGCATGGTGGACACATGTCACAAAGGTGCATCCCCACATGTACAATTAGCAACCTACTGACTGTAATATAGGGAAGCACCTAGCTGACATGTATTAGTAGGCCCCAATCAGAGATGATGTGGCAGGATCAAGATGGATGCACCAAATGATGACACATGGCCACATCTGACGGTTAGTGCATTCTTGCATTGCAAAGATGTTCAAAAGATAAGCAATGCGAGGAAGTGCCTAGTGAGGCTCTTAATGAAATGGAAATGTAGATCCCAGCCAATAACAAAGTGCCACGTGGTGGTGATGTGGCAAGTGCTAACAAAGCAGTGACATGGCACTGACAGGATGGTCGAGTAACGAATGAGGTAGTGCCATGTGGTGGTAATTAGCAGACAAATCAAAAGGTGCCATGTGGTTCCCTATGGAAATTGATGATTTAAAGGTTGACCAATAAGCCTGGTCAAAGTGGGTTTGACCCAAAATGCATGGTGAGGAGAAAATTCAGAAGTGATTAAAAAGTGATTTTTTAATAGTTTTATTCGAAAAAAAAGTCATGTACAGAGCTTTTAAATTCAAAAAAAGATAAACCTAAAGTTTGAACTTTAGATTATTTTCAATTTTTGAAAAATAAAAGTGCAGACCAAAGTCTTTTAACGAGGGGTATATTTTTCAAAATAATACTCTAGGCATTTATGATAGGCTAATATAATGATATTATATATCGACGGAATCAGGAGAAGATGAACCTTATGTTTATAGATTTTTTTTTTGCTCAAGAGGCCATCTGTTCAGATTATATGTGGTTTTTTTTCTCAAATTCTCAGTTTGCAACCATATTCAGGTATTGAAGTTCAAATGTAATTTCTAGCAGGTTGATAAAAATGTGCATAATAGGTAGTTAAAATGCAATTAGGGGTGAGTTTGGTCACCTTCAAGTCAATTAAATCCATATTTTATTAGTATTCCAAGAGGGACTTTAGATATTTTGGTGACACAAGGATTATCATCATTCATATGAGATATTTCCAAGTTTGTTATAGAATAATGATGAAAACTAAATCAGATCAGAGGGGTAGAAATAGGAGAGATGTCTTATAACAAAAAAGGATGGAGATTCAAGTGGACACATGTCATCTTTATATTAGATCCAAGATTCCATTCTTCCTCTATATCTTTCTCTTTCTCATTCATTGTAGGGGTTTGTTCCGGTTTTGGGAGAAAAAATGACTCACTATTGTGATACCATGTGCTCCAATCTTAAGTGTTCTCAGATTTGTGAAACCATGGATCCAATTTTGATGTGTTCTCATCATTGTGACACCGCATTCCTTAGCATATTTTATCTTGTACGAACAATAGTAGTGAACATAATATAGCTAGTTCTGATATGTTTAGTAGTTTTATGAGTTGTTTTACATGCATTTAAATGTATAGTTTTAAAAGAAATGAATATAAATGAGAAAAATATCTTTAGTTTTATTTTGATTGTCATCCAATATCTCTTGAATCTGCAGTCTTATATGGTTTAAGGACAAAAAAATAAGACCCATTTGCATCCCCTTAAGGTTGTATGTCTGATATGTTTTGTTGTTGGAACAAAGGGCCAAGTAAATGCTTGATGTGTTTGATAGGGTTTTTGGTTATTTGAGAAGGATACTTCATAAGAATGAGGTCTTTATGAACATTGATATCTAATTCACAAAGTGATAAGATAGATATGGTATCTTAATGTATGGAATATGTCATTGGTATCACAGATGTATGTATTTAATTTGTGGAATTGTCCAATAGATAAGGCACTAATTAGCTCCAAGATTAATTTGTTCTTACTGCTACATATTTGGGCTTTTTCTGAAATTAACATCATTAATCAAATATTTTTCCCTTTAATGTTGAAGAGCTAAAAAGTGTTACCCTCACTCAGCTTATGGATTTCATAGAGTTACAATTCGCTACTGTATATCTTTTTCATTGCATAAGTATAGGAGAAATTGGGGTTTAATCTATTTTGTTTAGATACAATGTATGCTTTGACAACTGGTACCATATAAAGAATCTATAGGTCCACCTGCCTAGGATTCACAGAGCTTGAAGTAGAAGAAGGGTCAAGCCTTATAGTTGGCCTAGTGTTTGAAATAGTATGTTGAAGATGGGAAGTACCTACCCCTAGATGTATCTTGTCCTCATTAGAGTAATTCGAAACCATGTTGGTATCACATCCAAAGACATAGTATGAAGTAATGTAACAAGAAAAGAAAAGTAGAAGAGCGAAATACAAGGCTATAGTAGTATAAGGAACATAAATGATTTATCTATCATGGCAAGGTGATCATTACACTCAAGGAATCTCACTTAGCAAACCAAGTTGCAAAGAAAAGATCAGCTACCATTTCATCCTAATAGGTGGATCAGTTAAATCCTTTCACAAGGTAGACATGACAGTCTTTTGTAAATCTCTTTACTGAGTGCATACTTCATTGTATGTTTGTAAATCCTTTTGCAAGGTGGACCTAGTAGTCCTTATTGCTCCTAGTAGGGCAGATCATCAAAAGTGATCACTGTAAGCCTAAACATGCCAACTTTATACTACAGTACTAAAGCTTGTGGGTATCATCCCCACCCCAGTTTTACTTTCTACTTGGAAGGTTTCTAGGTCGCCAAATTGTGTGTCAAAAGTGTTATGAATGCTTTTATGTTTTCAGTTTCTCATGCATGTAATTAGATCAGAATACTCATGAAGGATTAATTGATAATTAAGGATTAAGTTTTATTGGTTATTGATTCACCCCTCCCCTCTTAGTAACTTAGCCTATCACATATATTTTCAACAATTGGTATTAGAGTTTTGTGGTTCTCAGAGAAAAGTTTGACAACTTGAGTAAAGATCAAAGACTATGGAGGTATTTAGAATTGATAAGGCTATTGACAATGAGAAGTTAGATTTGAAATTGGCTATTTAACAACTCAAGAAACCAAAAGAGCAACTCTCCCAATTCCTAAAAAGAAGAAAAGGTCTGGCAATCTAGATGAATGACCAAATCTACATTGAAGAAAGAATTGAAGACATCCATTCAAGCAATTTAGATGAAGCTAATGAGGAATTCAAAGAACTATTGGAAAAGAATGGTATTATTCAAGAAGAAGTAAGAAAATTAAGAAGGGGGCAAGAAATTCTATTAGTTAGATTATGTGAAGTCATGGAAGAGAAAAATAAGACAAAAGAAGAGATAGAAGGAAAGAACAATGAAATTCAACACCTATCCCTTCAGTAAGCATAATTTATTAATCAGCTCACCAATGCAAATAAAGAAATCATAAATCTAAGATCAGAGAGTTAAAGATTGCAGAATGATCTAAACAGTAAAAGGAAAACCAATGAGAGATTGATGAAATATAAATAAAATATGAATCAATTGAATGATCAAAGTCATTATAGACAAAAGGGTAAAGTAGAGATTGGATATATAGAAGAAGGTGAATCATCCAAGCAAGGAGATCAAAAGAACGAAAGACCTACTTGCAGTCACTATGGTAAGATTGGACATAAATCAAATAAATTTTGGAGCAATGGGAAAGATAAATTTAATGGAAAGTGCAAAAATTGCAATCAACATGGTCATAGGGCTAATGAATGCAAAGAGAAACCTAAATTTGAAGGCAAATGTCACAAATGCAAGAAGCATGGGCACAAATTCTCAGAATGAAAAACTAAGATATTGAATCTAGGAGAATAGATTGTAAAAGCTATATTTAGTTGGGACTATAACACTTGGTGCAGATGTCATAACTATGGAGAATTTAGACATATTGGAATGAATTGTGTAAAACATCACATGAGGACAAGAGACACTACTAGAAGATGTTTCATATGTGTAGAACTTGGTCATCTTACCAAGAACTGTATGAGCACTGGAAGAATTGATGTTTCATTTGTGCAGAACTTGGTCATCTTACCAAGAACTCTACGAGCACTGGAAGAATTGAAGATGAAAAGAAGACAAAATTTAATAACATTAGAAAGTAGATGAGACAACAATGGATTCCTAAATCTACTAAGAATATAAGTCCATGCAATAACGAACATGTCACTCAAGAATTGGGTGACTCGAGCATTTCTACTTGACCTCTTGCAAGGAGAACTAGAACTAGGATTCTAAAGAAGACATCTCACATCAGTTCTAGTTAGCAAAATGAAAGATTCATATCAGCATTCAAGATGCAAAGGGATCATTGAGTATTCAAATGATTCTAGACATTACCAAGAAAACTAAGGCTATAGACCTTACCAAGCAAGGTCTAATTATAAGACTCTACTGAGCAAGGTCGGGAGTAACTAAGCTTTGTGTGGTTACCGATTTATGGATGACTCTTTAGAGCTTTTAATGCAAGCGAAGTGGATAAAAACCTATCATTTGAGTGAACAATCATACCAGGAATTTATGGCAATCAAAAGGGGAAAACTGATAAAAGGATGAAATTGAAGTCATTTCTCACCGCAAATTTTTGAGAGCTATCTATACAGAGTGAATATTAGATCATTCAAGTGATTCAAGTGAGTTATCAAAGATTTTTGTGTTGTTGAAAACCCTACCAAGCGAAATGGCATCCACCATTAGAAAATCAAAGAAAGGATTTGATATGTTAGGTCAAGGCATGGAGTGGAAGGCACCAGACTTTAAGCTGAGTCCTACCATCATGGAAAACCTAGATCCAAGCAGAGCTCAATCACAAATTCCATTGAAGGTACTATTAATCAACAATATTCATTCACATTTTAAGTGTACTATTCAATATATTGAAACATTGGAAATGGATGAATCATTGAGAGAATTATGTGTGAATGGTGTGTTGAAACTAGAAAATCAACATCGTGAAGCAAAGGGTTTGACTCACATTCTGCATATTTCATGGGATTTCAAATCAAATAGATAAGATATATCCTTAGTCATGTGCAAAATGGTCAGTTGTGGTTGACACAACATATTTTGATAACCAAGAAGATGATCCATAGGATAAATAGTCTTCCTATGTTGGCAAAAGCAAAATCAACCAAAACCCTCAATCAGGTTGAGCTTGAAAAGAAAACCCTTGCTAAGTGGGATGCAAGGGGAATGAAGATCAGTTGTGTCACAGACATGGAATTGAATTTTGGGATACATGTCATTGCACACAAAATATATAGTTCGAGCAGACTCAATAGTGTGTCATGCAAAGCAATGGATCTCGAATACAAGGTGGTCAAAAATAACTTATCACTTGACCTTACCGAGTTAATGTTGAACCAGTTCAACAAGAACATGGAGAGTATAAGAACTTCCAAAAACAATCCTTGTAAGTTCGATTCACTTTTGACTTGTCTATTTTTCTATGTGCAAAATTTTTTCCCATCTAAAGGTAGAATAGTATGGAGGAAGGACATACATATTCTTTATTAGATTAATGAATATATAGTTGAAATGAGAGAAAACTATGCGAGTATTATGGACAATTACTTTGATGCATTCAAGGATAAGATGAATAACAAATTTAGGATTCTAAAGAAACAAGTTAATGATTACAAAGAAGGTGGTTGTTTTATGGTTGATAGTGATAAAGTATATATATAGGCAGTTAGATCGAGAATAGTATGGGTTAAACCTTTAGGTTATGAGGTGAACATAGATGAAACCAAGGACATATTTAGGCATTGATTAATGAGCCTGTTGACCCTAAAGCTGTATACTTTGGCACTTATGATGAAGCTAAGGCAAGAATTGAATTGGAAATCAAACTCCCTCAAGCAGTCAACAAAGGATAGAAGAGAATTGCAAAATTGAAAACCAGCACCACTCTTATATTGACTGAAGGAAAAGGAGATGATATTGAGGATGAAAAAGTAGAAGTTGAAGAAAAATAAAAGGATGAAGAGCCATTAAAGAAGAAAGGAAAAGTTATATAACCAAGCCTACCAAACCATCTACTATTGTGTTTACAAGTAGATCATCTACGAAGAAACTAGATAAAGAAAGAGGAGATGTAATCTTTTAAAAACGTCCACCCACCTTCCAGGAAAAATTGAAAGATATAGAGTTAGGATCAAGCATACCAAACTTCAAAGCACTGAAGTATGAGAATAGGACTACAGAGGAACAAAAGTAAATAGAAGATGTATTAATATCTAAAATGGGTAATTGGAAGTATTCCCCAGACCGGCTTGCTCAATATATTTAGAGTAATCTAATGGAGAAGATCAAGCCAAGATGGGAGAATATCATGAAAACTGCACAAGACATATATGAGTAGACCCTAAGGCAACTCATGCCAAGTTTGAATGACAAGGAGGTAAAGGAATCTCTGAAGAAGAATGAAGAAAAACTTATCTTGAGATTCAACACTTGTCTTATATTATTGAATGACATTGAATGTGTGGTGAAGAATGCTACAAATACATGGAAGAACATTTATCTTCTTCACAAGCCATGTGATTTTGTTGTCAATGTAAGTGACAAGGATAATGATGAACACGAAAAAGATGAGAAAATTGATAATGAAGAAGTTACACATTATGAAAATATAGATGATGAGGAAGAGTAATAGGAGCAAGAAGCTACCAAGGAAGACTTACCTGAAGTGTAGAACACTGAGAAGATTGACCTAGAGAAAATAGTTGCAATAGTCATAGCCTCACTTCCTCATTCTCCAAGCCAAACATTGAAAACATCAAGTCCTAAGAAAGATACAATAGGATTGATTGTGTCAAACATTGTAAGTATAAGAACTCAATCAATTTTTGCACCTATCCAACTCAGTACTTCATCTACCGAGTAGCCAGCACTTCCCTCTACATCAATTTTGGTTACACTAGGTATTTCTACAATTGGTACTTCGGCAATAAGTGCAGTATCTACTTTTTCAGCTAGTCCTACTATATCTACTATTTTTTCCATTCCTAACATGCAAATAATAAGTGCAAGGATAGTTGAGACCAAGTCTAAATCAAGTACAAAATATTTTGGTAAAGGGAAAGAGAAGGAAGAAGAAATTGATCTAGATGAGGAGATTGTAATTCCGAATTGGACATCTCAAATCTTAATCCTAATCAGATGCATATTTTTGGAGAACTTATTCAAAAGAAAGCTAAGTAGTAGAGGCTTAGAGATGAAAGAAATAAGGAATTCTAAATAATTGAAGATGCAAAGAATATCCTAGTAGAGGCATTAAACACAGAGGTTGATACTTCTCAACCAATTTTGAATCAATTAGCATAGGTAGCCCAGAAATTCAATGAAGATTTGAATGGACAAGAGAAATTGTTGTAGAGAGTTGAGAAGAAATTCGAGAATAAAGTTTTGAAACTTATTGCTCAAGGGATTGCTATTCATCAAGTAGAATTATCTACTATTCTAGTCTCACCGAAGACTTCTTCCATAATGGATATTCACTATTTGGTAAACTTTGTGACATTTCAATTTTTGCCAAGGAAATAAGAGATAAATTGTCAAAGATTGATGAAGATTTGAAGGAAAGTGCACAACAGTTGCAACTTGACCCAAGTTACAACTCTTCCCACTACACAAAGATCAGATTCTTAACTAATATGCAAGCATAATTGATGAGAGAAGAAGCCAGAATAAGAGCTACATTGATAAACATTCATAGCATGATTATCCCATACATGGATGCATTATAGAAATATATTACATATGCCAAAACACTCATCCATGACAACAACTTCTCAATTACAGACCACATGATAGAACTATCAATAGAAGTGCATATTGCATTGCACACATGCAAGGTGTTGCAAGAAAATTGGGACAAGAAAATGGCACTAATCCTAAAGGTACATGTAGATTTCTTGTCACATTTTGGCATTACTATATAATATATAACATAAACCTTTGGCATTAATGTAAAAAAGGGGGAGAAGATTGTATATTGTTAAAAAGATGTATATTATAAGAGGAAGTATACATAAAGGGGGAGAGAATGTATATATTACATGAGAAAAGATGTAAAGTATAATGTATGGGTGAGCATTATCATAGTATACATTTACAAATACTCAGAAATATATCTCTTACAAAAACAATTTTGAAAAATCTCAAAAATAGAGTACTCTACCAAGTTGGAGACACAAGGTGATGAATAAAAGGTATTCTTGGACATTTATTTTGAATTCAATTTTGAAAGATAAGTAATTTTGTCACTAATGCCAAAGGAGGAGATTATTGACATTACAGTCATGTTTTTTATTAATGACATACACTTATTTAGCTTGTAAGTATCTATCGAGCATATTGTATAGTTAACAGTGTTAACCAAGCATTTTAGACTCTACTGAGTTCTAAAATTGCTACAAAATCCAAGAAATAGCATTCAATTTGCACCAAGCAGTTTCCACCAAGTTGTTGATCAATAGTGTAAACGAAGATTCATAAGTTTGATCGAGTTCCTTAGTGCAAACAAAGTTGTGCAATGCTTACTAAGCTCATAGTTATAGTGATGTGAATCCAGTGTTGACCAAGCCATTTAGTATTAACCAAGTGACTTAGTTTATATTGAGCTCATAGTGATAGCATTTACCGAGCTATGCAGTCATAATCAAGTAACTCAATTTATATGTCGAGTTTCACAATATTCACTGAGTCACTAGTGTAGACCAAGTTCAAGAACTTGGAAGTGATCAGTATGGACCAAGCTTCTACATCTACCAAGTGCATAACAATGCCAAGAATTGACAATGGATGTCGAGTATTAGAACCTCGCCGAGCTAGTCTTCAAAACTTGAGTTTCTGCAGTTGGGCCAACTTTGTGTATTTTGTGTAAACTTGTATTGTAGCCAACTTTTTAATTTATAATTTGGATTGGTATATATGTAATGTATTGTATCACATCCAAAGAGATAGTATGAATTAATTTGTAACAAGCAAAGAAAAGTAGAAGAGCAAAATACAAGGCTACAGTAGTATAAGGAGCAACAACAATTTATCTATCACAACAAGTTGATTGTTACACTCAAAGAATATCATTCAGTAAACCAAGTTGTAGATTAGAGATCAAGTATTATTTTATCCTAATAGGTGGATCAGTTAAATCCTTTCATAAGGTAGACCTGACAGTCTTTTGTAAATCTCTTTACTGAGTGCATACTTCATTGTATGTTTGTAAATCCTTTTGCAAGGTGGACCTAGCAATCCTTATTGCTCCTAATAGGGAAGATCATTAGAAATGATCATTGTAAGCCTTAATCGACCAACTTTATACTATAGTACTAAAGCTTATGGGTATCATCCCCACTCTAGTTTTACTTTCTACTTGGAAGGTTTTTGGGTCACCAAACTGTGTGTCAAAAGTGTTATGAATGCTTTTATGTTTTTAATTTCTCATGCATGCAATTAGATTAGAATGTTTATGAAAGATTAATTGCTAATTAAGGATTAATTTTTATTGGTTACTGATTCACCCCTCCCCTCTTAGTAACTTAGCCTAATACATATATTTCCAACAATCAACCTATTGATTCATTTAAATAGGTGTGTCTATCAAATCCTCTAATCAGGTGGACCTAATGTAGTCCTTTACTAAATCTCTTAATAGAGTACATACTTCATTGTATTGTAAAATCCTTTCACAAGGTGGACCTAACAATCGTTCATACTCCTAAAATGGTAGATCACTAGAAGTGATCAATTGTAAGCCCTAACAGGCCAAGTTTATCACTGTAGTAGTGAAGCATTGTGGGTTTCATCCCCACCCTAGTTTTACCTTCTCCTTAGAGGCTTTTTGAGTTACCAAATATTTTGTCAAAGTGTAATGGTGTTGATTTCTTTATGTTCATGCATGAAAATAGATTATATAATCTAATGAAATAAAGCAAAAGTAATCTAAGTGTGGAAAGTTTAGTTGGTTCCTAATTCACACCCCCCTCTCTCACAGTCACTTGCTTGTCATTACATTTCCAATAAATAATTGGTTAAGTGTAACACTAAAATAAGGGACATGGTTAAGGGAAGTATGAATTTTAGGTGTAGTGTACGAGTATTTGGAGTAGAACTTGTTGGAAATCTAATTGAAAAGATCATTGTGAGAAGAAGATTAATTGAAAGAGGAATGAAGTTGGTTGATAAAGAATATTTTCAATCATTGTTTTTTCATTGATGTCAAAGCTACTATTTGTTGGAATGACAATTGCTTACAAGATCCAAGTACTATCACTTAGTCGATTGATGAAGAGGATTTAATCAACAAGATGTAACAATAGCACCAAAGGGAAAGGTTGAGTTATGGTTTTGTAATAAAGTGCAAGGATCAGCTAAGATATTGGTTAAATGATGTATTGATAACATACTCAAATATACAGAGGTTGGCCACACTTAGAAATGATAGAAGTATAAGTTGTAACAAGGTTGACTGCAAAGCTTGAACAAAGTTCATTAGTGAGTGCTGAGCAAGCTAGTTTAAGTTGAGCAAATTCTTAGTTGGAGCCGAGCAGAAGCCAAATTTGGTGTGTGTTGAGTAAAATTTAGGTGCTAAGTGAAGTTCAAGTGCCGAGTGATATAGAAGGAACTGAGCAAACAAAAAACTTAATGGATGCCAAGTGAATCCACAACAGGTGTTGAGCATCAGTAAAATGTAGTTGATGTCGAGTAACATAGTATGTGCTGAGCAACAGAATTTCAATAGTGTTGACCTACTACATTATTGAAAATGTCAAAGATTCGCCAAATTTGAGCCGATAAAGTTGTTACCTTGAATTTTTTGAACCAGTCGGAGGATAAGGATGATGATCTTGTGGCACAAAATTCTACGTAAACCATTTTTTAGTGAATTCAAGAGGATTCTTCATGATGTTTCTAGAAGGAACAAAATATGGGTTAGATTCAATGAATCCTACCTAATCCATTTGAATTGAAATCGAAGGAGGGAAGAATCCAGTGAGAAAAGAAATTCCAAACTTCTATTTAAGAAGTCACGGGCCAAGAAGCAAGAGTTTCTGGTGTGCCAAATTGTAAAATGGTTGAAGGGAGTCAAGGAGAAAACATCTAGGAGTAGGAAGAACAGAGTACAAAGACTACTTCATTAAGTGGTTAGAAAGAGAGGATTGCACTAGTACATCGAGCATGGAAACTTAAGAAGACAAAGCTTGAAAGGAGTGCAAGTTGTCAAAGTTGTAGAGACTAAAAGCTAAGCAATGTTATGAGCTGAAGAGTGATTTGAAATTTGCAAGTTAAGTTGTATGCTATAATTAAGTCGAAACCCCTTATTGTTACTCTCTAGAAATTGTATCAGTTAGGGTAAAAATCCTATGGACTTAGGTTGGTTTAATAACCATTTATAAATCTTTTAATAGGGTGAAATTCCAAGTCAATGTTCTAAAGTCCTCTAACCAAGTCCACTTCTAATAAGGTGGTTAAATCCTTTAACCAAGTCACATTTAATAGTGTGTTGTAGCCTTTAACAGGGCAAGCCTTTCACAGGGCATCACTTTAGAAGAGTGAGAATTGAGTAGCATGTTTTTCATAAGGTAAAAAGGTTTTAAGGGGTCCTAAAACCCATAAGTTTAACAACAAGAAAGGCTGAAAATAAGCGAAAAAATGCCCAGCCAAAACATAAGCCTTACGGCTGACAATAAGCCCAAAGGCCCAGCCCGAAACAACTGCCCACTAAAAGGCCAAAGAACCAACCAGAAAAATAGAGACCAGACAAAAAGCCAAAGCCAGGAGAAACAAAAACCAAAGGACAGAGACCCAACCTAGCAGACTACTTCTCCATCTCAAGCATGGTCTGGGCAGCTTCGGCGCACTCTTGTTGCTCTTTTGCCTTATGATCCTGGGCGTTCGTCAAATCCTGCTCCATAGTGTTGTCCTTGGCTTTATCCACATCCAGCCTATCTTTCTCTCTGTTCTGTTTATCATCTTCCTCCATCTGGTTCCTGTCTTTGAGATTTTCCAAGAGAGAGAGGATGTTGTCATTGATCGAAGCGAGGAGGGAGATCATTTGACTTGCCAGGTTGTGATTGTAGTTCTCAATATTTTTTACTCTCCTCTCCATCAGAGTCTCCTAGCTGTTCCGGTCACCTTGGCTTTCTGCACCTGTCTTGCTCTTGATTTTTTCCATTTGGGAAACCCTATCTCTGACATCCTCGAGCTCATGGAAAAGCCATTTAATTGATCTAAAGTTGTCGATCATGCTATTTCGGGCATTGTTCAACAGATTCATGCCCGTTTCTCTTGCATTATCAGAAATAGCCACCATAGCCGAGTTAATTAGCTCATTGAGTCTAGGCTTCTCGAGGTCGTCCACCAGGAGTTGGGGGTTCATCGCCTCTCTGTAGATTCCCATAGTGGCCGTTCTCACATTGAAGTTCTTCCAAGCCTTCCTTCTGTTATTAACTTGCACTTCCCCCTCAATCTATCCAGAGTTGTCATTTTCCTCCAAAGGAGGCTGAGGATGTATAGGGGAGAGGGGAATGTGCAGAGAATCATTTCCCTGACTACTGGAGCGCTCCATGCTCTCTCCCTCCCTCTTCTGTCTTTTTCTCAGTTTCTCCTCATCCAGCTCCTCCTTCGAAACCTTGTCAAAATCATCAGTATCCATTTCCTCCTCCACCTCATCAGAATTGAGTAGCATGTTACTAGTGGTTTTTTCCAAATTAGATTTCCATGTAAATCACTGCGTAATGTGTTGATCTTTTCATGTGTTATGCTTGCATATTGATTTACAGCAACTTGTTAAATAGGAAAGTTAAAGCCAGAATGAATGAATAGTTTAATGGGCACACTTGTTGAAAAGTTTGAATTGAACATTTAGACCTTGAATAAATGATTTACCACCCCCCCCCCCCCCCTCATATTTATTCTAAAACATTTCTAACAATTGGTATCAAAGACATCTGCTAATTTAGGTTCAAAGTACTAGAAGTAGGAAGATCAAGATATCAAAGAGAGAAGTCCCAAGCTTAACAGAGATAACTTCACTGCATGGCAAAGTCTAATGAAACTACACCTTGGATCAATAGGTGATTATGCAAAAACCTCAATTGGAGCAAAACATGTACACCCAACTGGACCTCTTACTATAGATGATTTGAGCAAAAGGAAGGAGCACAATCAAGCAATGTTGGAGATTGCCTCTGCACTCAGCGATGCTAAATTTGATGACATCAAAGGATGCGACACTGCATTCAAGATGTGGAAAGACCTAACATATATCCATGGAGGAGATTAGAATGTTCAAAGAGCAAAAAGAGAAAGCCTAAGAGGAAAGTTTGATGATATGAAAATGGAGGAAGGTGAAAATGTTGCTCAATATGACTATAGAATGAAAGAAGTGGTAAGTGCAATAAGAAGCCTGGGTGGTCAATTGGAAGAAGAGACTGTCAATAGAAAATACTTGAGGACCCTGCTACCTATCTATGCTATTAGAATTTTAGCCATTCAAGAGCTAAGGTCTATATAATGAAACACACTAACCCTTGAAGGAATAATAGGAAGACTTACTGCATTTGAATTGTCCAACTTTGACAAATACAAACCTAAGAATCTTGAATCTTCTTTGAAGGCCAAGATGACATTAAAAATTACTAAGGAAGTGAAATCAAAGAAGAAGAGAAAAAATAAAAAACATGCATCTAATGATAGTAGCACAGATGAAGAAGATGTGGAATAGTTGGAATCAATACTAGCTAGAAGATTTCATAGAGGAAAAAGGTAAGTTCAAAGGTAAGCTACCTATCATATGTTTTAATTGCAATGAAGTAGGTCATATTGTTGCAAGGTGTACATAGAAGAAGAACTGCAAAGAAGGAAATAAGTACAAGAACAAAAGAGAAGATGATAGCAAAGATTACAAGGACAAAGGAAAAAGATGCTACATTGTTAAAGAAGATTTTGATGAGAATGATGATGAAGTAGTCTATGTGGCCATGAAGGATGAATCAGATGAAGATGAAGCAACAACACTAGTAACCTGTGTGAACAAGAATGGCAAGTGGATCATAGATAGTGGATGTTCACATCACATGACAGGAGACAAAAATAAGTTTAATACCTTTACCCAATATGATGAAAATAGTGTTAGATTTAGTAATGATGCTCCATATAAAATCAAAGAAAAAGGTTTCATTAAATTTAAAGAGAAAATTTCATGTGATAATGCATACTATTTTGAAGTATTGAACTACAATTTGTTGAGTGTATCATAGTTAGGCAATGTAGGTTGCAAAGTAGAATTTGGAAACAAAACTGCCAAAATCTATGATACTAATGGAAATCTGATAGGAAAAGGTGAACAAACTAGGAGTAATCTATTTTACCTAGATATGGAAGATGCAACCTGTCTTGTTGTTTGACTTGATGATGTGTCGCTATGGCATAAAAGACTATGTCATGTTAACTTTGATAATCTAATTAGCATCTGCAAAAAGAACAAGGTTAGAGGTTTGATCAAACTAAAGAAACATTAAAACACAATGTGCAAACAATGTCAACTAGGAAAGATGACTAAGTCTAGTTTCAAAAGAAAAACATACACTTCCAAAGAAGTACTAGAACTAGTCCATATTGATTTAAGTGGACTAATAGAAGTACAAAGCTACCTAAGAGATAGATATATAATGTTATTTGTGGATGACTATTCCAAGATTATGTCTGCTATGTTTTTGAAGCAAAAAAATCTGATGTATTTCAAATGTTTAAGTGGTATTTGGCCAAAGTTGAGAAGGAAATAGGTAAGAGTTTGAAATTCCTAAGATTGGACAGAGGAGGAGAGTTTACAACAAAAGAGTTTGAGATATTCTACAATGATAAAGGTATCAAAAGGAAAACATCAACACCAAGAATTCCACCATAGAATCGTATTATTGAAAGAAGGAATAGATCAGTGATAGACAATGCCAAAACCTTAACCATAGAGAAAAATGTTGCTCTAAAGTACTGAAGAGAAGTTGTAAGCACTGTTGTTTACACTCTGAATAGAGTCCAAGTCAAGAAAGGAATAAATGCAACATCTTTTGAACTATGGTATGGTCACTCACCTAATGTAAAACATTCCAAAGTATTTGGTTGCAAATGCTATATTCTTAAAGATACTAGAAATGGCAAGTTTGATGCAAAAAGTGATAAAGACATATTCCTTGGATACTTGACTAGAAGAAAAGCATTTAAGTCTTTGAACACTAACATTAACAAGATTGTGGAGAATTCAAATGTAAATTTTGATGAGCATGAAGAAGTCCAAGTTGATGAATCCAAGAAGTTAGAAGATTATGGATTATGGATCTGAGCCTAAAACAGTAAAAGATGCACTATAAGATGATGACTGGTATAAAGCTATGGAAGAGGAGATAGATCATATTGAGAAGAACAAAACTTGGAGCCTAGTTCCTGACCAACTGACAAGAATGTAATTGGTACCAAATGGGTGTTCATGAATAAACTTTATGAGAATGGTGAAATAACAAAAAATAAAGCCAAACTAGTTTGCAAAGGTTATGCACAAGAGGAAGGACTGGATTATGGCAAAAAAAATTCCCCTATTGTAAGAATGGAAGAAGTAAGGACATTACTTGCATATGCTACCTACAAAGGATTCAAAGTCTACCAAATGGATGTAAAGTCTGCTTTTCTGAATGGTATACTGGAAGAGGTATTCTACATAGAACAACCAGAGAGATTTTTTGATGACAATAACAAGGATATGGTTTGCAAATTGCATAAGGCACTCTATGATTTGAAGCAAGCACCTAGAGCATGGTATGAACGACTACACAAATATCTTGTGAAGATAGGATTTGAGAGAATAGATGAAAACAACAACCTGTATATCAAGGGAGAAAAAGGTAAAGACATTTTTATATCTAAAATCTTTGTTGATGATATAATATATGGAGGTAAAGATGCTCTATGCAAAGATTTTTCTGATCAAATGAAACATGAGTTTGAAATTTCAATGTTTGGAGAAATCAAATTCTTTGTTGGATTGCAAGTACATCAACTAAAGCATGGCATATTTTTGACCCAATCAAAATACATCAATGAGATACTCAAGACATTTGGGTTAGAAGACTCAAAACTAGTCAGCACACCAATGGTAAAAGGACATAAGCTATCCAAGAACGATAAGTCATCTGAAGTGAATCAAACAATGTGTAGATCAATGATTGGAAAATTGCAATATGTTGTAAATAGTAGACCAGACATTGCACTAGTTGTTGGGATACTGGCAAGATTTTCTACAAATCCAAGAGAAAATCATTTGATGGCGATAAAGAGAATAGTGAGGTACCTAAAAGGAACTAATGACTTTGGTTTGTACTACAAAAGTGAAAAATTTGAGCTAAGAGCCTACACTAATGTAGATTGGGGAGGTAATATTGATGACAGAAAAAGCACTAGTAGAGGAGCACTTTTCTTAGGTAAAAGACTGACCACTTGGATCAACAAAAAGAAAAGTTGTACCTCACAGTCTACAGTAGAAGCTAAAAATGTTGCAGTTGCTATCAATTGCACCAATATTGTATGGATCAAACATCTATTGCAAGGCATGAAGGAAGAGGTGAATGAGCCTATGATACTTTACTATGATAATACAAGTGTCATCAACATATCAAAGAATCATGTAATGCATGCCAAAACAAAGCATATTGCAATCAAGTATCACTATGTGAGAGAACTGATGGAAGAAAAACAAGGATGGAATATGCCAATTCCAAGGAACAAATTGTTGACATCTTTACAAAAGCTCTACCTAAAGATTTTTTTGAATATCTTAGAGGTAAGTTAGGGATGATACCTCTAGCCAAGGCTACTTAAAGTAAAAAAAAGACTGCCCTACATCAAATGAGTTGATTGTTGAAATATTACACATTGATGTAGAGGATACTTACTTTAGGATTCATGCCTGAAGTAATTAGAGTGCTGAAATTTCAAATTAGTCACAAGCAAGGTGACAAAGGGAGAAATTGAAAGAACTTGCAAATGCTACACTTGCATGATAAGATACTGAGATAATATGTCTTTGGCATTATTATCAAAGAGGGAGAAATAGAAAAATCTGATCAACAATAGTTGAGGGAGAAGAATGAAAAAAATTGATCAAAGTTATGGACAGAGAGAGAAGTAGTTGACACCAGAATGGCAGAGGGAGAAAAAGAATACAACAGCTAAAAGGAATAAATTGAAGTAAAGCAATTAGGATAGCAGATCAAGAGAGGGAGATGTAAAAACTGATGGTAACACAATTTTTTTTTGGCATTTCACTTGCAGTTCTAACCTAGTTAGGATTTTGATAACATGGTATAATAGTTGGTCTAATGGTTGATCAGTTTTCTTTTCAATCAATGCCAAAGAGGGAGATTGTTGGAAATCTTATTGAAAAGATCATTGTGAGAAGAAGATTTATTGAAAGAGGAATGAAGTTGGTTGATAAAGAAATTTTTTAATCATTGTTTTGTCATTGATGTCAAACCTGCTATTTGCTAGAATGACAATTGCTTACAAGATCCAAGTACTATCACTTAGTTGATAGATGAAGAGGATTTAATCAATAAGATATAACAATAGCACCTAAGGGAAATGTTGAGTTATGGTTTTTTAATGAAGTGCAAGGATTAGCTAAGACAATGGTTAAATGATGTATTGATAACATACTCAAAGATACAGAGGTTGGCCACACTTAGAAATGCTAGAAGTATAAGTTGTAACAATGTTGACTACAAAGCTTAAACTAAGTTCATTAGTGAGTGTCAAGAAAGTTAGTTTAAGCCAAGAAAATTCTCAGTTGAAGCTAAGTAGAAGAAAAATTTGGTGTGTGATCAGTAAACTTCAGGTGTCGAGTGAAGTTCAAGTGTCAAGTGATATAGAAAGAGCCAAGCAAATAGAAAACTTAGTGGATGCCAAGTGAATCCACAATAGGTGCCAAGTATCAGTAAAACATAGTTGATGCCAAGTAACACAGTATGTGTTGAGCACCAAAATTTCAATAGTGTTACTTTGAATTTTGTGAACCAGTTGGAGGATGAGGATGATGAGCTAGTGGCATAGAATTCTATATAAATTATTTTTGAGCAAATTCAAGAGGATTCTTCATAATGTTTCTAGAAGTAACAAAATATGGGTTAGATTCGATGAAGCCTACCTAATCCATTCGAACTAAAATCAAAGGAGGGAAGAATCAAGAAGGAAAAGAAATTCCATAATTCTATTTAAGAAGTCACAGGCTAAGAAGCAAGAGCTTTTGGTGTGCCAAATTGCGAAGTGGTTGAAGGGTATCAAGGAGAAAGCATCTAGGAGAAGGAAAAATAGAGTACAGAGAATCTACTTCGTTAGGTGGTTAGAAAGAGAGGATTACACTGATCCATCGAGCATGGAGACTCAAGGAGGGCAAGTTGTTAGAGTTGCAGAGATTGAAAGCCAGGCAATGTTATGAGCTAAAGGGTGATCTAAAATTTGCAAGTTAACTTGTATGTTGTAATCAGGTTAAAACCCCTTATTGTTACTCTAGCAATTGTATCAATTAGGGTAAAAATCCTATGGACTTACATTGGTCTAATAGCCATTTGTAAATCCTTTAATAGGGTGCCATTCCAAGTGAATTCTCTAAAGTCCTCTAACTAGGCCCACTTCTAACAAGATGGTTAAATCGTTTAACTAGGTCACTTTTAACAGTGTGTTGTATCCTTTAATAGGGCAGGCCTTTCATAGGGCATCACTTCAAAAGAGTGAGAATTGAGTAGCATGTTACTAGTATTTTTTCCCAAATTGAGTTTTCATATAAATCACTGTGTTATGTGTTGATATTTTCTTGTTGTCATGCTTGCATGTTGATTTACAGTAACTTGCTAAATAGGAAAGTTAAAGCTTGGATGAATGAATAGTTTAATGGGCACACCTTACTTGTTGAAACATTTTAATTGGAAATTTAGACCTTGAATAATTGATTTCCCCCCCCCCCTCAGTTATTCTAAAAAATTTCTAAAAGAACTATGGTCAAAATTCTGATATA
This sequence comes from Cupressus sempervirens, assembly GCA_028749045.1. Lineage (NCBI taxonomy): Eukaryota > Viridiplantae > Streptophyta > Pinopsida > Cupressales > Cupressaceae > Cupressus > Cupressus sempervirens. The sequence goes on along the minus strand of CM053785.1, from coordinate 17,427,952 downwards.
AATTTAAGATGTGACTTGATGAGTGAAAACTATTTAATTCTATTGTGTTCATGTAATCAAAATTTATAAGTCCCAACACAACTATTTAGATGATATAGAAGTATGAAATAAAAGATAAAAATAAATTGTATGGAAAACATTTCTCCATAATGATTTGACAACATTATATATTGTTGAACATTTAATAATGATAATGCAAGATTTATTAAAATGACTAAGAATTGTATTTAATAAATTTGCCTATCATGAAGGATATGAATGAAGAATTACAATTTTTTTTATCAATGTTAGTAAAATAAGGGTTACACTTAGAATAAAGATGTTTCTTAGAATTAGAATATGGGATTTATACTAAATTTAGCATGCAACATAGATATGTGAGATGTCCATTTTAATTAACATATATAGTAGGTACATCCATATATATGTATATATGTATATATGTATATATATATATATACATATATATGTATATATATACATATATATGTATATATATACATATATATGTATATATATATACATATATACATATATATATACATATATACATATACATATATACATATATACATATATATACATATATATGTATATATATACATATATACATATATATACACATATACATATATATATACATATATACATATATATGTATATATGTATATATGTATATATATATATATATGTATATATGTATATATATATATATATATATATATACATATATATATATATATGTATATATATATGTATATATGTATATATATATATATATACATATGTATATATATATATATACATATGTATATATATATATATATATAATTTTCTCTTGTTCTCTTCTTCATGAAAGATGTTATATATATATATATATATATATATATATATATATAATTTTCTCTTGTTCTCTTCTTCATGAAAGATGTTATATATATATATATATATATATATATATATATAATTTTCTCTTGTTCTCTTCTTCATGAAAGATGTTGGAAATATAAGAGGAGTAATTGAGAGGGGAGGGGTGAATCAGTTACCAAAAGAAAAAATCATTGTCCCTTAGATGTCAATACAAACTTCCACTTATCATGCAATACTGGATAGCTCGGTTAACATTAGAATTTTACTATTACTTGATTAACAAATAAATCTTAAGATTTATTAATCTATTTTATCCTTTAGTAACTTAGTTGTAGAGACTTAAAGCATTAGAAAATAACATGAACACAAATAACACCAAGATTTAATGTCAAAGCCCATTTTGAAAAAAATTGCCTTGCAACTAGTCACAATAATTTTTACTCTTCTGAAGTGGGCCCTGTTAGGAGCCAACCCTGTTAAAGTTTACAAAACATACCATTAAATATGACCTTGTTAGAGGATTTAGATCACCCTATTAGGAGTGACATTCTTAGAGGTCTTCAAACACTTCAATCTTGAAATGTCACCTTGTCAGAGGATTTACAAAATGATTGTAAACTCAACTCTGTTAAGAGATTTATTTACTACTACAATGGTTAGAAAGAAACAACAATTTGACTTGACTTATGAAGAAAATTTCTTTTCATAGTCAGATCTTTGTTCTAGCTTGACCTTTGGATTCTCCCTAATTAGATGTATCTTTTGTTAGAGTGGAGTTGTCATTGCACCAGAAGACCAATTTGTCATTGCCCAATACAACCACTCAACTTATAGTACATGTGAGGTGGTTAATCCCTTGTAATGAATCCCAAGGGGAGTGCTAAATAAATTTCTAACAATCTCCCCCTCAGCATTACCTGAAGGTCTGAGGATTCAAACCTATGACCAAGCTCTGATACCACTTGTTAGAGTGGGGTTGTCGTTGCACCAAAAGACTGATCTATCAATTCCTGATACAACCACTCAACTTATAGTACATAGGATGCAGTTAATCCCTTGTCATAAATCCCAAGGGGAGTGCTGAACAAATTTCTAACATCTTTGCATCTTATCCTTTACACTTTCCTACTCTACCTTTTGCCTTTGCTCACATATCCATCATATTTCATATTCCACTTGTTACATCTTATCCTAACAACTTGACCTTTCTTACATATCAAAAGCTAGGAAAATTCGGCTTGAATATCCTTTGATAAGTAGGAGATGATTTCCACAGCTAGCCAAATTGTAATGTGAATATCAGGATTTGACTGTGTGATTTTTGAGTCAAACTTGATGACCCATGTTTCATGAGTAGTGATTTGACATGAATCCATCTCTCATGAGAATAAATGGAACACTTAGCACTCATTGGATCTAGGTGATGCTCATAGGGGTGAAGCACCGGGACTTCCCGGGAGGTCACCCATCCCAGTACTACTCTAGCTTGAGCGCGCTTAACTTCGGAGTTTCCTCCATAGTTAAACCCAAAGCTTGCAACCCCATTTGCAAAACCTTCACCAAGTGTTGTGCCTTATGAACCATTCATTACAAAGCCCCTTAAGCTCATCAATTGATAAGTAGGAGATGATTTCCATAGCTAGTCAAATTGTGATGTGAATATCAAGATTTAACTATGTGATTTTTGAGTCAAACTCGATGACCCATGTTTCATGAGTAGTGATTCAACATGAATCCATCTCTCATGAGAATAAATGGAACACTTAGCACTCATTGGATCTAGGTGATGCTCACAGGGGTGAAGCATCGGGACTTTCCGGTGTAATCACCTAAAAATGGTCATCTAGACTATTAGCCCCCTTTTCAACATTTTGGCTAAATTAATTTAATCATTTACCTAGACCAAATTGCTAATAATCAATTTATTAAATTATAACCTATAGTTTGACTATGCTATCCTAAGTTCATTATTTGATTAAAAGAACATGTCCCCTTTTAATTAAATAAAAGACCCCATTCTTCTAACCCACTTAAAGTGCACACATAAAGTCCTTTTTTCTGTTTTACAATTAAAAAGAAAGGCTTGTGAGACTTTTGTCTTATATGACAAGTCAACTTATATTCTATTGGTTGACTTGTGTGTGCACATGGATCACTCCTCTTTTTGAATTCCATCGTTAATCATCCACCATCTTCATCTTGATCTCTACCATCCATACATCTTTAAAAGGGAGAGAGCTTTCCCCCTCAATCCATCCTCATTTTGAATATTGTTATGTTGCAGGTTTTCTAACAAGTTTTTTTGGAGCTTTGTGGAGAAATTCTATTTCTTGTCTACATTCTCTCATCCATGGCATCATGGCATTCTAGCTTAGCTTAGCTTTCATTTTTACATGTAGCTTAATCTTACATAGCTTAATAATGGTATTGTAACACTCTCATACATGTTTTAGCATAGCTCCACTTTGCATCTCATTCTAGCTTAATTTTCATTTGCATTGCATCCTTGAGGAACTCCTTGGGACATTTGCATTCTTGCATCTTGTCTTTGGAACCTCCCATTGCATAGTTTACTAGCAAGAAGAGTATCTCTAAGGCTCATCTAAGAGCCCTTGAACTTGAAATACACTCTTTTGCACTCCATGGATAGGGAGCTCTAAGCCGGCATCCAAGCATTCCGAACTCATGGAATCGTTTGGATAGAAGGGTTTAGAGTGAGACACTTTTGAGTGTACACCCGGGAGGTCACCCATCCTAGTACTACTCCAGCCTGAGCGGGCTTAACTACAGAGTTTCCTCCACAGTTAAACCCAAATCTTGCAACCCCATTTGCAAAACCTTCACCAAGTGTTGTGCCTTATGAACCATTCAAAATAACCAATTTGAATATCCTTTAAAAATATTAATAAATATCCAAATAGTCAGCCTCCAATAATAAAATATTTGACAATTTCATTATGTTCTCACTTAGCCAACACTATGAGTGAACACTTGGTTGACATTGTGACCTCTTTAATGCTCGACCACTTAGACAATATTGTACTCCTTCAATGCCCAGCCACTTGGTCAATACCACAAGCCTTCAATGCCAGACCACTCAGTCAATATTGCAAGTAGGAATCCATTTGATTAACTAACTTCTCGGTTAATATTGGAAAGTTTTCTTTACTCGACTACTCGATTAATACTGAGATACGCAAGGTTAATACTGCAAACTCTACATTGCTCAGTTAATACTGACATTTATGTAAACATCAATGATAATACACAATAGAAGAATTTTTTCCAACAAAAGTTACATAGAAAAATAGGGAAATACAACTCCCAATATAACTAATTAGAAGAAGTAAAAGTCTAAAACCAAAGACAAGATTGAACTATATACAAAACATTTCTCCATAATGGGGTAAATACACATGGCATATTATTTGATGATTAGGATTGTATTGCTGCCTTCATTTGGATAGTGATCATGAAATACTTCTTTCATCATTCAGGGAAACCCATCCACTTTTGCAAATTTACTATGTAGGAATTTTGCAATGTCTTCCATTTGCATTATTTATGTTTCCTCAACATAGTCAATTGACAATTTTGCATTCTTCACGACTTTAATTATAGTTGTGCATGACTCTTTAATTATTCGTAGGCACTTGTCAAATTCAGTCTCAAAGAAATCATTTGAGTCCACTGAAGTTGTTGGGCTAGTATCAATCATTTTTTATTTTTTGTTAGAGGTATCCATAATTCAAATAGTAACTTGTAAACATATAAATAAACATCAATATATAGAAAAAAATCTAAATCCAAGTACTATTTAAATGAAAATAGTAATCTAAATACAAAATAAAACCAAATGCAAAACAAAAAAACATTACATGAAGCTTACTTTTTTTTTTGATGTGCCTTCGTGATCTTCAAATTTGTAATGTAATACTCATGTCCAAATCTATTTTCTTCCTCTCTAAACCTCGTTTCTTCCTAACAAAATTTCTATTCTCCCTCTCAAAATCAATTCTTTTCCTCTCGCAATATATCATCTCTTTCTCTCCAAATCTACTCTTCTTTGCAAAGCAAGAGTGAAAGGAGAGAAGAGTGTTTTATAATAATAAAAACACATCTCCATCTCATAAAGACTCTTAGTTTTCCACCAAAAGGTTCTTCATTTCCACTCTCTCCACTTCCTTCTAAATGTTCAATTTGTAAACAAAATTTAAAATGTCACCAAGCTTTATTCATTAAAATAAAAAATGTCACCAAGCATTATTCATTAAAATAAAAAATATCCCACCACTAAGTGGTGGGCGTTATTAATAAAAAGTAAGAAAAAAAAATTATAAACAATGACTGGGTCACCACCCCATCACACCCCATGGCAAGGGCATTGGTGGTATTCTTTTGATGTTTACGATTTTCTTAATTAATTTTATTCATTTTTTTTAAAAAATATTGTATTTAATCTATTCATTTCTTATTTTGTGTTTGTTGATTTTTTTATGTTTATTGATTTTAGTTTTTTTTAAGTATTTTATTTTATTTTAAATGAATACTAAAATGTCTTTTCATTTTTCAATTTTTATATTTTTATGGTCCTATTTTTTTTTGGGCCCCTATTTTTCAACCCTTAATTTTCGGGCCCTATTTTGTCAACACCATTTTCCCCTATTTTTTGGGGCTCTAATACTTTGAGTTTGTCATTTGGCATTCAATTATTTCGACCAACTATTATTTCGAGAATGTTTTGTTTTGCTATATTTAATTTAAAAGTTAGTAACTCTCTCTTTTCTTTTTTATTGACAAGGAATCTATCTTGGCATATTCTCTTGCTGAAATTTGGATTTGTGCTCTCACTAGATAGAATTCCTCTTGACATAATGACATTAATCTTGTTATAGTAAAACTATCATAATGGGATGGATCAACATTAATGATAAAGAGACATAATAGAGAGCTATACACAAACACTTTCTAAAATTGGTCACAATAAACTTTTAAAAATGAATTTCCCAAAGTAAATTTGAATTTGCATCCCTATTTTAAAATTAAACATAAAAAAACATAAACTAAGTGATAAAATTTAAAAATAAAAATAAAAATTATAAATTCCTCTCTTTCAAGTACATAATTCAATACTTACATGAAACACCAACTTGTAATATATGGAATGATCTGACCCCTCTCGTTGTAGTGCGGTGAATGGAAAACCCCTTACTTGATGTGTAAAATCATTAGAACATGTATCTACTATTATATATAAATATAAGGACTAAACTTGTGCAAGCATTGAACGACAATAAAGAAGCCCAAAAGAGGAGGAATAAGTGGGTTTTACGTAGAGAAGGAAAATATAACATAGAAACTTTAAAAAGTATTAAAAATGAAAAAAGAGGACTATTAGACTTTTTTTTATTCATAGAGGCAGCTAAAGCACTTACCTCTCTTCCCCATCACAAACTATTAGAAGGTGCTAAACGATAGAAGACTCTAGAAAGAATGAAAATTTATGGAATATTCAGCATTGAGTAAGACCAGAGTTTCATATGAGTTGTATTAAATGTAAACTTATTCTCTCATTTGTCTCGTAGAACTAAAGTACAACGATGATACTATGGACAATGTCAAAGTAAAGATAAAACATTACAATTTAGTATGTTGCACAATTCATGAGCATTCTGCACAATAACTATTTCCAGTACGAACCAATAGGAAATAGAAAAAAATATTTTTCAAAAAATGAAAATTAAATATTAAAATTAAGAACTTTTATATTATATAGTGAATTGTAAAAATTCTATAATCTCATTGGTAAATGTTAAAAAATAAAGTGACATCTATTGAATGTTGTAGTATCCCGCTTGCAACGGGAACTAAAAATAACAAATCATTTGATTTATCTTAAAATGAATTTAATCTAACTAAAACAGAGCACTGCATTTAGAGGGTACTTACTTTGGTGCATGTTTTAATATTTTATAGCTTTGTAAAAAAATTGTGGTGTGTGACACTTTGTTGTATTTTCATTTATTAATTCATTAATTTTTAATTTTTTTCAAAATTTTATTCATTTCTCATTTAACATTTCATGAGGCTTTTAAAAATTTCTAGATTGTAATTCTTATAAATTGTTATATTCTATATTTGTCAAAAAATTAAAATTAAAATATTTAAATCTTGATTAAGTAAATTATAAGTTTTATAGATTTTACTTTTCTAAATAATGTTTTGTATAAAGTATATGACATATTATTAGTTTAAAGTATTGTGAAATTAGAATAATTTTTTTTTAAAGGTAAGCTCTGCCTAAGGGGCAGTACCCATTATATTAAAACCAAAGAGATAAGTACAAAAGTCTTTATGTTGGAGCCTCCAAAACAAAACAAACTAGAGCTTTCAATGAAAGAGGTTGTTGGTTTAAAGAATAATTTTGACAGCTGAGTGTCAATACACTTAACCATTTTTCACTATACATGTCGAGCAAAGAGTAGGTGATGAGTTATTCAAGTGCCAAGTGATATCAAGTGCCGAGTTATTCAAGTGCCTAGTAATATCAAGTGTCGAGTGATATCAAGTGCCAAGATATTCAAGTGCCGAGTAACATAAGGTGCCGAGTGATATAGTTTTGTTTAGGTGTCGAGATATCCACGAAATAGCATGTGATGAGCATCAGTAATGCTTCAGGAGCCGAGTGACTCAGGATATCAACATAAGAGTTTGTAATTGCACAAACTATGATGTAAACCATTTTTTTAGCCAACATAAGGTAAATCTTGAATGATCTAGAGATAAGAACGAATCTTTTACATTTCCTATGCAATCTGCATGTAGCCAATTGGAAAATTGGAAAGGCATGCAACCAATCAGCAAAAAGGGAAGTATTGAGTGAGAAATTGAGATTCAATGTGGATCATAGATGCATATCTAACCCTAAGTCTTCGAAGTCTTTTTAAGGAAGACAAAAAGATTCACTGTAATGATGATGAGAGAAGGAGAATAGTGTTAAGAAAAAAACATAATGGAATTCAATGAAAGAAGACATAGAGAGTAAGAGCAACAATTCAATATTCAGTTGATCAAAACAAAGCAAAGGAGATGAACAGAAATCAGATCTCAGACGATCGAAATCAGAGATAGAGCTAGAACAAGTGCCTCCATTCAGCAATCAAGGATTGCAAACTATCAGGTTTAGAATACCTAATACTCTCTTACCATTGTATTAGAAAGGAAATCCTATGTAGATAGGTTGGCTTAACAACTATTTGTAGATCCTTATCAAAAGGTGATTAAATCCTTTAATAGGGTGACACTACATGTTAAGTGTTTGTAAATCCTTTAACCAGGTCAATATTGACATAGTGTAAAGCCTTTAACAGGGTAGACCTTTAACAGGGTAGACCTTCAGAAGTGGTTGAACAATATTACTGCAGTGAATTTTTGTGGGTATCATCCCCACCCCAGTTTTACCTTCTTATTTCTGAAGGGTTTCTGGGTTACCAAATTCCAGTGTTATGTGTTGTTGATGCATGTTTTAGTTTCATATTTTCATAATGTATTTACATGCATGCAATTTACTTTTTGATAAAAAAATTATTGGATAAAGTGGTATAATTCTGATTCACCCCCCTCCCCTCTCATCAGTATTCTTTCCATATTTGAATATTCCAAAAATTGGTATCAAAGCGGATTAGGTTCTCACAAGAAAAAGCCTAACAATGGAAGTTTTCAAACTTGGAAAGATCATTGAGAATCAGGTGATAGATGTGCAACTTGCTCTACATAGCTTGGAGGAATCTAGAGATAAGTTGAGAAACTCATTGAAAAGAAGGAAGGATTTAGCCATAGCTGAAATTGAGATAAATTACAAGGAGATTGATACCACAAATATATTTTCCAATGGAGATACTAAAGAGTTTGATGCAGCAATTGCAGAACTAATGGAGAAAAACAAAGTTCAAACAGATGAGATAAGATCTCTCAAGATGGAACATGAATCACAGGCCATAATGTTATGTGAAATCACTAAACAAAAGAAAAGAGCAGTTGAAGATAAAGCTATGATGGAAAATGACAAAAGGAATCTTGCAAACAAACTTGAAGAAAAATGTACTGAATTAACAAGGATCTCAAACATGCAGATGGATACACTTGCCCAAATGATGAACCTTCATCATGAACTTAATGTGAAAGACATTGAGATCTCTACACTAAAGATGTAGAATGAACAATTGCAGAATGACTTAAGAAGAGAAAAGGAAATTGCGGAAAGCTTCAACAAACACAATGAAGCCATCAAGTATTTTGAGCAATTACGAAAATCCCCAAGATCAACCCATGATACATCAGGACTTGTATACAATAGCACTGAAGTTGGAGAATCATCAAAGAGTGCTGAAAAAAGAAGTGACAACGGTAAAAATGTCAAACTTACATGTCATTTTTGTGGAAAGAAAGGACATACATCTAATGTATGTAGAAACAAGAATGCCCATCAGCATGATAAGCCTAAGAATGTAAGCTATTGTCATAAGTGCAAGAAGCAAGGTCATCAAGCATATGAATGTAGAACCAAGACTATTAAGACATCAAGATTTGAGGGTCACTATCATAATTGCAAGAAATATGGACATAGAGCTTTTGAATGCAGATCAAAGCCTATGTGGACATCAAATCAACCAGCAAAGACATCAAATCATGAATTTTGAGATTACAACACCAGGTACAATTGTCACTATTGTCAAGAATATGGACATATACCCCAAAATTGCATAAGAACACATTTTAGGGGAAACTATAAAAGATGGTTGAGTCAAACCACATGTTTCAATTGCTTAAGAATTGGTCATATCAGCAGGAATTTCCCAACAAGGTCAAAGGCACCAAGTTCTAAGTTCAACAATGGAAAGGCAAAGATAGATGTTGAACACATCAGAAGTGAGATGAATAAGACATGGAAGAAGAAAGATCAGTGTAGCACATCAAGTTCAGAGATCACTTCACCTAATAGATCAAGTGATCACACTTCATCAAATTAAGCAAGAATGAGTGTGTGGGATTGATAAACTAAGTTACATAATACATTAGTCCCAAAACATACAAGAACTACAAAGAAGAAATCAGCATAAGCAAAGATGCTAAGTCAAAATTAAGAGACTTGCAAAATTTGCCAAAATTGTCTTAAGGTGTCGAGTTGCTAAGAATGACCGAGTTGATAGATGATGCCAAGCTGTAAAATATCAATGGGATCTAAGCAAAGTGAAACACAATGAGTGCTGAGTCATGTCAAAATATTTTGGCTGCGGAGTAGACAGTTGTCAGTGCACTAAGCATTAATTACTTTGTTTTGAAGAGACACAGTTTGATTTTTGATCATTTCTTACCATTCAAACATGAAGCAAAGACGAGAAGAGCGTAGAAGATCAAGGTTAGCTTAGAAGCCATTTGTGAAGATTTCCACAGTGATTTAGCACGAGTCTCATCGATTTGAGGTATTTTACTTAAGTGTCGAGCTACGTAGTGTTTATAAACCTGTTTAAACTGTAAACTCTAGTTTGGCAAACAATGGCATCTAGGTCTGGAATCACTAAGAGCAAAGAGAGTCATGAGATACAGTTGGTTAGTAATGAAGTCAAGCAACCAGAATTCAAACCCATTCCAGAAGTTGCATATAAGAAGGATCCTGTAGGTGCATTATTAGTTATTCCTGATAAAGTTGTTATGGTCCAAGATGTTCGTAGATGTTATAACTAAAAAATTGGAGCCATAGGAGATTTAGAAATTCAAAATGCATATGACAAGCTATGTGAGAACAACATACTGAAAGATGAGTTCTCAATAGTCAAGAGAAAAGGATTGACCAAAACCATAGAATTTCTTACTGTTTTCAAAGTTGAATGGGTACGTATAGTTTTGAGAAAAATACATGATGGAGCCTTTTGGTTAGAAACAGGGCTAGTGAAATTCAACAAGAGAACTATTCATAGGGTTACTGGTATTCCAACCCTAGATTGGCCAAAGACCCTACGTAGTGACAAAAGGGAAGTAATAGAGAGAAACACGGGTGCTAAATGAAATAATAGGGGAATGATTGTTGATACAATCATAGAACCCTACTGGATTTTGCTATGAGAATCATCTCACACAAATTCTATCAATCAAGCAGGTTAAACAGTGTGCCTTGTATAGCAGTTGATGTTGCATACAAATTGATTAAAAAGGATCATACCTATGATCTAGCAGAGCTCATGTTTCAATAGATTAATGAGAATCTAGGAGCTATAAGGAAGAGCAAGGGAGCTCAGTGCAAATTTGGATCAGTTTTGGTGTGCATGTTTTTCTATTTGATGAAAGAATTCCCTTCTATAGGTAAGGTGAGATGGAGTCTAGACAAAACAATTTCTGAACAAATCAATGGATATATTGAACAGATGGGTGATAATTTTGATGCCCAAATGACTAGTTACTTTGAGGACTTCAAATAGTCCATGAAACAAAGAATGAGGATTCTAGTTTCATTGACTAACAAATATGAAAAAGACATTTGTTTTCTTCTAGATATTGATTATACCTATGTACAAGCAGTCATACCTAGAGTAAGATGGTCAAGCCTCTGTAGCAATAACAACCCTCCTTGCAGAAGAAGTTGATAAGAATGCAAAAGCCTTTGGAACCTATGATGTTGTAAAATCAAGGGTGATAACAGATTTGAAAACTGCCTCAGTAGTAAAGAAGAAAGAAAAATTGGTAAGGAAAATCAAACGAAAATTTGGTGTTGAAGAAGAAGGAATATTAGAAGAGAAAGAAGAAGACATTGAAGATGAGAAAGATGAACCACAAGGTCTGACTCAAGGGTTAGGAGTAGACAAAGAGTAAAGTGCTGAGGAAGAAGAAGCCGAGGAAGCACAAGTTGAAACCAAGGTCACAAAAAGAAAGGCCACAACTCCTCCTGCTCCTCAACCCAAGGGAAAGAAAGTAGTTATTCCAGCACCAAAGAGACCTACTACAAGGGCTGTAGCACAAAAATCCCAAGAGGAGGCAAGAGAAAAGAAGAAAACTTCAAAGAAGACTGTTGTCGAGCCAAAGAAAAAAAGAAAATTTGTTGCCCACCCTGAAACAGATGAGGAGAAGACTAAGTCAAAGGACAGCATCCAATTTCAAATAGTAAGGCACAAACCTCAAACTACTATTGATAAATTATGTTCAAAGATCAAGAATGATGATTTGAAAGGTTTAAAGAACCTAACTTTTTCTAAGCTCACCAAAGAAGAACAAAATAAATTAGAGGAATCAGTGTATGCTATGATGGCTAAGTATAAGCACACACCTCTAGAATTAGATGAATCAATGCCTAAAGATTTGTACAAAATTGTAGAGGATAAATGGCATTTTTGTTTACAAATGGAAAGGGAGATAAGGGAATTAACATTAGCTAGATTATTTCCTGATTTGACTAAGGATCAAGTAACAAATGCAGTCAAGAGGCATAACAATAGATTCACTCCCAAACATAGAGCTTTTAGCATTTTACAGAACAAAATTGAGGAGGTAGTTACAAAATCCACAAGATTGTGGAAGATAGTTTACAAGAATATAGAAGATGTGTATAATGAAGAATATAAAGCAGAAGAAAGTGTCAAGATAAAGGAGAAGAAGGCATTAGGAATCAAAGAAAAAGAAAAGGAACAAGTGGAGAAGAAGGTTGAAGAAGAAAAGGAAGATGAAAAGGCACATACAGAGGAGAAAGAGGAAGAGAAAGATACAGTTGTGCAACAAGATCAAAGTGTGCAAGATACACAAGTATACCCTCTTAGTCCTCCTCATGCCACCATCACACCTGCAGAGATTATCAAAATCAAGGATGTTACGAACACTTCAAGTCCAAACATCAATCCATTAACTGCAGAGGATTTAGAAATCCTTGACCAATCAACACTAGTAGCAAAATTATGTTCAAATCTTGTATTGGTCAGTGTTAATGAATTGCAGAATCCAATAGGAAAAAAAAAAGGTAGTCAAGGTGAAAACACAAGAACCACCATCGATCATACAACCTATTGGTATTCTATTCCTTCCTCCACCACCTCCACTAAGTGTAGTCATTAACACACTTCAGATGCCAAGTACAGTAGTAGGGGAAATTAAAGAAACATCTAAATAGCTAGCAAGTTCAACCCCACCTAGTGATCATCAAAAGGATATACAAGCTGAAGAAAAAGAAGAGACAAGCAAGAAAGAGGAGTCTGCAATACAAACATTGGTTGCATTACCTAAATCTGGTACTCCAACACAGACTCTTTAGTAGCCAAGCACCGACAGGTTACAATTATAAATCAGGACACTAGGCTCAAGCTCATCAAAGGTAGTCAGGAAACTTCACTATGGAATTCATGAGCTTGATGAAGAAATAAAGATTCCATATTATGAATCAAGCACTCTCACTGAAGAGAAGATCAATGAAATTTAGAGTGCATTGGATAGAAGAAGGAGACAAGAAGCACTTAGAAGAGAACACAAGCACAAGCTTACCTTGAATGAGATCAAAGACATATTCACAGAAGCTTTCTGCTTACAATCTCTAGATGAGTCAATGCCAATTGTAGAGAAACTATCTGATATAGTTGACCAGGTGACTAGTGAAGACACGAAAACAAATGCCAAACTAATGGAATGGTAAGAAAGAAAATTCCAAGGCAAGGTAAACAAGAAAATATTCGGTGATATAGCACTATCACAAGTAGAGCTGGCTAAGAAAATTGAAATAGTCAAAACTGTACTTGGAAACATGTTTTCCCCGTACAACAAGTTGTGTGACTTTTCCACATTCACATAGGACACTAGCCAGAAGATACTGAGCTTGGAGAAAAATCTCAAGATTTCTAGTAGGCAACTCCCCACAAATCCAGCTCAGAGTGAGAAGCATTTTTCCCAATCGCTTCACACACAAAGAGCGTTAGCTGTCTTAGCAACAAAGGAGGCAACCACAAAAGCTAAATTGATGCAAATTCAATCCTCTATCACTCCTTATTTGGAAATACTTCACAAGGAGTAGATGAATGCAGAGACAGTCCTCAAGAAACACCCCAATCTTTCTACAACTGATGGACTTGTACACCTAGCAGCAGAGATTGCCATCCAGCATAAGTCATTGGATGTTGCACTAGCAAATTGGGATGTAGCTCTGAAGGTACTCCTTGAAGTAAATAGTACATTTTTGGCCAAGTATGGGATTTCCTTATAAGACCTTTGACATAAGTCTCAAAAAGGGGGAGAATAAGCATGGAGTAAGTGTTGAGAATAAATTAAGTATGGGGGAGTTAAGTATAGAATGAAATGGCAAGTATGATGAAAAGGGGTAGATAGAGAATTTTTGACAAATCTTGTATAACATATTAGTCAGAATGCAGAAACAGGACAGAAGTCATAGAGTGTACAAGGCATAATCAACTCATAGGGAGTCATAAGGTATATTGTTATTTGTTTCTAAAATTTTTGAAGCAAATAAGAGGATGCATGAAATAATGCTAAGATCACAGGATCTTAGTTAAGTATTTTTGCCACTCATGTCAAAGAGGGAGATTGTTGGTTTAAAGAATAATTTTGACAGCTGAGTGTCAATACACTTAACCATTTTTCACTATACATGCCGAGCAAAGAGTAGGTGTCGAGTTATTCAAGTGCCGAGTAATATCAAGTGTCGTGTGATATCAAGTGCCGAGTTATTCAAGTGCCGATAATATCAAGTGTCGAGTGATATCAAGTGCTGAGTTATTCAAGTGCCAAGTAATATCAAGTGCCAAGTAACATAAGGTGCTGAGTGATACAATTTTGTTTAGGTGCCGAGCATCAGTAATGCTTCAGGAGCCAAGTAACTCAGGATATCAGCATAAGAGTTTGTAATTGCACAAACTATGATGTAAACCATTTTTGTAGCTGACATAAGATAAATCTCGAATGATCTAGAGATAAGAATGAATCTTTTACATTTCCTATGCAATCTGCATGCAGTCAATTGGAAAATTGGAAAGGCATGCAACCAATCAGCAAAAAGGGAAGTATTGAGTGGGAAATTGAGATTCAATGAGGATCGTAGATCCATATCTAACCCTAAGTCTTCAAAGTCTTTTTAAGGAAGACAAAAAGATTCACTGTAATGATGATGAGAGAAGGAGAATAGTGTTAAGAAAAAAACATAATGGAATTCAGTGAAAGAAGACATAGAGAGTAAGAGCAGCAATTCAATATTCAGTTGATCAAAACAAAGCAAAGGAGACAAACAAAAATCAAATCTCAGAGCATCAAAATCAGAGAGAGAGCCAGAACAAGTGCCTGCATTCGACAATCAAGGATTGCAAACTATCAGGTTTATAATACCTAATACTCTCTTACCATTGTATTAGAAAGGAAATCCTATGTAGATAGGTTGGCTTAACAGCTATTTGTAGATCCTTATCAAAAGGTGATTAAATCCTTTAACAGGGTGACACTTCATGTTAACTGTTTGTAAATCCTTTAAACAGGTCAATATTGACATAGTGTAAAGCCTTTAACAGGGCAGGCCTTTAACAGGGCAGACCATCAAAAGTGGTTGAACAATATTATTGCAGTGAATTTTTGTGGGTATCATCCCCACCCCAGTTTTACCTTCTTATTTCTGGAGGGTTTCTGGGTTACCAAATTCCAGTGTTATGTGTTGTTGATGGATGTTTTAGTTTCATATTTTCATGATGTATTTACATGCATGCAATTTACTTTCAGATAAAAGTTTTATTGGATAAAGTGGAATACTTCTGATTCACCCCTCCCCCCCCCCTCTCATCAGTATTCTTTCCATATTTGAATATTCCAACAAAGGTATCTAATCCCCTCACCAATAGAGGCCAGCCTAGCATCTACATCAATAGAGAAAATAACCTCATTCTCATTACAAAATGACAAAAACTTCCCCAAGTCATTTTCTTCAGCAACACATTTCTTGAAAATCTTCCAAGCTTTCTTCATACTCTTTTTCTTCTTTTCATCTTCTAGAGAAAATAAAGCCTTCAGCAACCCCCCTAGAAGAGTAGCATCCATTAAATATAATACCGTAATCATCTATTCAAATAGCTCATCCACTATCATTCTTCAAACCATACCATTTACAAAGGCAGGCTAATCAATAACATGCATGATAGGCAGGAAAAGATCATGGAGAAATTTACCATCATGAACATTGGAGTCTGACCAAAAATCAGCCCCTACAATCAAAATCATGGACAGCCTCTCCCTCATATTGGCTTTAGGAAATATGTGTTGCAGTTGCTCATTCGTAGTTTCGTAAAACACCAACTCCTGATTGCATTTGTAGTGAATACCTAACATAGTTGCCATGCTTCTCCTCCATGAAAATTTCGGAGTGTTAATATATATATTATCAATGTGAAATTTTATATAGCCATAGCACCTTGATTTTTTGCCCCGTCAAATCTCCTAGCACTGCACTTCTTATCCCACAAAGTTAGAATAGAGAAAATTGTACTCTGTTATTTCCCACGTAAAAGCACCCAAATCTTGGCCGTGCTAGCAAAAAAAAAAATCCAATCCCTGTTATGTCATCTCCTACACAAATTAGATCACACAAATCTTTCGAGATAGATATGGTCTTATCAAAACTCAGAAAAGAATCACAATCAATGCCCAGATTTTCCAGTTTGTTTGCCACATGATTCTCTTCCCTAAAAATGTGCTAAATTGTGTAGTCCAACAACCTTTGTAAGTACAAATTTATCTTGGGAATCCAACTAGAAAACTTCCACTTTTGCAGTGAAGAATTAGCTATTCCATTTATGATCACCTATGAGTCTCCCTCGATTACTACTTTTAGCTGATTGTTAGATATACACCAATTCAATCCAGCTTCTAGCATAGCTATCTCAGCCACATTATTGTAAGTAGTACCCAGATATTTGAGAATTCCTCCTAGTAATTCACCCTTATCATTTCTAATCACTGCCCCAATACCACTAACACTTGGGTTACCTCTTCTTGAAGTATCAAAATTTAATTTGACCCAACCCAGAGGAGGAGCCCACCATCTCGTTTCCAATCTCTCAACCTTTGTGCCTTTCAAATAGTGATCCTCTCGATGCTTGACATTCCAAGATCTTTCCATCTTTGAATCCTACTTACATAAATATTTATATTTCAATCCAACTATTCTGCAATTAATGACTTCTTCCATAGCTAACTGGATTTTCATAAGGAGCTACTCAACCAAAAACAAATTATCTTTAAAAATCTGTCAATTTCTCTCTTTCCAAATGTGCCATGATATCATGGATGGGAAAATTAACCAGAAGATACCCCACTTGAACTAAAAGTTTTTTAATGGCCATGAAAATATGAAATCCCTAAAATTCCCATTCCTGACTCCTTGCCATTGTAGTTTGGATAAAAGCCAATCCCAGCATACTTTTGCAAAAGGGCACCAAAGAAAAAGATGATCCACCGATTCCACATCAGCCTTACACAAAATACACCAATTCAGCCTAGCAAAACTAATAGACTTCAATCTCTCCCCTATTAAAATTTAACCATGCAAAGCTATCCATAAAAACCACCTGCTTTTGGCAAAATCCATCTTCCCCAACATAGTTTTGTGGGCCAATATGAACTATTTTGTCTGCCTCTAAGGAGCTCATAACCAAAATTTACTTTGTATGCACCTGTCTTTGCAACACACCATATCAAATGATCCTCCTCATTAGACCTCAAAACAATTATGCTTGGTAATAATTCCCTCAGGCAAATATTGTTGAGCAAGCTTAACATCCCCATAGACTTCCACCTGACATTCATAGAGGAGTCATCTAGTTCCATATAATCTGCCACACATCTACCATATTCTGCTTCCATATTATCAACCCAATCCTTATCTTGCAACAAACAATCCAAGGGGACTTCCCCACACCAGGAATCCCTCCAAAATAAAACTTTCCTTTCATTGCATATCTGCCAAGTAAGGTGCTCAGTTATTACAAACCTACATTCCCAAAGAAACTTCCAAAAAGTTGATCCTAAATGGGAGTTTGTAATTGTCAAAATTCTATCAGGATCTCTAGAATCCAAATATTTCACATTCATTAGTTTACACCAAAGTTTTCCTGGGTTCTGATACATTTTCCAGACTAGCTTGGCCCCCAAAGCAGTGTTTTTCTTAGTTATGCTTCGTAACCTAGCTCCACCATCACCTATGGGTAAGCATGAAGTATCCCAATTAATGAGATGTATCATCTTCTTCATATTAGCTCCTTCCCATGAAATTTTTTTGAACAATCCTTCTATAGAGGAAGCATATTTCTTTGAAATTTTATAAACTAATAAATAGTAAATGGGAATAGCAGATAACACAGATTTGATCATGGTAATTCTCCCTACCTATGAAAGCCATTGGCTTTTCCACAAAGATATTTTGTTTTAAATCTTTTCAAAAATCCCTATCCATATTTTGCTGATCTTGTTTCTTGCAAACAAGGGCACTCCTAGATATTGAATTGGGAATGTGCCTTCCTTATATCCTAGAATCTTAATAATTGTGCCTTTCAATTTCTTGCTAGTGTTTGTAAAGAAAACTCAGGATTTCTAAGCATTCATAACTTGTCCCAAATTAGCTTCATACTTAGACAACACTGACCTAATGCATTTGGCTTCCTGAATAGAAGCTTTACCAAATAAGATTGCATCATCCACAAATTGTGAGTACGTAACTGGATCTAAGCAATTAGATACAGACACTCCTCTCCAATATCCAATCTTATTATTTTGTTTAATAAGATAGCCCAATGATTATTCCATCATTATAAATAAGAATGGAGATAGGGGATCACCTTGCCTTAAACCATTGGTTGCTTGGAAGAAACTAGATATGGCCCTATTAACAAAAAATGAGAAATGAACTATAGATAAAAAAAAGTGAATGCATCTAATCTATTAAGCGTAGAAACCAAACCTTTTTAAAATCTCCAATAGAAAAGGCCAGCAAACTTGTCATATGCTTTACTAACATCTAGCTTGATAATCATACCAAGCAGCCTATTGCTATTCATGTCGTGAATAGTTTCTCCTGCCAAAATGATATTGTCCAAGATTTCTTTGCCTGAAACAAAACCATGCTGCTCTTCTGATATAATTCTACCAAGAATAGGTTTTAGTTTATTAACCATTGCCTTTGCAACAATTCTGTATGAAGTGTTGCAAAGAGCAATCAGTTGAAAATCACCCATGGAATTCGGATCACTTTTCTTTGGAATAATAGCAATGACTGTGTTATTTAATTGTTTCACAAATTGACCCCTAATCTAAAAGGATTCCACCACCTTAAGAATGTCTTCACCCATGAAAGCCCAACTTTTTTGGAAAAACTCAGCCAAAAATCCATCCAAGCTTGCAACCTTAAATGCAAGATTGTCAAAAACTACCTTCTTGATTTCATGTAGAGAGAATGGCCTCATAAGCATCGCATTGTCCTCCTCTAATATAATACTAGGAATGGTATCTAATATTGAAGAATTTGTAGATGCTTGTGATTCAACAAAGGAACCCAAAATGTTTTGAAAGTGGGAGATAGTTGCTTCTTCAATAGAATCCTTATTATTATGCCACATACCTAAACCATCTCGGACATGATTGATACTATTTCGAGCCCTTTTGGATTTCACAGAAGCATGAAAGAATTTAGAATTACAATAACTTACTTGAATCCATGTTTCTCTAGACTTTTCCCTTGAATAAATTTCTTCCCTAAGGAGTAATTCCATAAGCTCCTCCTTTAATGCTTTTTCTTTTCAAATTCTACATTAGACATCCCCGATGCTAACACCATAGAATTCAACTCTTCCAATTCCTATTCAACTTCTAAGCTTTTTTGTAAAAATATTCTTGAAGGAAAATTTGTTCCATATCTTAATCTATGTTTTAATCTCCTTTAACCTACTTACCATAACAAAACTAGGTGTTCCCTTAAAATGATCAGTGATTTTCCACCAATCAGCCTGATTTTGAAGAAAAGTATCATCTCTCCACCACATATTTTGAAATCTAAAATAGCTTTTGGACTTCATTGAAGAGGAAGATAAACTAAGTTTACTTGGATAGTGATCAAATAATGGCATTGGAATAATGAACGATTCCACTTGAAATTGAATTCGAACCAACCTAAATTAATCAAAAATCTGTCAAGTCTTTCAAAAAATTTGGTAAAATTAGCTCTCTGATTCGATCAAGTAAAAAATCCATTTGAAGTCACCACATCAATCAACTTAGTATCATTAAAAAAATCCCTAAAGTCATCCATAGTCTTTGAATTTTTCTTACTTCCTCCAACCTTTTCTTCTAATGCTAAAGTTGCATTGAAATCCCCTGCCAGAATGAAATTGAATGATCCTAGACCAACAATTTTTAAGGAGAGCTCTTTCCACAAAACATATTTTTCTTCATTTTTTATGGGACCATAGATGTTGAAGATTACAAAGGAGATATCTTCTTGAAGACATTCCACCTTACCTAGGAGCCAATTATCATGTTTTTCCAATTGTGACATTTTGATAAAAGAAGATTTCCACAAAAATTCAATGCCACTTGAGGCCCCTTTGGCTTCTTGAAAGCACCCTTCCCATATTTTACAAGAATGGATTAAACTAAGAGCTCTATCCAAATTCATTTTCATTTGCTAAATAAGCATGATATGACTATCTAGCCTTTGAAGTGCTCTAAAAAACAAGCAATTTTTGTCAGGGGTGGCTAGACCCCTGACATTCCAAGAGGAGATCTTCATTTCTCATCAAGGGAGGAACCTCATCCCTTGGCTTTCTGCATAAATTCTAGGACACTAACTATAACCTTCTCCTTAGCTCTCTCCTCCCTCAACTATTTGTTCGATCTTTTACCTCTACCTCCTTTGGCTTTTTCCAAAAGAATATTCATCGATTGATTGATACACCTAGGTTCAATGTTATCCAATTTGTCAATCATGAAATCTTTGACTGAGCATCTATCATAATCAATGTCTGAATCTAGTCTACATTTGTTCAAAGGGATGATCTCCATACTTATATTTTCTCCCCTCACAGGTTCTCGCCTAGCTGATGAGCATTCTCCCATTGATCTATTCATCTTGGTCTATGGAGAGGATGGCTTGTTCTTCAATCTTTCCTCAATTCTAGTCTATGGAGAGGATTTCTTATCCATCGATTTTTCCTCTTTTCTGGAAATAGTTTTTGTAATCATGAGTTTCTCCTTTTTCCTCCACACTTTGGCTAGTTTGACATAGATCCTACAACTATTTGTGGAGTGATTCTTTAAGCCACATTTCATACAAACCAATGGCTAATACTCCACTTCAATGGATTATTTCCAACACGAAACCCCTGAGAATGGTTTAATAACCGTAGGAATTTTTTGTACTACCATGAATTTGATTCTTGCATATAAGTAAGAATCATTATTAACAATTAACTCATCAATTTCTAGCAATGTTCCTAATGAATGGCCAATGTGTTCCAATGTGGAATCTCCCCAAAATTTGAGAGGCCAATTGTACAGGTGAATCTAAATGAGATTTTGGTAAATACCCAACGGGAGCGGATTGAAAAATGGTTGCCACAGTTGGATGTAAAGAGTTGATAGTCTAAAATACCAAATCTGACTAGTTAGAATTGAATTTATGAACTCTTCATTTTGGAAAATCACAATAAAGAAATTCTTAGGCATGAATTTAATGATGGTTTCTTTGCACCAATTTTTAGAAACCCAATTCCTGGTTTGTTCCCTCGAAACCCTTTTGCCAATGAATATCCCAATAATTGCAAACTTCTCCCACATGTATGCATCTTGCTCTGCTTCTTTGGGCATTTGTTTATCTAGCAAATCCTCTTCCTAAAGCACTTTCTCCTCCTTGTTTCTGCCATTACAGACAAGTCTGTTCCTCTTCCATTTTCCCCCTCGTAAAATTAGAATAATTAATTTGTGATTAATAATATAATAAAATTTTATTAAATTATAAATTATTAAATTACTTGTCATTTCTAGCTTTTAAAAATATTGAAAAAAAAAAAAAAATTTTAAAATCAATTAATGAAATATGACTATATAAAAGAGAATAATTGTTCTCATTATATTTGAATAGAATTTATAAATTTAATTCTCAAATACTCTATGCAATAAATAGACATAAAGCATGATTAAAAATACATAATTACTCATCATCTTATATTAAATATTGTGTAATCATGCTAATTTTAAAATATTCTATTCGAAAAACTTGAATTTATGTACTTTATTTTTGATTAGTTTGATATGTGTATTTCATATCAAAGATATTTTATTTTATTTAGGAGATGATTTGTTGAATAGTACGAAATAATAATATTTTTATTATAACATTTTAAAAATTTATAAATTAAGAAAGAAAGTTTAGTTATTAACTATATATATATATATAATTTGATTTATTTATTTATTTATATTTTAAGAAATAATATTAAAGTAGTTGGTAGACTAAATGTTTTTAACAACAAAGCAAAATGTTACCACAAAGCCAGAGATAGAAGGCTAAAGAGAAATAGAAGAGATGGGATAAGATAAGATAGACATAGGGAGGGAATGTTAGGATTAACAAAATAGAAATAACAATTACATGCAAATATAACCAATATCAAAAAATAATAAATTGCACAGAAGAGAACACAAGACACAAAGATTTAACATAGCTCACCCAATTGTTAAAAGTATATTGGGAAATTGAGATACTAAGAGTGAGGGGGGGTGAATCAATATCACTAAAACTTTTAACCTTCAAAATAACTTGACTACATTCACCACATAAACCATCTCATATTTAGATATGCATAAAATAACTAAAAACTTAAAATATTGGAATAGATCTAAGTATGTATCACATCCATCAACATCAAAATGTAAACACAACACAAAGATTTTGATTACCCAAAAACCCTCCAAGGTGAAGGTAAAACTGGGGTAGGGATGACACACACAAATCTTCACTACTACAGTAACAAAGTTCACATGATAGGGCTACAAATTTGATCACTTCTGATGATCTACCCTGTAAAGGGTCTTTCCTGTTAAGAGCTTTAGAAGATTGTTAGGTTTACCTTGATTAAAGGATTTAAAACTCGCAATTAAGTAAGCACTCTATTAAGAGATTTACATAGGTTTTTTAGAACCACTATGTTAACTGATTTACCCTAATTTGCTTGCCAAAATAATTCAATACCTGATCCTTTGATTTGCACTTACAATGTTGATTAGAGATCTCCTCTTTCCTTTCTTTGATATGATCTTCTATCTAATATATCTTTACTCTTCTCTTCATTGCTTCACTAGGTCGCTAAACTCTGTCACTTCACAATTTCTCTTGTAGCCTCCAAAACCTAACTCCTTTGCATAAGCTTTCACAGTACTTCATATCCTTCCTCTTCACACATAAAAATAGTTTTTAGATTTTCCCTTATAAAGACATATTTAGAGTCTTCTAGAATTAGATAAATGGTCTGGATGTTTCCTTTTTAGCCTCTTCATATGATTGGTTGTCCCACCTTCGTAGGGACAAAAAGCCTAGTTTTCCTTTGAATATCTTTCACCTAGTTATGTTTCATGACTTGCCACTTTGAGGATGTTTAGTATGTAAATCAAAGAACCTATGTTCCAAGTTTCAAGTCATTTCAAGTCCATTTGACTAGGTTTCAGACCCTTCAAAGTTGGTCAATTATCTTTGTTGTAAATTTGCATATTGTTCATATTCCCGGGTAGCCCTGTTTGACAAGCTATAACTTTTGACCAGTTGACCCAAATAAGAAAATTCATTTTACATCATATTTTAGGGGTCAAAAAATTTCTACATTCCAAATTTGAGCTTATGAAAAATCTGTTTGATCAGCTTTCAAACGCGATTCCATTTGCAATTTTTAGAGTTTCACTAGTAACCAGAAGTGCAGATTGATCGCGAGCCCTGTTCGGGATGTCATGTCTTTGAGCCTATGATTGATGGGACCAAATGGTTTGTTCCCCTGCATTCTACTCTAAAAATACTACAAGTGTGTTAGTTCTCAAGTCATAATGAATCTGTCTGCACACTTTTCCAGGGTCTTTTCATTTGCAAAAAACACTATTTTACTGATGTTTACAGTCCTGTAGTTCCAGCTAGCCAACTTTAGACCTTCGCCAAATGCGCCCTGTGATTTGTCATGAGCCCAAATCACAAAATTATTTTCGCCTCATGAGAAAGTACTGATGCCCCAGATTCCAGAATCTCAAGTGCCCATTTGCCTAGTTTTCAAGGCCAAAACCAAATGCAATTTCCAACTTTCTGACATGTTTAATTATAGGTAATTTTAAAGTTGGCATGTTCAGAGGTCGATATCTTTTGACCTTGATGCCGTAATGCAATGAGATTTGGCAGGCCCATTGAATGTGTTAGAGAGAACAGAAGTTCAAAATTTCGAAGCCCGATCAAATGTTTGAATCAATTTTTAAAGCCAGCTGACAAGCCTTGTCATCAGAAAATTACAGTTTGAAAAGAACAAAGTAAAATGAGTTTTTAATGATCGATTTGTGATCAAATCAGGTTCCATTCAATTCGAGAAAGTTAATGGATCAATTTTCCATGTCAAGTGCTCAAAAACGAAAAAAGAAATTAGCCAGACCCACTTTGGGCCCGTCTGATTCCATCAAGCAGGATTTGCAAAATGAGAATGCCAATGTGGTTCTTCTACCACATTAATATTAAAACTATGTTTTTATATTGGTCGAGATATTTTTCGAAAGAATAATGGTGTGCTACATTTTAGAGGGTGAATGGATTGCCATCAATGTGGGATCCAGTCAATCAGGGGCATGAATGTATCCCAGCAGTTGAATTGGTTAGGGGAGTTTGATATATCCAATTTGATGTTTCTGTGTTTTCAATTTGCAAGGACACATAATAATAATGATTGAGGAAAGCATTTTGTTTCAAGGCACTGCAAAGGAGGAGTAATCTCCATGTGTAACAAGATGATGATCCACGTTTTTGTAGTAGCAAGGAATGTTGACAGCCAAGAAAACATGCACATCTACTTCAGATGGAAGCCGTAGGCAGAGGCAAATGAAGAGGGAGCTTTGAGCAATAGGGGAGCCGTCCAAAGATTAAAGAACGCCCACAACTTGCATATAGCTACCCATGATTTATAGCAAGGATGACTCACATTTTTTGGCAACAGGCAATGAAGAAAAGGAAACCCCACGCTTTGTATGCAAGCCGCTGCATAAACAAACATCCATGGCGGCATAGGCAATAGATAAAATAGGCCCTTGTGCAGGAAAAGAGACCAAGCCATTTGGAGGCACGAGAAGCTACAGCCCACGCCCAATAAGGAAGAAGGTAGGGTAGCATGTAAAAAAAAAGCCCCAGCCATTGCATAAATAAGGAGAATCCCACTCAAAACAGAGGCAGTCAACATTGAAGAGGCAAAGGAGGCAATCGGCAGAAGCACTACATAAAAAAGGACAGGGTGTAACAATGGAGACCTCACCTTCAGAGCTTCGCAGTTGGAGGAGAGAGCTTGCAACAAGAGATACATCAAGTGTTAATCCCACATTGGGAGCTTGATAGAACTTCCAAGTTTTTAAAACGTCCATATCCCAAACTGTTAAGTGTATTAACGACACGTTGTATCTGGAGGTCAATGTTTAATGTGGAAGCGAGCCCGAGCTGTATTGTTTGACTACCCGGTCGCATGATAGGGGTCAGATTTTGTGGAGCCCCGACCTTACGACATTCTTGTGAGATCGGGGGGAAATAAAAGGGGGGCCACGATCTTAAAAAATTCATAAGGTCATGGGAGTCAAATTTTTCATCCATGATGTGACAATGGGGGAGTTTGACGTAGGATCGAGAGGCCTCAGAGAGTGTCATGCGATGCCACGATTTCATCGTATGATCAAAGGCTTGAGAATGAAGTGGCGCAATATTACAAGTTTGACCTTGCCGTAGGGTCAGAGGAGGTTAAAATTAAGCCCGAGATCCTATGAAGGAGATGAAGGGGGAGTTTAAAAAATCAAAACATAAACGTATGATCAGGATTTCCATGTAAATGGTCTATGATGTTACGATTTCATAGACCCATAATATATTCAAAATTTTCATACCTTTCAAACGGAAATATAAGTGGGGCTTGTCGGAGTGATGAGCAGCGAATTTGAGATCGACATGTGGCAGAGTGGAGGAGAGAAAAAAGAAAATGATTTAAAAATCAAATGCAGCGAATCTGAGATCGACATGTGGCAAAGTGGGAGGAGAGGAAAAAGAAAATGATTTAAAAATCAAATTTCAAATGACTTGAACGCTTAGATTTCAAATGGAAAGATTTGAATTATTTATAAGTTTTGTATAGTTTGACTATGTGAACTTTTTAAATTTTTCAATTTGAATACTTTGTTTAGTTATGGAGGCTAGATTTTTAGAATGCTCTCAAAGGGGTTATTTTTGTCCAAAATGTGAAGTGTAATATACCATCGAAACCGAGAAAGAGCAAATTTTTCATTTTTGCAGTCAAATTTTGAGCAGGTCTCAGCTGGTAGCAGCTACAAGAGGTTTTCTGATTTCGGGGGCTTCACAGTGAATTGTGCAAATTTAATGTTGCAAATGAAATTGCAATCAGATATAGAGATATTTTCATCTGATTTGACTTCTCCAACAATTGTAAAGATGAATTGAATGTTTTTTGATGTAGTTGGGAGCAGTTATGTTTTTGGCATCATCACAAGTTTATTTTCACGGCAGAGCAATTGTGACATGTTGAAATCAGATTTCAAGCCCAGTACAGTTTGTGATGATTTCTTGATATTTCTTCATGAGATATTTGCACATTATTAAAAGGGAGATATATCAAATATTTTGGCTTCATTGATGATCTTAATTGCAGGTAGATGAGGAAGTTCAATTTCAGCAACTTCAGATTGAAGACTCTTTTAGTGGGACAGATGTCAGTTCTAGATTACAATTCCTGAAAGATCTTCTCTCCTATATATCTTCCTCGTCTGCTTATTGTAATGGTTCCAATTCTTTGAATATTTTAAGAGGATTGTGGGATCAATCTGGTTCCAATTTCCTAAGATTTTTTCATAATTGTGATACCATTTTCTTAGTGTTCTTCTATTATGAATAGCATATTGTATTCCTTTTGAGGCATTTGTTATATTACACAGTTATTCTTTGTGTATTTTTCAAGTTTTGGTATGTAGATGATGTATTGTTTCCAAGGAAATTAATGCAAGAGCTTCACCTTCTTAGTTTCATTCTAATTCTCATCTCCTACTTCTGTTACTTGCAATGTTTCATGTCCAAGAACTAAGGTCTTGAACTCAGTTGCAACCCCTTAAGGTTGTATATCAAGATGAATTTGCTGTTGGAACAAAGAAGCCAAGTAAATGCTTGTTTATACTGATAGGGTTGCAGGTTACACTAGAAGGATTCTACAATAAGTACAAGAGTTGTTATGAAGATTGATGTCTATTTGCAAGTCAAATAGATAGATCATATGTCTGAATATATGAGTATCCTTTAGGTATCCATATATCCATCTGCATGTTAAGTTTTAGTTGATGCCCAATGGATAAGGGATTGGTCAGCTTGAAGGATACATGTTCTTTGTTGTTGCATACCTGGATGATGTTGAGATACAAATCTTAATCAAATATCTTTCCTTTTGTGTTTAAGAGTTAAAGGAGTTTTCCCTCACTTAGTTTATCAGGTTCATGTGCTCTGTTATTAGCTATTTCACCCATGAATGTTTTCATAAACATAGAATATTAAAGGATTTTATCTGTTTTCCAGATTCAGTTGTATGCCTTTACAATGGTACCATCTAAAAAATTTCAGGTCCACCCGCCTAGGTCTAACAGAGCCTAAAGAAGAAGAAGGATTTATCCTTATAGTTGGCCCAAGATTGTAGTCAAGTGCATCCATCATAGGAATTTGCTAACCTTAGATGTATTGGTTTGGTTTCTTGGTTATTTCCAAAACTGTTAAATCAAGAGCCAACACTTGTCATGATGCATGACTTTGCAATAATTGATAACTATGCAATTTTCATCGATCTTCCTCTCTATTTTGCCCCAAAGGTATTTTTATTTCAAAGTAGTCTTATATCATTGCCTTGTTGTTTGAAGAGTATGGAGAAGTTATTGGAAATTGTCTAAACTCAAATAATTCAGTTGTATGAATAATGTATTTAAAGCCTTAGAACTTTAGATCCTTTTTTTTCTTCATAAAGAAAATATAGGATAGAGGTTGTCTATACATCTCTCCAGAATAAATCAAATTGCTCAATTTTACTTGCTTCTATCTCAGGATATGGTGAAGGATAGAAAATTCATTATTTCTTACAATAATACAGTGAAAGAACATTTTGGCATACTACCTCGATATGCGAAAAATCATCTTCAGATGAGATGGTTTGAGCTACCAAACTACTACATCTTTCATAATGGTAATGTTAAGACACAAGCATAATATTTTAGTATTGTCTTGATAACTAGTAGACTATTTTCCCTTAAGTTTCCTTCAAGAATCATTTTTCCTCGCATTTTTTAATGTTATATTTAATAAATTTACATTTTTCTCTTTTACAACTAGTAGTGGATAAGTTTGTATTACTATTGTTAGTTTTATGATTATCCTACATAGGCTAGTCAATCACTCTAAAAATGAATTGAGATATCTCTTAGGAGTCTTATATATCTTCTTTGTTGGGCACTATCTACCAAATACTAGCCAATGCATGGGAGGAGGGCAATGAAGTTGTCCTTTAAACTCGTCAATTGGTTGACTTGGACCTATATTGGTTGGTGGACCCATCAAAGAAAAAATAAAAAATTTTCAGAATGAATTGTATGTGAACCGTTCAACTTAACTAGTTCTTTTGTGCTTCAGTTACTAACCCATGCATAAATAAAGTATGAGTCATCAGGTATTATCTGTTTTACTTTCGTGATCAAATAGGAGATGCATTTCAATTTAAAGAGTGGGAACGCTTCACAAAAGAAATTGTCAGAGTTAGATTTTCCAAGGATTAATGAAAAGTATATTGGCAGATAAGACAATTTTGAGTGATTATACTGATGCATACCCTCTTCACAGAACACTTCATCTCTAATTTTGTCTCCATTTCTAGTCGATCTTATTGCCTTGGATACAAGGTTGATTGGGAAATATCTACTTTATGATTGAAAATGCATGCAGAAAATAGCGTTATATATATGGTACTACACTAGATTCAATAGCTAAGGTCAAGGGACTCATAACATTCAATCTTCAAGTAGAACCTAAGGCAAGAAAGTTTTTGATTGAAGTTGGAGGCAATGTGCTAGGGGTTTTTGACTTTGGACCTAGAAGATTTGATTCTGAGGCAATATTTATACCCAAGGATTCTGGGTTAGATCTAGAGGAGGATGACGGTTACTTGATCTATTTTGTTCATGATGAGAACACTGGGTATGGTTCTAGCTTACACTCAGTTTTTTTGAGTCCCGAGTTGTCTTATATTTTTCTCTAGAGATGATAAGAAGAAACTTATATTTATGTGAAGGTCATTGCCTCTCAAATACATGATGAATAGTTTGTCTAGTACATGCCACTATTTTGAGAGATATAGTCTTTAACAAAATGGCTCAGAATAATAACAATATCATAGCCAATACTGAAACTAGGATCGGGATAAATCATAGTATTTACTATTAATCACTATATTATTAGGTGACATGTCAGGAAAAATTTGATTATGTTAGAGAAATCAGTAGTTATGAAATGATCAATCAAGAGGAAATAGTTGAGAGCTTAGAGTGACACAGTTTTCAGATGATCATATGAAATAAAATGGGCATGCGAGTAGAAAGAAACTAGAAAGACATTGTGTACAGATGGAGGCATGAAATGGATGGTTTTGGAGCACTCAACACAGACACTCAACATTCAGTTCATATCATCATTCGAGATCAAATGGGTGTGTGGGATTATACGCACAGTGAACAATAAAGGAGGGAATTGAACCCTTCTTGAGGCTCACACTTGTTGAGGTCCACTTTAGCAATGGCCCTTCCTGTGAAATTGTTGTCTAAAACCTTTCTAATGAGATAATGTGTTATGAGCTCTTCATCAGTGGGATGGAATGTGAATCCAAGAGGCAGTTGTGCATTTCTTTGAGGCATTCTGTAAAACAGTTCACATGCCAAAGATCAAATCATAGGCAAGGCATGTGAACTTTTTTATGGAATGCCTCAAAAAAATTTCAACCAACCATTGGTCAAAATTTTGACCAATGCTTAGAAGTTTTCTACCAAGTATTGGTCAAAATTTTAACCAATGGTGTGTAGTTTTCTACCAGCATTGGTCAAAATCTCAACCAATGCTTGGCAGAAATTGTGCCAACAATTTTGAAAGTTTGACCAATGCTTGGAAGTTTTCTACCAAGTATTGGTCAAAATTTTAACCAATGGTGTGTAGTTTTCTACCAGCATTGGTCAAAATCTCAACCAATGCTTGGCAGAAATTGTGCCAACAATTTTGAAAGTTTTCGACCAATGTATTGGTCAAAATTTTGACCAGCCAGTAAGTTGGTTGAAATTTTGACGAGAATATTTTTGACCAATTGGTTGGTCCAAATTTTGACCGTGGGTTGAAATTTTGACCAATAATGGTCAAAAATGAGCCCAAACGCACAAGTGTGTCCTCAACCATATCTCTCACAAAATGATATTGTACATCAATATGCTTGGTCTTGGCATGAAATGTTGAGTTCTTCACTGGGAAGATTGCACTCTATCACTATAAATTATCACTGCACCCTGTTTGAACTCTATATCTGAACATAGTCTCTTAAGCCAAATGGCTTCCTTGCAGGCATGAGTAGCTGTCATATACTCTACCTCTATAGTGGACAAAAAAACCATAGCTTGTCGCTTGCTCATCCAACTGATTACACCACCAAATAATGTAAACACATGTGCACTGGTGGATCTTCTACTATCAACATCACTAGCCTAGTCTGAATCCACATAGCCTCGAATATCCATGGAATGCTCATATCTTGTTCCATGAAAACATATAGAGTACTCTGAGGTACCCTACAAGTATCTGAAAACTCTTTTTATTGCATCCCAATGTGCTCTTCCTAGATTAAACATATAACGGGAAAGTACTCCCACTACTTGGGAAATGTATGGTCTTGTATAGACCATAGCATACATCAAACTTCTAAGAGCACTTTGATATAGTACTCAACTCATCTCTTCCATCTCTAATGGGGATGAAGGATAATGTGAGCTAGAAATTTTTGTTCCCATAGTAATAGTGACACTCAATGGTCTAGAATCTTGCATATTAAATCTTCTTATAATGTTACCAACATACTTACTCTAGCCTAGCCAAAGCTTTCTGTTTTGTCTATCTCTTACAATCTCCATTCCCAGAATGTACCTTGCTACACCAAGATCTTTCATTTCAAACTTTGTTGAGAGCTAAGATTTTAATTCTGCAATCAAACCTTTTCCTTTGCCAATAAACAACATGTCATTAACATATAAGGCAATAACTAGGAAATAATCACCATCAAACTTGTAGTATATATAGTGATTAGATTTGGATCGCACAAATCCCAAACTCAATACATATGTATCAAACTTCTGGTATCACATCCTAGGACTTTGTTTTAACCCATACAAGGATTTCTTTAATTTACAGACCAAATGACTTTTACCTTTCACCACAAAGTGCTCTGGCTGTGTCATATAAATTTCTTCCTCCAAATCTCCATGAAGGAAAGCTATCTTCACATCCATCTACTCAACTTCTATATCATAAGCTTTTGCAACCAAACATGCTTTATACTTCTCAATGCTTCCATCTAAACTCATCTTCCTTTTGAACACCCATTTACAACCAACAAGGTTTTGTCCTTTAGGCAATGGTACAAGGTCCCATGTGTTATTCCTCTTAAGAGCGGCTATCTCTTCTTCTATAGCTATCTTCCAAGACTCTAAATCATTCATACCAAGAGCCTCTTTTATAGATTTTGATTCATCAAAATTAGCATTCAAAGAAAATATACACCTCCAATCATTAGGAGGATATCCATACCTTTCTGTGCTTTCCTCTATCTATTAGACCTTTGAACAAGATCTAGTTCAGGCTCAGGTTCAGGTTTAGGTTCATGATCAGGTTCTCCCTCTTCCTCTAATGATTCATAACTCATAGAGCTCTCTTCAACAACTTGTCTTTCTAAGGGCCTCGATTCAACTTTCTTAGGTGTACCAGGAAGTTGAATCACATCTTTCTTTTCTTTTATATGTTCTGGCTATATTGTAACAGAAGAAGGCTTAGTTTCTCTAAAAATAACACTTTTGGAATAAAATACCTTTTGTGCAATAGGATACCAAAGGTTGTATCCTTTCACATCATAACTATATCTGATGAAGATACATTTGATAGCTTTATTGTCCAATTTTGTCTACTTCTCCTTTGGAACATGAGCATATGCCTCACAACCAAAAACTCTCAGATGTCTAAGTGAAGGCTTGTGGCCCAACCATGCTTCCATTGGTTTCTTATCAACAAGAGTTGATGTAGGAGACCTATTTATTAGGTAGCAAGCAGTGGCTAGAACTTTGGCCCAAAAAAATTGTTTTAGTCTAGCTCCACTCAACATACTCCTAGCCTTCTCCATCAAGGTCATGTTTATTCTTTCTATAACTCCATTCTATTGTGAAGAATACGGAGTTGTCTTCTCTCTTTTAATACCACAATCTTTACAAAATGTGTCAAAATCATTGGAGCAATATTCATCGCAATTATCAATTCTCAAATGCTTTATCTTCTTTCTAGTCTACAACTCAACCATTGCTTTAAATTCTTTGAAATGATTGAAAACTTCAGCTTTACTTCTAAGAAAATAAACCCATATTCTTCTACTGAAATCATCAATAAATGAAACATAATAAACTGATATGCTAATAGAAGGAACATCAACTAGACTAAATACATATGAATGGATTAGATCCAAAAAAGATGAGGACTTATGAGAACTTGAGTAAACCTAAATGCGGTTTTGTTTACCATAGATACAATGCTCACAAAAATAAAAATCAAGATTGCATTCATTCAACCCATCAACAAGGTTTTTGTTCTTTAAGGTTTGTAGACCTTTCTCACCTATGTGGTCGAGTTTCTAATGCCATAACATTGTCTTCTTTGCAGGTAACTTTGATTTAGTAGATAGAGCACCCTTGGGTACCCAAAAACCACGACCATCCATTGAAAGAGAAACCCTATCCTTCTCCAACAAAGTAGTCGTCTTCACAGTCTTATCAGAAGTACTATTGCACTCAACCGTGCATGCATCACGTTGGTATAGTATACCCAATCTACTTCCTCTTGCTATTACCATAGCACCCCTCACCATTTTCACACTTACTTCAAAAAAGTGTACATGCACACCCGTATCTATTAGTTTACTAATAGATAACAAATTCCTCGCTAGTCCTAGGATATGCAAGACACTATCAAATCTTCTAATTCTACCATCAAAAAATTTCACATGAATACTTCCATGACCAACAATATCGAGAACTAAGTTATCACCCAAATACACCTTACCACCATCAAACTTTTCATACTTACTAAACCAATTTCTATTAGGATTCATGTGAAAAGATGCACCTGAGTCTATCAACCATGCATTGTCACCTACATGAGTGGCCAAGGTTGCGATGAAAACATCTCCATCTTCCTTCTCTGACTTAGAATCAAAATCTTTCTTCTTCGTCTTCTTCTTCTTTTTTTCTTTGTAGTCCTTTCAGAAGTGTCCAAGTTTTCCACAATTCCAGTAGATTGCCTTGGACTTACTAGGAGATTTTGATCTCCCCTTATTCTTGAACTTAGAACAACCATGTTTCTTTTCGTTCTTGCCTCTTTCTTTTGGTCTTCCTCAAACACTCAAAGCCTCTTTGGCATTCAAAGAGATCTTCCTTCTCATCTCTTTAGAAAGTAGAGAACCAACAATGTCCTCCATCTTCAAGACAACTGAAGTGTTTCCTATGGCCATGACAAGGCTGTCCCATGAGTCTAGCAATGAACATAGCAATATTTGGCATCTTTCTTCCTCATCCATCCACACCCCAACTGATGTCAACTGAGTCACCAACATCTTAAAACTTTCAAGATGCTCATAAATCTATCCACCTTCTTCCATTCTAAAGGAATACAACTTCTTCCTCACGAAAATCTTGTTCACAAGTGATTTCGCTTAATAGATCCCACTTAGCTTCTTCCAAAGCCTCTTTGTGGTAGGTTCTTCATGGACATTAATTAGTATAGAGTCTACAAGACACAATCTGATGAGACTTTTATCTTTTTTGTCTCTCACATCATACTCTGTAGTTGAAGTTGGATTTGTGGACCTTAGCTTCTTTTCATTGACTGCATCACGTAGACCCCAATCAATCAATAGATCTTCCATCTTCAGCTTCCACATTTCAAAGTTTGTGCCAGAAAACTTCTCTACATTAATCCTCCCTAATGTGCTTGCCATCTTTGCAATCCTGCAACACAGAAATAAAAACCTCTACACAAGCTCCCACTCAAACCTTGATTAGCTCAAAAAACCCTGTACCCAACAAATAGAACCAAAACTACCTGGGCTCTGAGACCACTTGTAAGGAAGCAAAGGTGTGTGAAATTGCTTCCTACACTAATCTTTGAGAGAATGATTATGAAAATTCAACTAACTATTGTAGAGATCTCAAGAAATGCATAATAACTTAATCAAAATAAAAATGAGCTCATAACACAATGATTACCATGGGAAAACCCTTCTGGGAGAAAAACCCCACCCTCAAAAACTCGCACAATGTATTCTCAAATTTGGAAGATTACAATACACTTGCAATACAAGTTCTTACAGGAGTGTATCACCACAACTCAAACTCAAACTCAAACTTAGAGAGACTCCTTCTAGCACCAGTCTTGCAAATAAACTTGATGATTCAAACACCTATTGGAGTTGATGAAATCCAACTCCGAAGACGCCCAAGGTCACCTGTATGTGGAAACCTGTCAAAGAGAAGCCAAGAAGAGGAAGAGCATGGAGCGAGGAAAAACCCTAAACAGACATGAGAGAGAAAATATGCAAACACAAGAGAAAATGTATTTACAATATGCAATTGTTGTTATTAAAATACAATTAGGGAGCCTGAATATAAAGAGCTCCATGAATCTCCTAAAACAAGTTAGAAGATGCTAGGAGATAAGTGTGACAACTAAGCATACATCCACATTAGGTGGAAAGTCCTCGAACAATGTGAGAGGATAAGTATGACTTAGGAGAGAACAAACTCCCATATTGTCAATGAACTCCTAGGCTACAACTAATAAATAAATGCATTTACCTAAGTAAGCTTAAGTAAATAGAATAAATAATTGATAAATTAATTATTTACTCTAACACCCCCCCTTAAGTGCAACTTAGGGAAATGCCTTAAGCTCACAAAACTAAGAAATGCAGAATGCAGATGGGTCTTGGCAACGAGGCCATGTTAGGTACCCATGTACAATACAACAAAAAACAACCTCTGAAAATGGGGAAAGAGAGAAAACCACGTGGGAGAAACCCTCCCCCAAAAAGAGGTAAGAACCTAGTGAAGAACCGAAGAAGCCTCCAACTAGAGAATGTCCCCTAAAATAGGAACAAAGAGTGATCATGAAGAGCATCACTGAAGCATGAAGAGTCGCAAAATCTGCCATCATAAAGAGAACTGTTGATCTGAAGAACCTCCATGGAAGAAGAAGGCACAAACTGAGCGTGTCTATATGCTAGATGATCCATCTCACCGAAATGCATAGGTAGCTAGCCACTGCAATCTCCTTGTACATAGGATCAACCACTAAATGCATAGTTCACACTGCCGAACCATCAAACCACAGATGCATTAGAACAACAAAATAACCCCCCCTTAATGCAGACAGGGTGAGATGATAGGCAACTGAGAAGGTGGGCAGAAGTCTCCTGCAGACAAACCAAGAACGACGAGAGAGGAAGAGGTACAGAACACCCATAAAGACACGGTCACATTGACGCTGCATGGGGCTAATGTCATGGAAGGGACACTCACTTGACAAAGGGAGAATGCCTAAAATAGAAAACAACTATCCCCTCCATGGTGCTTTATAAAAATAGTGCATGTACAAGTGACTCAAAACAATGTTCATGACCCCAAAATGCAAAAGTGGCACTTTATCTCAGTGCGATACATAAAAGTGCTTCAAAATGATAGCTACAATGATCAAAACTGAAAACCAGCTGATACAAAACAAAGTACAGCCTAAAACAAAGGAAATCATGCCAGAAAAAATGATCCTCGGACCTAAAACACCCAACATATCCACCATATAGAAAAAATGCCAAAAATATGATAGAAAGAGCATGGGCCAAAAACTAAGAAAAAGGACCACATTTCTGAAAAGGTGACAGAATCAGCTTTCTAAAAATATAAAGTTTTCAAAAAACTAACATGGGACACAAAAGATGTGCATGCCAAAGTCAAAAATAGAACTTCGGACTTCAACTGAAAAGGGGCAATAAAAATGAATCAAAACCTAAAAATACCTGCACCAATGTCTCCGTCTCAAAACCAATTTTTCGACACTTCTTTCAGATCGAAAAAATACCTTTGTATGCAAAAGTTATGGCAAAAAAACCACAAGTAGGTCAAAAACTGGCCCTAGAAATGTGCAAGGCAGGTGAGCTGATGTAGCGCTGACGTCAACATTTCATGAGGTTAAAATTGACAGCCCAGCAGCCATCAACGCAAAAAAAGATGCCACGTGGCAGCCATGTTGAGTGCCACGTGGAGCCACATGGCAAGTACGGAGGACGTGGCGGGTGACATGGCACCCAAGCCACGTGTCACCCTTGCAATCTGCCAAGTGGCAGTGACTATGCAGTGGCGACAGAACTGTTGCTGACTGGAACACGAGCGAAGGAGGAGCAGCGAGGAGGCGGGAATCACCGACGAAGGTTGCAGAAGCTGGGGGTGCCACCGATGTCGCTATTGAAGAGGCGAGGTGTTGGGCGAGTGGCGGGTTGGGCGGTGACCAGGGTGGAGCAACCTACTATCACTGTTGTGGGCTACGCGCGGGTGGCGCGGTAGTGGCCTCGTGGTGGCATGGTGGTAGCATGCTCAAAAAATAGTTTTTTTTTAAAAAAAAATTGCTCAAATTCGTTCATACGACTGTATGGCAGCCTGTAGGGCTAAAAAAAAATTTCCTCTCGGAGCTCTGTCTCCAAAATTGACAAATTTTATATGGATCCTAGCTGAAAACAACCTTCCAGATCCAATGGCAGCGTCCGTTTGGGTTGAAAGTGCTCTGAAAATTGATGATCCCCCAATTTGAAGAAAAATTCACAAACAAACTAGGGTTTGTGTCTTTGAATCGTAGCTTCAAAAATCCTTCAACGAAGCAACAACAGGGAGGCTCTGATACCATGTTGGAGTTGATGAAATCCAACTCCAAAGATGCCCAAGATCACTTGCATGCGAAAACCTATCAAAGAGAAGCCAAGAAGAGGAAGAGCATGGAGCAAGGGAAAAACCCTAAACGGACATGAGAGAGAAAATATGCAAACACAAGAGAAAATGTATTTACAATATGCAATTATTGTTATTAAAAGACAATGAGGGAGCCCAAATATAAAGAGCTCCAAGAATCTCCTAGAACAAGCTACAAGATGCTAGGAGATAAGTGTGACAACTAAGCATATATCCATATTAGGTGGAAAGTCCTCGAACAATGTGAGAGGATAAGTATGACTTAGGAGAGAAAAAACTCTCGTATTGTCAACAAACTCCTAGGCTACAACTAATAAATAAATGCATTTACCTAAGTAAGCTTAAGTAAATAGAATAAATAATTAATAAATTAATTATTTACTCTAACAACACCTCCCCAAGCCCTCCTTTTATAGTGATTTTCCACTTGGAAACCATTTATGGTTTTACAAAACCATTGGCAAAACAACCACACCACATGTTATCCACTTGTCATTTGTAACTCCAAGAATACCATTTTCATCCATAATTTTGTCCTCTAGTTTAGACCCCCATAAAAGTCATACAATGAGTTGTTTACACTCTAAAAATAACCCTTCTACATTGTTCTAGAGACTAGACACATTCTTAACAACTCATACACCTTTTTTCCAACTCATAAACATGTGGGGAACTACCATAAACAAATTCTAGAATTTTCTAAAAAAATTCTAGAGTTTTCTGGAAAAAGCTTGCAAGGTTGAGACACATTTCTCAACACTCGCCAATATCACCCAACCTTGCTTCATGGACTAATCTAGAACTGGCAATAGCAAAGTGAGTCATGGACACAACAGGTGGTTAAGCACTATGAGCAAGAGAGTTTTGTGTTCAGGTCTAGGCTATGTTTTTTGTCATCTAATATTGACCCTTGCCAATCCTAATATGAAAACCCTTATATGTTTTGTGTTCAGGTCTGGGCTATGTGGAAGAAATTGCAAAAGCCAACTACTACCAACTGTCAAGAGAGTGGAAAGCAATACTTTGGATGAGGCTCTCTTCAGTTGATCTGGTAGCTTCGTTTCTAAGGGATTTTTGAATTGATTTTTTCATTATAATAAATTCCTAAACATTGAGCTAATATGGGCAAGGTTTGAAAGTTCCCCTAACAACTCAAAGACTTATATTTTGGTAACATTAAAGAAACCCATCTATTCTCTCATCTGATTTCTTTATTTTCATCGATTTTTTCTTCCTAAACAAAAATCAAAACCATAGAGACCAATTTCTTGGAATACTATGCTAGTTTTGTTTAACTCAACTTCTCATGAAACCATAGCTCAAAAATCTAATTGCTAGGAACTACAACTATGGAGTAGTTGGAGAATATGTAGGACTTCCTCTACTAAACAACCCAAATTTAGTGGCACAAAAAGTAGACTTTTCCTTCAAAACATCAACTGTCATGATTCCATGACTTCTGCCAATGGAAAAGGATTTGCGAGCACAATTAGAGCCATCAATGGTGGAGAATGTGGGGGAAGGGAGTTCATCAACATTGTGAAATGGGGTGAATTTGTATGGGAATTTGTGGATGGCTAGATGTCATCAATGAAGGCTTTGTTGCAAGAAGATGTATGAAATGAAGCCCCAAAATCAATTACCCATGAATTTGAATTTGTGTCACTTGTTGCAAGAACCAAAATACCATCATATTTATTATGAGTGATGTTTTC
Organism: Cupressus sempervirens; assembly: GCA_028749045.1. Taxonomy (NCBI): domain Eukaryota; kingdom Viridiplantae; phylum Streptophyta; class Pinopsida; order Cupressales; family Cupressaceae; genus Cupressus; species Cupressus sempervirens. The sequence goes on along the minus strand of CM053785.1, from coordinate 17,388,743 downwards.
TCCACTATCCAAAACCTTTTCTTGAGCCCTTTTATATTTTCTACAATCCTTTTTAACGTGACCAACCTTTCCACAAAACCAACAATCGTTTTGTCTACCCTGGGATTGCGATCTTCTAGCTAATTGTGACCTTTGGTTGTTATTATTTCTGCCACTATGGTGAGTTCTTCCTCTATTTTTTGTGCTAACCATCATTAGAGCATCGCCAGATGAAGACTCTTTGTTGGTTCTCCTCATGTCTTCACTAAGAAAAGTAGCAACTACCTCATCATAGACCAACTTGTTTTTTGCTGGTAAGATGATAGCCTTATTTTCGTCATCTTGAGGCATACCAATGGAGTTTTTCTGACATAAAAGAGTATTTAACTCATTTATGTGATTATACATCGTTGTTTTGTCCTTCGTCTTCAACTTGTAAAGCTTCTTCATGATACAAATTTTATTTGCAACAAACATTGTTTTGTACATACTTTGAAGCTTGTCCTATACCGCCTTTGTTGTTGTTTCATTGTTCACATTGAACAAGATGTTTTGAGATAGAGACAGAAAAATAGCTGCCATCAAATAATTCTCTTTACATTTTTTTAAAATCAAGATATTATTTTTCTGCTTTCTAAGGGAGTATACATTATTAGGGTACTCGGTGTTCTTGTGTGCCAACACATAGACTCTTATAAATACGTGTTTTTAATTGGATAATTTTCCCTAAAGTCCTTCAAAATTTCACATATTGATGCTAATGAACAATACATAAAAATCCATGACAAATTCTTTACAATATTCATAATTATTTTTTAATAATTTTAGATAAAATAAGACTTTGTTAGCTTGGATGTTAAACTTAAAACTAGCAACTAATACATATTTAATCAACATATGTCAACTATAGATTCCCAAATTCTCTCATGTAAAGCAAGAATTTTTGGACCTCTATCGATGAAAATAAAAAATGGCATCCAATTTTATCAACTTTTAAAATTTTCATCAAATAGTCATCCCTTATCAAAGAAAGCTCTAGCTATGTAGACAAATAACCCCACAATTTTCATTAGATTACACCAATTAACTCAAAGACCACTATATAAGTAAACAAAAAACCTAAAAGAATCCAAATACTTCAATTGTTTATAGTAAATAGGAACAATTTTAAAAACAAAAAAGATGCAACCATTTAATATAAACTTGCACCTCTTTCCCCTATCGGCATACCCCTTACATCACCTTTGGATGTATGTGCTAGTGTTTATTTAACATGGATAAATAAATTTGATTGAAAAAACTACAAGCTAAATTGATAGCAATATCACAATTAGATGATCTAACCAAAACTAAAACCAAAAATTAATAATGAAAACTAATAAAGCTTAAAGTCAAAATTTTCCCACTCAAATAAATATAATATGAAAGATACTTCAATTACCCATACTCATAGCTAGTGTATTTTTATTGTTGTTTCTAATAGGGTTGTCCGTGTGCACTCACCGAATCACATAATGAGTGTGGTGAGTGTGGTTTCTCATAGGATAAGATAAATGGTACCTAACTAAAAACAAACGAATTTTAAAATAAAAAGAAGAAAGTTAAAAAAATGAATGAAATGGAAAAGAGCATAAATTATGGCGCCCCACGTGGCCTCCATTAATACATAAAGGTCGCAGACCACAGGATAATGTAATTGTCCGTATGAATACCGACAGGCGCCGGCGCAGTCGCTGTCACGATAACGGTGGGGACCACTCTGCATGCGTTTGCACGTGCCACGTAACAACGTGGGACCCACGCTCACAATGCCAACGTTCCCGCTCGCCGCGATGCACGCTCCGGCCTCCCACGGGCGAGATCACCCTAGTGTTAATAATGATCTTTAAAATAACCCTCAATGAAGGTGCATTGTATTTTGGGTTTCTTGCTTAGGGGAAGACGTAGGCTCATAAGTTTATGTGGTAGGAGAAGAGCATCACTTTCTACTGGGGCTACTCAATAATCCTATTGATTTCAAGCATTTCTTAGACTGAAAAGTGTAGTGTGGAACAAAAACTTAGGGTATTTAACAATGGGGAGAATTTTCTATACTCTAAAAAATTGCAGCATATTCAAGTTAGCCTTTGTGAACACCAAAAAAGAATAACTAAAAATTTGTTGCATGGTTTCAAAATTACATGTTAGAAATTTTTGATTCAAAGTGCATTTGACAAGTGTTAAAGGGCATTTGAAAAGTAGCCGTGTGGTTTTCCCAATCACATGTTGAAAATTTTGACTCTAAGTGCACTTGACAAGTGCAAAAGGGCAAAAAACTAGAATCCCAAAACAAATTGTTTACCAGTTAATGCTTGGGTTGATGAAGTACGTAAAGGGGCAAGAAGAAATTTGAAAGAGTCAATTAAGGCTCAAAAATAAATATCAACGTTTACAAGTAGATTTTGAGAAAGAAAAAAGTTCATTTCATGATCATCACAAGATGAGAAGAGCTATCTTTCTTGGGGTAAAAATCCCAAAATATCTTTGGAAGAAGCTTCAACTGAGAGAGAAAAGCATATCAAGAGAAATATTAGAGTTTCTCATGATTTGATTATGGTAGGTAGCTTTATGAGCAAAACTCTAAGGTTGATAACCCCCACTTGGTCAATGCTTCTATTATATTTTTCACTATTCAAGTGATAGAGTTGGGTATCAAGTAATTAGGTGTTGGAAACGCAAAAGGCCTTATTGATCTTCAAGTAGAGTATCTAAAGTGGGGTGTGAAAATTCTTACACCTTGTATTACAAAAATTGTAAACAACATTTAGAAAGGGCTCCTTTTAGATTCGATAACTAGTCTTGATATTTGTCTTTTTAAGAGTGGTGATGTTTAGAATCCTTCTAATTATAGAAACATTATAATAAACCTTTTATTTGCAAAGTTATTTAGAAGCTAGAAAACATAATTAGCAAGTCGGTGTTAAAAAGGGATAAATGTGCTAAAAGGCAAATAGGTTTCTGATCCAAGCATTCCACCATTGATCATGGTATAACTTTTAAAGACATTGTTGAATCAGATTGGGAGAAAAAGGAGGACACATTTTGTTGATTTGTAGTCTCAAACAATAATTTGACACAATCCCCAAGGACGTGTTTTTGCTCAAGGCAGAGGAACTTGGGGCCCCTATTCATCTTAGAGAAGTTGTTCACAAGCTATACGAGGAGATTAAGGTCAAAATCTAAACTTCATGACATCTCTAAAATTTTTACATGTGATAAGCAAGGATGCCCACCATCCCCTACTGTTTTTGGTTTATACATTAATAGACTTGAAGAATCATTAAACTTACAAGGAGATGATGTTGTTCATTTGGCCAGGTTTTTTATAAGGCTTCTTTTGTATGCAAATGACCTTATTTTGATCTCTACTTTTGTTCTTGGCTTACAAAAACACTTTTCTTGGAGTATTTTTGTACAATGGTAGGGATGCATGCCAATATAAGTGAGACAAAAGTGATGGTTTTATAAATAATAAAATAAAACATAACCAATATAAGTTCTACTTCAAAGGTAGTACTCTTGAAGAAGTTTCAAATCGCACAATTGTTGGAATTGTCTTCAATAAGAATCTGAGTTGAGAAAGGTGCAAAAAGAACCAAATTTTGGGAGCTTAGGAAGTGTTTCACCTGTGAGCATCACCTAGATCCAATGAGTGCTAAGTGTTCCATTTATTCTCATGAGAGATGGATTCATGTTAAATCACTACTCATGAAACATGGGTCATCGAGTTTGACTCAAAATCACACAGTTAAATCCTAATATTCACATCACAATTTGACTAGCTGTGGAAATCATCTCCTACTTATCAATTGATGAGCTTAAGGGGGCTTTCTAATGAATGGTTCATAAGGCACAACACTTGGTGAAGGTTTTGCAAATGGGGTTGCAAGCTTTGGGTTTAACTGTGGAAGAAACTCCGTAGTTAAGCGTGCTCAGGCTGGAGTAGTACTGGGATGGGTGACCTCCTAGAAGTCCCGGTGCTTCACCCCTGTGAGCATCACCTAGATCCAATGAGTGCTAAGTGTCCCATTTATTCTCATGAGAGATGGATTCATGTTGAATCACTACTCATGAAACATGGGTCATCGAGTTTGACTCAAAATCACACAGTTAAATCTTGATATTCACATCACAATTTGACTAGCTGTGGAAATCATCTCCTACTTATCAATTGATGAGCTTAAGGGGGCTTTCTAATGAATGGTTCATAAGGCACAACACTTGGTGAAGGTTTTGCAAATGGGGTTGCAAGCTTTGGGTTTAACTGTGGAGGAAACTCCGTAGTTAAGCGTGCTCAGGTTGGAGTAGTACTGGGATGGGTGACCTCCCGGGAAGTCCCGGTGCTTCACCCTTGTGAGCATCACCTAGATCCAATGAGTGCTAAGTGTTCCATTTATTCTCATGAGAGATGGATTCATGTTGAATCACTACTCATGAAACATGGGTCATCGAGTTTGACTCAAAATCACACAGTTAAATCCTGATATTCACATCACAATATTGTTGGATGTCAGATGAAAATGGTCATTGTTGAATGAGCACAAAACTTTTTGACACTACTAGCTGATGTTGGACACTAACACCATTTTTTGTTGGAAGACTATGGGGAATTCGAAGGACATGAGATTATCTTGACCAACAACTTTTTTTTCGAGGGTATGGAATTCTTGTTGAAATATATATCGGATGCATCAGTAATCTGATAGAATATAGTTGAAGTTATGATGATGATAACATTGAGTATAGGGCATTATCATCGAAATGATTATTGTAGATTATTACATTTCTGTTATAGTTTCTTATGACCCGTGTGTAGTATAACCATGTCAAGAAAATGATTCAGGAATTACCAATCTTAATGTTGGTAGCAGTATAGTATTCTGATATCATAAGCTGATTTTTTAAGGTTTGACTTGAAATCTGCATAAATGTTCTAAAATAACTCACAAAGGATTAGATGAGTGTTAACTATACAAGTGGCATATATCCATCCTAAAGTCACAATATTAGAATGAGGATCAACTTAAAGACATTTATGCAAGAGAGTGTATAAATCTCTTGTGTAAATATCTCTAAGTTGATTCTCATTCCAATAATGTGACTTCGAGCTAGATATTTTCCACATGTACATACAACATTCTACATCTAATTATTTGTGTGTTATTTTAGAACATTTATGCAATTTTCAAGTCAAACCTCAAAAAAATTCTTTACCATAGGAGAACACTATAGCACTATGACATGAAGATTGTCAGTTTCCAAATCATTTGCTTAACACAATTATACTATGCACGGGTCATCAAAATACAAACAAAGAGCACTAGTGCGATATGATAAAATGAACATGAAAGTACAAATCAAATCATATTTAACACACACAAAAAAAGTATCAAAACAAGGATTTTTCAGTTCTAGTTGCAGTAAGTGTGGATTTTTGCATGCCCCTTGTTGTCAATCCTGCAGTCGGTAATCTTGGAGTGCTAGTTGGCCTCATGGAAGGAGGCATATGCACGTCAGTAGGACCTAAAAAATAATTATATATATACAATGTATTGTCTTTTTAAAATATAGATTGTAAAAATATGACAACAGTAAAACTGTCAATAATAACCATGAAGAAAATAATGTCCATTTTGATGATTGAAAATTGAAATCACATACCTGTAGGAACTACACTACTACCCTCGTCAGGTGGAAAACCTCGGTAAGGTCTCAAAAAAAAATTTAACAACACGAATTTTTTTGGTTCATGATCCATAGATTAGTATAAAATATAAAGCTTTATTGAACTATTATCATAGCAAAAAATTCATTGTTACTTACTTCTAGACAAAGTGCTCTATGACACAATTCATTTCTTGTCACCTTTCACTCTTTGGTTGGATTTGGATCCATCACAAGTGCAAGAATTTTTAGATTAATTCTTTTGCGGCTCTTTTTATCACATAATATTGTGGCCACTATATCAACAACTAATTTATCTTATGTAATATGTTATTTTCCCTTTTCCTAAACATCAAATCGTGACAAAAACACTAGTATAACAAACAAAACAAGTCCAAAAGCTTAACAAATATAACATAATAATATGACATTTTGTAAAATTACAATTACACAAATTTTTATACAAAAGGTTTACTTATGCTAGAGAAGGGGTGGGAGCAACATCCCTGCCTATGTCATCTGATGGATCGGCCATGTTGCCCTATGACATAGAATATGATGAGCCCAGTTTATGGTTACTTAGTTTATGAGTTTTTGGTTTTAAAAATTGTTATTCATGAGGTCTTCATAAGAAATATTCAGACTTTCCATGTTTTTATGCTATGCATGTGTGTATTTGCTACTTTTAAGACTAAAAGAATATGATATGTGGTGTGTGTGTGTGTGTGCGCGCGCGCGTGTGTGTGATTAAATATGATTTTTTTTTCCATTCTGCATTAATGGGGTAGTGCTCCTACAACCATGTGATGAGGATAAGTTTTTTTCATGCATTGAAGTTATCTTTGTTTAACTTGGGGATCTCCCTTATGTAAGACATCTTGATCTTTTGCTTAGGTCCTTGAAACCTTCTCTACAAGTAGAAAATGCTCTGATACCAATTGTTGGAAATATAAGAGGAGTAACTAAGAGGGGAGAGTTGAATCAATTACCACTAAAATAAATCCCAAATACCTTATATGTCAATACAAAACATAAACTCTGATGAAACTAGTGTTGATTGGTTAACACACAAGCACTCGATTAACACTAACAATATGTTGTAACTTGGTAACCACTAAAATAACAATTATTTCTCAAAAAATACTCAACATGCACAACTTAAGATATTATCTATGATTAATCTTAATTAACTTATTTTCAGACACATAAAAGAAATAGCATGAATACAAGTGACACCAAGATTTAATGTGGAAACCCAATTTGGAAAAAAACACCAATTGCAACTAGTTACTGATTGTCACTCTTCTAAAGTGAGTAATTTTGGAGACAACCCTTTTAAAGGTTACAAAACACACTGTTATATGTGACCCTATTAAAGGATTTAATCACCCTATTAGGAGTGGCCTTGTTAGAGGTCTTTAGAAACTTCAATCTAAAAATTTCATCTTGTTAGAGGATTTACAAATAGTTGCTAAGCCAACTTTGTTAAGAAATTTAGTTCATTGCTACAATGGTTAGAGAGTAACAATGATATGACCTGATTTCTAATGCAACTATATTTTTTATTTTAGATCTCAATTCTAGCTTAAATACTTGATCCTTCTTGATCGAATGTGTATTTGCAGCTCCTTAAGGACATTATGCTTATCCTTATAATTTGCTTCATCTAAGCATCTTATATTCTTCCATCCACTCATACTCATTCAATCTTCAACTTGACCTTATACTCGTATCATATCCATTGTCAAGTCATCTTGAATACAAACTAGAATAATTAATATTCATCTTCTCCATTAGCTAGAACCAACAAACAAATCAATTAAACTCAATATGCCAAAATAAGAAAATCCTTCGTTAGCCAACCCTTCTTGGTAGACACTAACTCAGAAATAATTTTCATGTGACATCTTCTCTAACTTCCTTTGGTAACCAAGTGAGCTTGATTAAAAATGGTTCTATCCAAATTTCCTTCATTAACTAAGTGAGCTCAATTAACACTCAACTTCTGCTAACTTCTCTTTGATGCCCAAGAGAACTCGACATACATTGTCTTCTGAACTTGACAAACATTAGAATGCTTGGTAGACACAAGAAACTATTTTAATCGCCTGAGTGAGCTTAGAATACACTTACTAGTAAAGATATGACATTTTGCGTAACATCAAATACAATATACAATTGATCAATTGTTTTCAACATGAACATCACCTTTGAGCATCACTAGCAGTTTTTTTATGTTACAAGCATCCCTCCCATCTTGATAGTGGTAGTGTCCATCTTTGTATGCTTCTTGAAAGAAACCTGTAGGGGGTGGGGTTATGGGTCTAGTTTTTCAAATGACTGACATGTGTGTATTAGTGGGTGGGGGGTTTGGGGGATTTCTTAGCATGGGGAGGAGAGTCATAGGTCTTGCTAGAAGAGTGGGTGGAGCACTCATGAGTGGCTTTAACAATGAAGTTATCAAACTTTGTGGACTCATTATTTTATGGATTGCTTACATTTTTTTATTTTTTCTATTGGGCCTACAGGAACTAAGGGTATCAATGTGATCGCTAGAGTCAATAGTGTAGACCTATTTTTTTTACTATTTTTGGGTGACTTAGTGTGTTTAGTGCTAGTTGTATCACTAAAACTAGGGAAAGATTGCTTTAGTCCTTTTTCTACTAGTCTTGACCTGAGAGCGACCAACATCATGGGTAGAGTTAGGTGGGGTATCTTGATTCATAGTAATGATAGGGACATTAATAGGGGGACATAGGGTATGGTGAAAATTTTACAACCTCAACATAAGGCCCTAGTGCAAAATATCATTCTCCTTGCCTTTATGATGGCCTCAATATCACTCTCAATAGAGTGAAGAAAAAAATAACATAATGGAATTGAGGTCTTTATTGCACAAATGATTGATGAAAGGGAGATGATAGAAGTAGAAGACAATAAAATTACCTTCTAGATTGAAATTTTTAGCATTAATGCTATTGATATTCCAATGGGGGAGTATCATAGCATTGTTGGAGAGATGAAAAATAAATAATATGTTGAATTCATGGTAATATTTGTCATTGATTTCAATATACATGCTATTCTATGAGAATGGTAGAGCTAGTATATAGAGATTGAGGTCACATAGTTTGAGGATTGAAGATAAACTTATGCACAATTGATGGTGTGTTCTATGGAATGTCATGATCATGTGATTAAGAGAGCATGCATAAATATGAAGACAATGGACAGGTATTCAAGATTTAATGAAGACAACATTCAGAAAAAGTTCTTGTGCAACAGTTACTAATGTTTTGATTATATCTCTTGACAAAGATAGAATCTGGTTAAGTAAATTTGTACACAAGTAGAAGACATGATGAAGATGTTGTGATCAACTGTACATTTTCCATACAAGCATCGTGTGAAGAGTTATGAAGATTGTTAGCTCACAGTTTGGTTGTAATTGTGAAAAGATGTAATATTGTAATGTAACATGAAAATGTAATATCGTAAGATGGTCCTATATTATTATTGTAAATTGAGAAAGCCCCAAGGTCAGCACAATAACTTATTCTAGGAATTTCTATAAAGGAAGGATGATTTCCTTAGTTATAATTATCTAGTGTGGATATTTGTGTGATGTGAGTATGTGAACTTGTATGTGAGATCCAATGAACTTGGTATTGAATATCATTTGATCAAAGAAGTGTTTGGTTTTTTTGAAGCATGGTGAGCTGACAAATAGAATATATTTGGAAAAAAGTTGTTGTGGACATTTTTTTATTTATATTATTCAAAGAAGGGTAATATTAAGGCTAGTTAGATAGTGAATTTGGTAATATTCTTGCTAGAGAAGCATTTTTGGTAGCTCTTCCAAAAAATGAATATAGTCAAGTAAAATCTTTTATTTTAGCTCATGATATTTGGAAACCTTTGGAATCTACATTTGAACGTGATAAGCATGCTAGAAGGTTAGATTCCAAAATTAAATATGTTTATTTTAAGAAGCTAAATTGATGGGAGATAAATCTATAAGAAGTTACTTTGGTATAATATCAAAGATTTTTGTAAGAATTAAAGATTGTAATGGAAAGAATGATGAAGATGAAATTGTATGGAATATCTTGGAAACTTTGAAACCTACATATAAGTAGATAGCACAAATGATTGAATAGATCATACCTTGCATAGAAAATTTCACAAGAGAGACTCTTCTTAGAAGATTAGAATTAGCTAAGATAGGAATGAGACAAAGTGGAGAAATACCTAGAATTGAGACTTCTTATAGTGCATTAAATGTCCAACCTCATTGAGAAGAAGTGTGAGTACAATGGAGACTATGCTAGTAACAATTGAGGAAAATCATAAAAAGACAAGAAGATTGAGGAAGGACTTTCCATGAAAGATAAGCATAAATACAATGCAACTAAGAGAAAAAATGGGCTATACCTCTCAAGTAGCAAAACTGTCAAGTAGACCAAGAGTGGGGAATGAGAATGCTCATCAAAATATCCAAGTCTCCAACCAAGACTCATCTAGGAACAATCTCCTCTCAAGTCCATATCAGGTGATTGCTCATTTGACCTCTTGTTAAAACCATCAACTGTCCCAACAAATACATATCTAATCCTAGATAAATCAAAACCACCACCATCTCTAAGCATCCATGAGCACCTGAAACCAATCAATCCAAGACAACTACAAATGCAATATAGCAATATCATGAAGTATCCAACTTATGATCAATGTACTCAATACTAATAAACAAAACCAAGATCAATGTCAAAGTTTCAACCATGGCCTCAAGAACATAAAGATGACAACATGATCTAAACCATCTCAACCAAAGAGATAACATGCTCCATATGAACATACTATAACATGTCAAAACTCTAAACACATTTCAAGAGTATATCATGACATAAAAATAAAACCATCCTCACACCAAGGATAACATGCCAAATGAATGCATAAACCACACCTTTACCAAGAACCTTGTGAGTCCTCAAGATGCAACCATCTCCACATACCATGAATAAAATCATCTCCACATACCATGAAGAACCATCTCCACACACCATGAAGATAACAAGTGCACGATACAAATGTTAAAGACACTTCTACAACAAGAAGATTTAAGACAAACCTCCAACATATGCAAACACTTAATAAGTATATCAATGCCAACAACTCCCACTCAATTGTGGTACCAAGGCATCATTAAATCCATCTCCTTCATGAAGATCCTCTACATCTATACACACAACAAAAGTGTCAATACCAAGTAAAACTAAGATATCCAAGCTAAGAAGATACAAACCAAACTAGGAACTAATTATGCACTGTCACCTCATCACTATCACAAGCTCCCACTAAACTGTGTATCTAAGTTATCCATGACATCATGATGAAAAACCATCATCTAACCATAAGAATCAACCAAGGCATCAAACCATCAAAGAGCTCAAAGTGTACATCATGAACTCCTCAAAAGGAAACCAAATAACCATGATCCCCAACCAAGAAGATATACCACCATAACCAAATCAAGAATCCAAACCAATGAACATCAAGGATGTACCTGTATATCTAATCATGTTATGCCAAAATTTATGACACCATGATCACATCCATGAACCTAACATCTAAATCTCAATGTCTAACCTATCAGCATAAAATAGTCAACCACAATCCTCCAACATGACTGTACCTAGTAACAACATCTCATCCTTTCTACATGAATAAAAATCAAAAAATCATGTGACTTAGGGCATAGACAATCCAAATCCAAACAACCAATCTGAATATACATCAATAATTAAAGATCAATGGGCAAAGACAACCCATATTCAAGCTATAAATGCAACCTATAATTATAGACATCTTACAACACTGCACAACTTGTAGAGCCAACAAGTCATCATACATATTTGAATCAAATACTAATAATCATATCATCATCAGACCAATTTGAAATATGAACTGAGTATACATTGACATCAAATGTTAAATCTCTAAATATACAATATCATAAACTTACAATGCTACCATAGTCAATATATACCATAAACTGTTCAGATCAACATTTCACCAAATAGATCATGTCAAACCTACACGAAATCTAAACCAATGTGTAGAGTTCTCCAAGAGCTTTTTGTTGACTACTCAAAGTCCAAAATTCAACTCTATATGCCCAAGTTATGTCCTAATCTATGCTCAAAATAAAAAAATCTAACTTTCAAGCTCTTAAAACCTTACAAAATGTCAAGATCACATAACCAAACCTACACCAAGTTGTAGTACTTTGAATTAGCTTTCTAATTCTTATAAGAAGTCTAGAATCTAATATCTTGAGAGAAAGCTATGGCTATTTTATGAAGACAATATTTTTACCATTTTCATTACGACTTTTTTTTGTTACAAAAATTTTGACGACATTAAATTTGATGGCCATCATGGGGTAAAACTAAAAAATTCTTTCATTTCCTCTAAACATGGCCAAACAAGGGAATATTATATATCAAAATTTATGGAAACATCGACCTAGATCCAATGGTGAGGTCTGTTTTTACCTAGGAGGTCATTTCTGCAAGCTCCCCGTAAAAACCTCATTTAAATGAAACATCCAAAAATCCTTTTGTCCAATGATTTGACATGCCCAAAATCTACCAACATCTCATCATAACAACAAACTCAAAACCCTCAGATATGAAATAAACAACTCATATATCTTTCCCTTTTTTTTATCCTCTCATGCATACCCATGGATCCAATCTAGGATTACAATAATAAAATCATAGCTCTGATACCACTTGTAAGGAAACTTGCAACAAAGAATATAACCGTTTTCACATAACCCATAATAGATCTAAAATAAATATGCAATTAAAATCCACATGCTAGAGAATAGACAACATACCCACAAAAATTGTGACACAAAATATACCTTGGGAAACCCTCATTGTGGGAAAAAAACCCAGCCTTCAAAAGCATCCATCACCATGTATGATTCAAAAAAAAATATAATTGCAATACAACCATGGAAGCCTTGAATTTCATAGCCACAACCCAGCAATCTATGTGAACAAGCATGAATCCACACATCCCATGCCATGCTTCCAACCTTCACAAATGCTCCCTTGGCTAACCTGTCAAACCTTTTCCCACTCAAGTATTTTCCTTTTTTCCTTCTTCTTTCTTACCTTTCTCTTCTTGTACAACAACTACCCATGTGGTTTCTTATATAGTAGCAAGTCTCACAAAACCACCGAATGGTATTACATAAATTATGTGGTACCTAACCCATTGACCCTACATTTAATATTGGAAATTATTTTTTTCTCCCCAATATTAACTAACTACATGAAATATTATCACAATATTTTTATAAGATAAACTAGTTTTACAAGGAACTCAAAACCCAAAAGTAGCTATAAAAACATGGCTGAGAATAAGCAATAGAAGCCCAGCCAGCAACAGAGGCCAACAGAAAGGCCAAAAAAACAAACTGTCTTTTAACATAACTTAGCAAAAGCCAAAACCAAAAGCCAAAAAAGATATAGTGAAAAACAAAAAAATAGAACAAGAGGACTACTCTTCATTCTTCCTCTTGAGATCCTACATGGTTGGGCTGCCTCATAAATCTTTTGGTTCTCCTCGACCATCTACTCTTGGGCTTTCTGCGTATCCTAGTCCAAATTGGTGTAGGTGATATTAGTGGCTATATCTTCATTAGACCTAGCTCTACCTCTATCCTTGTCGTCCTCACCAACCAGAAGACCTCTTTCTTTAAACACACCAATTAAGGAGAGAATGTTTTCATTGTTCAAATTGAGGAGAGAAATCATCTGATTAGCCAAGTTATGATTGTAGTTTTCCAGATTCTTTATTTTCCTCTCATACAGACTGACTCTATCCTCCTGTTCCTCTAGGTTCTCATTATCTGTATTCTTCTTGTTGCCCTCCAACTGACCAACCTTCTCTCTAACCTCTTCCAGCTCATGGTATAGCCACTTGATTAATCTAAAATTATCAATAATGTTGTTACAAGCATTGTTCAAAAGATTCATTCATGTCTCTCTAGCATTGTTAGTGATAGCCAAAATAGTTGGGTCAATGAGCTCTTCAAGCTGGGGTTGTTCCTGGTTAGCCACCAGAATCTAAGGATTCATAGCTTCTCTAAAAATTCCCATCTTTGTAGTCCTAACATTGAAATTCCTCCAAGATTTTCTCCTATCTTTGACAAGCACTTCCCCCTCTTTACCATTGATATCAACCTTTTCCTTCTCCTCGAGATGGGATTGGGGATGGATAGAGGAGAGAGGGAGAATCATAACATCTGGCCCCTAAATTTGAAACCCTCTCATCATTTGTACCATCCCTCTTCCATTTCTTCCTTACATGTTCTTCCATATTCTCCTCTTCCTTCTCCTTACCCTCATCATCTGAAGCCATTTCCTCCTCATCCTCATTATAGTCCATCTCATCTTTACCAAATATTTTTTTCCCATGATCCCTTGGACTCTTTCTTCTTGGGGTTATTGAAGAGGGAAACTTCTTATCTTGACCCTTAATTATATTTCTAGATGAATTATTCCCATCCCCCTTCGAGTTTATGCTCTGAATATCATCAGAATCAGAAGAGTAGTTGGAGCTACCATTGTCAGCTTTCACTTTTAGCGAGGGATTATTGTTAATCATCTAAGCTTTGAAGTGCTCATGGATTAGCAGTAACAATCCCTCATGCAAAGAAAGGTTGATAGTAGGTTTCTTCATAAAACTAGACATTGCCTTACTCATGGAGGTAAATAAATAGTAAGGGAAAGAGATTTTTCTATCATGACAAAAATGATTTAGAACAGTGAAATGATGGGTTCTTACTCAATCAAATCTAGGATCCAAAGTAATGTATTCAATGATAGCACACAAAACATACCTCCAAAGCTTCTTGATGGATTCTGTTACATAAGATGTCTCACTTTTAACTAGTTCATTCATTTCTTTAGTGCTCTTCACAAAATCATCCACTGCATTGGTTGAGATTTTTTTATCCCTGAAAAACTTGAAACCCTCCATCGAAATCTTAGTAACTGTAGCGACAACCTCCTCTGTGATCATAAATGCAATACCATTCACCTTAACCTTTTCGTCCTTCCACAAATTCACCACGTCATTGGTGACCTCAGGATCAAACCAATGAAGTTTTGCAATGTAATTTGCAACTCCTCCCTTTTCCAGCTTTTTCCATACTTTTCCCCTATTTCTCCATTTCTTTGCTTCCCCCACCGACTCCTTTCTGCAACATTCTCCCACCATCTCTTCACTTTCAGCTCCTACAATTCTCATATACTCTGAGCTCTACAACTCCCTCACAGATGAAATTTTGGCTCTGTTCCTTTGAAGAGTGCCAAAATATTTTACCTTACAGAAACACAAGTAGTAAATGAAAGTTTTGACCCAAAAAATGTGTCAAAAAGACAATGATAACCTCAACTTCTTGTGATATCCAAAAAAGCCTTTATGACTCGTACTCATTCCCCAAATTCCATTAATAGTCATAATTGCTATTAGATCTCCACCGTACACCCCTAGATTTTTTCCAAGTCGATAAGGGTCTTGGCTTCTACCAGAATATTCTTTCTCAATTGCCATGTAATCGAATTTTCAAATCCCACACCTTTGTTGGCAAACTAATCCGCAATAGGATTTGCTTCCTTGAACACATGTGTGACATGGATAGTTTCAAATTTAGCAAGTGTATCATGTGTCTCTTCAATTAAATTGGAAATCAACCAAGATGGAAGAGTTTTTCCATTTATACAATTAATAATATTATTAGAGTCCCCTTCTAACCAAATTTTAGTTATTCCTACTTCAAAATCCATTTTAACCAAATGACACGCTACTCTGGCTTTAGTAAAATGATTGTTTTGGATTCCCAACGGAAGAGAAAAAGTTGTGACTCTGTCAACAAATTTATTTCTTATTATTCACCAAAGTTATTTCTTATTATTCCACCACTTCCTGAAGGACCTGGATTTCCTTTAGAGGCACCGTCAAAGTTGGCTTTATATCATCCCTCTGGGGGAAGAAGCCATTTGGCTTCTTGTCTTTTTCCTTCTCCATCTTTCTGCCACCAACTTCAATATCTCCCCCCTTCTTTACTTGATAGCTTTCCATAATATTTTTATAAATCATCCTCCCGAGAACAAAAACCAGCTCCTCTCTATCTCTGAAGATTCTATTGTTCCTTTCCTTCTAGATACTCCAGCAAAAGATGGAGAAGGAAAAAGTCAGGAAGCCAAATGGCTTCTTCCCCTGAAGGGATGGTATAAATCTAACTTCAACGGTGCCTCTAAAGGAAATTTAGGGCCTTCGGGAAGTGGTGGAATAATAAGAAATAACTTTGGTGAGGGAGTCGCAGCTTTTTCTCTTCTGTTGAGAATCCAAACTAATCATTTTGTTGAAGCCAGAGCAGTGTGTCATGTGGTTAAATTGGCTTTTGAAGTAGGAATAACTAAACTTTGGTTAGAAGGAGACTCTAATAATATCATTAATTGTATAAATGGAAAAACTCTTCCATCTTGGGGGATTGCTAATTTAATTGAAGAGACATGTGATTTATTGAAGTTGGTGGTAGAAAGATGGAGAAGGAAAAAGACAGGAAGCTAAAAAGATAGGAAGCCAAATGGCTTCTTCCCCCAGAGGGATGGTATAAAGCCAACTTTGATGGTGCCTCTAAAGGAAATATAGGTCCTTTGAGAAGTGGTGGAATAATAAGAAATAACTTTGGTGAGGGAGTCGAGGCTTTTTCTCTTCTATTGGGAATCTAAACCAATCATTTTGTTGAAGCTAGAGTAGTGTGTCATGTGGTTAAACTGGCTTTTGAAGAAATAATAACTCAACTTTGGTTAGAGGGGGACTCTAACAATAACATTAATTGTATAAATGGAAAAAATCTTCCGTCTTGGTTGATTTCTAATTTAATTGAAGAGACACGTGATTTATTGAAGTTGGTGGCAGAAAGATGGAGAAGGAAAAAGACAGGAAGCTAAAAAGAAAGGAAGCCAAGTGGCTTCTTCCCCCAGAGGGATGGTATAAATCCAACTTCAATGGTGCCTCTAAAGGAAATCCAGGTCCTTCAAGAAGTGGTGGAATAATAAGAAATAACTTTGGTGAGGGAGTCGCGACTTTTTCTCTTCCGTTGGGAATCCAAGCCAATCATTTTGTTGAAGCTAGAGCAGTGTGTCACATGGTTAAACTAGCTTTTGAAGTAGGAATAACTAAACTTTGGTTAGAAGGGGACTTTAATAATATCATTAATTGTATAAATGGAAAAACTCTTTCATCTCGGTCGATTGCCAATTTAATTGAAGAGACGTGTGATACACTTGCTAAATGTTACAATACAACTCATCAAGTATTTAATGTTGCATGTCCATCTAGGTGCAACATTACATAATAAAATAATATAATATAATATAACAATATTATGCAATGTGTTCAACATCCATTATCTCAACATTTAGAGTTGGAAATAATGTAGCCTATCACATTAAAAGGAAAATGATCTATTACTTTTGATGGAAAAACTAATACTAATGATGTTTACTTTTTTGATGGTTTGAAACATAATATTTTGAGTGTTAGAAAACTAGTTGACAACAAATATTAGTTGCAATTCATAAAGAAGACATGCATTATCAAAGATAGAGTGCTAAGCTGATTGGTATTGGTACAATGACAAGAGGTAAAAAAAATTAGTTGAATCCTACAAAGATGACATGTTAAGTTGCTAAGATTGATGATACTTGGTTGTGGCATAAAATTTTTTGTCATATAAACTTTGATAACATTGTGAAAGTAAGCACAACATTCATTTTTAGAGATTTGCCTAAAATTGTGAAGCCTACTAATGGCATGTAAGGAATGTGTTATGGAAAAGTAGAAGAAAAGTTCATTTCTAAGAAAGGTGGTTACTACATCTGTGAAGTTGGAGATTGTAGACACAGATTAGAGTAGTCCTACAAAGACAAGATATTTCTATGGTGAAAAGTATCTCATGATTCTTGTTGATGATTTCACTACAATGATGTGGGTAGCATTTCTTAGAGAAAAATCTGAAGCATTTGATAAGTTTAAGGTATTCAAGAATAGAGTTGAAATGAATGTGGACTAGAATTTAAATGCTTGAGATTTAATAGAGGAGGAGAGTTTATTTCAAATGAGTTTAATAGTTTTTATGAAGTAAATGGCATTAAGAGACAGTTTTCAATCCCTAAGAGACTTGAGCATAATGGTATAACAAAGAGGAGAAATAATTCTATAAGAGAGGCAACAAGAGCTATGATGTTTGAGAATATGACATTAAGAGATAGTTTTCAGTACCTAAGAGACCTAAACATAATGGTATAACAAAGAGGAGAAATAAGTCTATAAGAGAGGTAACAAGAGCTATGATGTTTGAGAATTTGTGGAAAAGATATTTTGGAGAGAAGTAGTGAATATAGTAATGTACACTATGAATAGAGTAAAAATCAGACAAGGCACTAGTAAGATGCCCTATAAACTATGATTTGGACATGCACCATGAGTTAAGTATTTGGACATGCTCTATTTGCATATGCAAAACTTCTCTCTTTTCTCCTTCTACACAAAATATTTAGGGTTTTTCCTCCTTAAGATGACCTAGGTGACTTAGGGTTAGATATGAATCAATAATTGTGATTCACCCATATTGCCACTTAATTCTTCCCTTTTTATGATTAGTTTCATGTGTTGCATAGAGATTCTTAATAAAGATTCGTCCTTATTGTCTAGGATTGCAAAACAATCTTCAAGTCAGCTTAAAAATGGTTTACATAGTAGTTTGTGCCATTACAAACAACTATCTCAAAATTGTATTACTCAGCACTTGAAGTCCCTGATGCTCGGCACCAATAGCAACATCAATGTTGTAACTTGGTATCCATTGGTCACTCAACATCAAAATGACTTAGCACTTACTATCTGCTCAACACTTGAGTGACTCAAAACTTACTAGTTACTCGGCACATATTCAATATCTATTGCTTGACATATATTATCTAACAACTTATTCTCAACATGTATTACTTGTTTGGCATGAACTAAGTAAATAACTTAAGTATATTGTCACTCATATGTCAAAATGAATCTGAGATTAACAATCTCCCACTTTGACATGAGTGGAAGAATACTTGGTCATGCATGAATAACCTTAGCCTTTCAAGCATAATATATCCCCCTGAGTTGATTATCCCATTCAGAACTAGAATCTAAATACTCCTTCTGAGTAGATTATGCATATGTTGGCTTGACTTACTAACTCTATCTTGTCTCCCCCAAAACTTATCTCTCTGTTCATGCATTCTCCCCCTTTATTTATTCTCCCCTTTGTTGGAATATTCAAATATGGAAAGAGTACTTATGAGAGGGGGGGGGGGTGAATCATAAGTATCACACTTTAGCCAATAAAACTTTTAACTGAAAGTAAATTGCATGCATGTAAATACATCAAGTAAACATGAAACTAAACACATGCATCAACAACTCATAACATTGGAATTTGGTAACCCAGAAACCCTCCAAGAATAAGAAGGTAAAACCGGGGTGGGGATGATACCCACAAAAATTACTACAGCAATATTGCTCAACCACTTCTGATGGTCTGCCCTATTAAAGGCTTTACACTGTATTAACAGTGACCTGGTTAGAGGCTTTTCAAACACTTAACATGAAGTGTCAACCTGTTAAAGGATTTAATCACTTATTTAAAAGATCTACAAAATAGCTGTTAAGCTAACCTATCACCATAGGATTTTCATTCTAATACAATTGCTAGAAAGTATTAGGTATAATGAACCTGAAAGATTACAATCCTTGATTGCTGAATGTAGGCACCTTTTCGCTTTCTCTGATCTTGATCCTTTTTGATCTGATAACCCTCACTTCTAAAAGTAGAATTCCTTTTGCACCCTTGTTTGTCCACTCATACATTTACAATGAAATTTTGTCTTCATTATAAATACATTTGAGGATTTAGAGTTAGGTATGGATCTACGATTCATATTCAATCTTCATTTTTCGCTTATTATTTGCACTTCTTCTATTGGTTGCATGCCTTCATCATTTTTCTTATTGGCTGCATGTAGATTGCATGGGAAAAGTAAAATATTCGATCTCATCATTAAATCCTTCGAGATTTACCTTATGTTGGCTGTAAAAACTATTTGCATTATAGTTTGTGCAATTGCAAACTCTAATGCTGATATTCTGAGTTACTCGGCTCCTGAAGTATTGATGATACTCGGCACATGTTGTTTCCTTGATAGCTCGGCACCTAAACAAAACTGTATCACTCGGAACCTTATGTTACTCAACACTTGTTAACACTCGACACCTTATGTTGCTCGGCACTTGTTAACACTCGGCACCTTATGTTACTCGGCACTTACACTTCACTCGGTATCTGATCTTCACTCGGTATCTAAAAACTACTTGGCACATGAGGATTACTCAACACCTGAAGTCTTTCTTAACTCGACATGCATGGTGTACTTAGCTCCAATATAGAGTAGGTAAGTGTTATTGGCACTCAAGTGTCAAAAACCATTATGAGATTAACAATCTCCCCCTTTGACATGAGTGACAAAAATACTTAACTGACCTTATAAGTACATTTACTAATCTGACTGGTATATACAGAGTTTAAAGAAAACTTGATCAAAATTTGTAACTTACAATCTTACAATATATACCTCAAAAATTTTGTAACTCCCCCTGAGTTGATTGTGCCTTGTCTGTATATCATGCTCCTCCTTTGTATCTTTTCTCCCCCATTAATTCATCTCATAATATCTGTATCTCCCCCTATTATGTCTGTTTTCTCCCCCTTTTTGACACTTATGTCAAAGAATGTTTAAGGGTTAAGACCATATTTAGCCAAAAATGTGTTGTTTACCTCCATAATCATTCTGAGAGCTACATCCCAATTGTTCAAAGCAATTTCCAGTGACTTATGATGGATGGCAGTCTCGGCAGCAAGATGAATAAGTCCATCTGATGTTGAAAGATTTGGGTCTTTCTTGAGAACAGTTTCAGCATATACTTGCTCTTTATGGAGTATCTCTAAATGTGGGGTAATGGAGGATTGGAGCTGTATTAATTTGGCCTTGATATTAGCCTCATCTGTTGTTAATACAGCTATTTCTTTGTGAGTTTGAAGCGATTGAGCAAAATGCTTCTCACTTTGAGCTGGATCATTTGGTAGTTGCATGCTTGAAATGTTTAAATTTCTTTCCAGGCTCAGTATCTTTTGGCTTGTCTCTTGTGTGAAGTATGAAAAATCACACAACTTTTTGTACAATGAGAATATATTCTCAAGTACCTTTTTCACTTTGTCAATAAGCTTTGCCAATTCAACTTGTGAAAGTGCAATTTGACTTGATATTTTCTCATTCACTTTCCCTTGAAATTTTCTTTCTAACCATTCCATAAGTTTTGCATTTGTTTCTAGGTCTTCATTTGTCACTTGGTCAACAATATCTATTAATTGCTCTGTGATATGCTTTGACTCATCTGGTGATTTCAAACTAAAGGCATCCATAAAGATGTCCTTAATTTCATATAGTGTTTGCTTTTGTTTATACTCCTTCCTGAGTATCTCCTATCTTTTCCTCCTATTCAGTGCATCATGCACCTCATTGATTTGATCAATGGTTATTGTTTTTGAGTCATAGCCTGGTATGACTATCTCCTCATCTAATTCAGGGTCTCCATAGTGAAGTACCCTTGCAACTCTAGTAGTACTAGATGTTGGTATAGATATTTGCAATGATTGATGTAAAGGAGTTCCCGAGGTAGGCAAATCTATTAATGTTTGTATTGCCTCCTGTTCTTTAGGGGTTTTCACTATTTCCTCCTCCTTGTGTCTACCATGATCAATTATTGTAATCTTGGGAAGTGCACCTTGTGTTTGTGCTATAGGATCAGATGTAATAGTCTGTCATGTTTGTTCTGTTCCTTTTTTTACAGTTGCACTTGGCTTCTGTCTTGCAGCATCAACTATGCTTGTTGGCATTTGAAATTGACTACTAGTAGTTGTAGAGATGATAGAAGGTGGTTCTTGTGGATTCACCTTATCTTTGACTGTACTTTCTACTAGTTTTTGCAATATATCTATACTGATCAATACTGGATCTGTACATAATATTGCTTGTTGTGTAGATTGGTCAAGAATTTTTTTAAGATCTTCTGCAGTTAATGGATTGATATTCTGACTCGAAGTATCAGGAACATCAGTAATAGTTACAGTGTCTGTAGGTGAGATGGATGCTTGAGGAGGGCTAGGGGTTGGCAATTGTGTGTCTTGCACACTCTGATCTGGTTGCTGCTCTTGCTTAGCTATTCCCATTATATCTTGTTTTTGTGTCTGTTCCTCCTCTCCATCTTTCTTTTCTTCTTCCTTCTTCTCTTCTTCTCTTTTCTTTTGTTCTTCTTCTTTCCTCTCTTCTTCTCCTTTCTTTTCTTCATCTTCTTTCCTTTTTCTCCTCTCCTCTATTGGTACAGCAACTTCTTCCTTGTATTCTTCTCCAAGAAAATCTTCAATCTTTTTTGTACAAGTTTTTCCATGATTTCATTGTTCTTTGAACAATTTCTTTCATCCTATTTTGGAGTATGAAGAATGCCCTGTATTTAGGTGTAAACCTATTATTATGCCTTTTGACTGCATTCTTTACTTGTTCCCTAGTCAAATCTAGTAATACACTTGCTAGGGTTGATTCCCTCATCTCCTTCTCCATTTTCAAACAGAAATGCCATCTGTCTTCTACAATTTTAGATAGTTCTTTTGGCAATTGTCCATCTAATTCAAGTGGAGTGTACTTGAACGGTGCCATCATTCCATAAACTGTTTCTTCTATTCTATTATGTTCTTCTTTATTAAATTTATTGAAATCAACTTTATTTAAATTACTTAAGTCACCATTTTCAATCTTTTTACATAAGGTATCAACTGAAGAATGGCTTACCTTTTCAGATTGGTCTTCTTCATCAGTGTCAAGTTGAGTCACATATCTTCTTCTTTTCCTTAGCTCTTCCTGTGTTTCCTTGATTTTTTTCTTCTTTGTAACTTCCTCTTTGGCCTTTTGAGTGGAGGCCCTTGTTTTTGCTCGTGCTGTTGGCTTTTGAGGTGATGGTGTGGCAGCTTTCTTTGATCTGGGCTTAGCTGAAGGTTGTTCTGTTGCCTTTCTCTTCTTTGGCTCAGCTTCAGTTGGTGCTTCCTTGGCTTCTTCTTCCTCTGCACCTTCCTCCTTGTCTTCTCCAAGACCTTGAGTTAATTCCATTGGCCCTTGTTCTTGCTCATCGTCATCATTACTGTCATCTTCTTCTTCTTCTGCTTCAGCCTTCTTCTTAATTTTCTTTAATAATTTGTCTTTCTTCTTCAATGTGGAAGTAGTTTTTAATTCCATGTTTATCTTTGATCTTACCACATCATAAGTGCCAAAATGTGGAGCACTTTTATCTATTTTTTCTGCCAATAATGCAGTTATTGTTGCAGATGCCTCATCAATATTAATTTCATATCCAAATGGCCTTAGCCATCTCACTCTTGGTATTACTAATTGAATATAGGTAAAATCAATGTCAACTAAGAAACATAAATCATTAGTATATTTTTCTACTAAGGAAACTGGTATCCTTGATCTTTGCTTCATGGATTTCTTGAAATCCTCAAAATAGCTTGTCATCAAGGTATCAAAATTTTCTCCCATTTGCTCTATATATTCATTGATTTGGGCAATGATGGCTCTGTCATTTCTCCATGCAACTTTTCCAAAAGAAGGAAACTCATTCTGAACATAAAAGAATATGCAAACTAGAATTGCTCCAAATTTGCATTGAGTGCCCTTTGTTCTTCTTATGGCAGCTAAGTTTTCATTGATCTGTTGTAGTTGCAGTTCTGCAAGATCATAAGTATGATCCTTTTTCACAAATTTGTAGCCTACATCTACTGCAATACATGGTACACTGTTGAGTCTACTGGATTGGTAGAATTTATGGGCAATGACTCTAACAGAAAACTCAACTAGAGGATCCTATATGGTGTGAATTGGCATTCCTCTTTTGTTCCACTGGGCACCAGTGTTCTTTTCAATAACCTCCTTTGATTCACTTCTCAAGGTTTTGTATCGATCTAGGGTTTGGTACCTTGTTACTCTATGTATGATATCTTTGGTCAATTTGATGGGAATATCTTCTAACCACAAATTTCCACCATGAATTCTACTCAGCACAAGTCTAATCCATTCTGTTTTGAATACGGTGGGAAAGCTTAAAACTCAAGTTAAACCCTTTCTTTCAACGATTTTTAATTCTTCTTTCAAGACTCCATCTACACACAGTTTCTCATAGGCTTGTCTTATTTCCATGTCTCCTAGGGCTCCTATCTTATAGTTGTAACATTTTTTCACGTCTTGGACCATTACAACTTTTGGGGGAATATGGGAGAGAGCTCCGGCTGGGTCATTTTTGTAGGAAACTTCGGGTATAGGACAAAAATTAGGTTGCTTGACCTCATTTGAAACTAACTGTACTTCAAAGGATTCTTTTACCTTAGTTTTCTTTGAGCTTGACGCCATTTATGCAAACTAGGGTTTACACAACAAAAGGATACGAAACTACGTAGCTCGGCACAAATGAAAATATCTCAAGATCGATGAAAAATGTGTTGAATGTGGTTGCAATCTGCTTGATACTCTAGATTCTTGCTATGAAGTTGCTCAACTCTCTTTCTTCTTCTTTGCTTCTTGATCGCGATGAGTAAAACTGATTGAAATCGCGATAATATACCCTATTTTTGTCACATTAAATGCTCAACTGTCAACTCAGCTTCTGAAGAAATTTTAACCTAACTCGGCTTGCACTACATTTCCACTTTACTTGGCTTCCATTGGAGTTATCCAACTTGGCATCAGTTATCAGATTGGTCATATTGAGAGCTCGGCATCTGTTGGAGTTTAACTCGGTATCCAAAGAAAACTCGGCAACAACATTTAGTTTTTGTCTTGACATCTTGTTTCATGTAGGTTTATACTTTGCTTAGCTTCTTTGTCTTGGGACTGATGTATGATATAGCTTTGTATATCAATCATGTGTACTTCTCATGCTTAGTTTGATGAAGTGTGATCACTTGACCCATTGGGTGAAGTAATCCCTCCACTTGATGTGTTGCACTCATCTTTCTTTTTCCAAGTCTTGTTCATTTGCCCCCTTATCTTTTCGACATCAATATTTTTTTTTCCTTTGTTTTCTTCAGTCTTGGGTGCCTTTGATCTTGTAGGACAGTTTCTGCTGATATGACCAATTTTCAAACAACTGAAACATGTAGTTTGATTCAACCATCTTTTGTAGTTCCCTTTAAAATGTGTTCTTATGTAGTTCTATGATATATGTCCATATTCTTGACAATAATGACAGCTATATCTGGTATTGTAATCCCAATGATAATGACTTTCATTCCCTTCTATTTTTACTGGTTGATTTGATGTCCACATAGGTTTTGATCTACATTCAAAAGCTCTATGTCCATATTTTTTGCAATTATAACAATTTCCATCAAATCTCTAAGTCCTTGTGACATTGGATCTGCAATCTTGTGTCATATGTCCTTGCATGTTGCATTTGTGACAGAAACTCTTATTTTTGGGTGTGTTTGATTGATTGAATCTTCTACTCCTACACACATTAGTTGTATGCCCCTTCTTATTACAGTAATGAAAGTGGGTTTTGAATTCTTACCTCTGTCACTTCTTTGTTCAACACTCTTTGATGATTCCCCAACTTCAATGCTATTGTATCCTAGTCTAGATGTATCATGGGCAGATTTTGGGGATTTTAGCAACTGTTCAAAGTACTTGATGGCTTCACTTGACTTGTTGAGATTCTCTGCTACCTCTTTTTCTCTGTTCAATTCATTCTGCATTTGTTCATTCTGCATCTTCAAAGTAGAGATCTCAGTATCTTTTACATTGAGTTCATGATGAAGGTTCATCATTTGGGAAGTGTATCCATCTGCATGTTTGAGATCCTTGTCAATTCAGTACATTTTTCTTCAAGTCTGTTTGCAAGATTTCTTTTGTCATTTTCCATCATCACTTTATCTTCAACTGCTCTTTTCTTGTGTTCAGTAATTTCACATATCATTATGGCCTGTGATTTATGTTCCATCTTGAGAGAATTTATCTCATATGCTTGAACTTTATTTTTCTCCATCAATTCAGCTATTGCTGCATCAAACTCTTTAGTATCTCCATTGGAAAATATGTTGGTGGTATCAATCTCCTTGTAGTTTATATCATTTTCAGCTATGGCTAGATCCTTCCTTTTTTTTAATGAGTTTCTCAACTTGTTTCTAAATTCCTCCAAGCTATGCAGAGCAAGTTGCACATCTATCACTTGATTTTCAATGATCTTTCCAAGTTTGAAAGCTTCCATCTTTAGATCTTTTTCCTCCAAGCTGTTAGGCTTTTTCTTGTGAGAATCTGGATGCTCTGATACCAATTGTTGGAATATTCAAATATGGAAAGAGTACTTATGAGAGGGGGGGTGAATCATAAGTATCACACTTTAGCCAATAAAACTTTTAAATGAAAGTAAATTGCATGCATGTAAATACATCAAGTAAACATGAAACTAAACACATGCATCAACAACTCATAACACTAGAATTTGGTAACCCAGAAACCCTCCAGGAATAAGAAGGTAAAACTGGGGTGGGGATGATACCCACAAAAATTACTGCAGCAATATTGTTCAACCACTTATGATGGTTTGCCCTGTTAAAGGCTTTACACTGTATTAATAGTGACTTGGTTACATGCTTTTCAAACACTTAACATGAAGTGTCACCCTATTAAAGGATTTAATCACTTATTTAAAAGATCTACAAAATAGTTGTTAAGCTAACCTATCACCATAGAATTTTCATTCTAATACAATTGCTAGAAAGTATTAGGTATAATGAACCTGAAAGATTACAATCCTTGATTGCTAAATGCAGGCACCTTTTCGCTTTCTCTGATCTTGATCCTTTTTGATCTGATAACCCTCGCTTCTAAAAATAGAATTCCTTGTGCACCCTTGTTTGTCCACTCATACATTTACAATGAAATTTCATTTTCATTATAAAGACATTTGAGGATTTAGGATTAGGTATGGATCTACGATCCATATTCAATCTTCATTTTTTGCTTATTATTTGCACTTCTTCTATTGGTTGCATGCCTTCATCATTTTTCTTATTGGCTGCATGTAGATTGCATAGGAAAAGTAAAAGATTCGATCTCATCATTAAATCCTTCGAGATTTACCTTATGTCGGCTGTAAAAACTATTTGCATCATAGTTTGTGCAATTACAAACTCTTATGCTGATATTCTGAGTTACTCGACTCCTGAAGTATTGTTGATACTCGGCACATGTTGTTTCCTTGATAGCTCAGCACCTAAACAAAATTGTATGACTCGGCACCTTATGTTACTCAGCACTTGTTAACACTCGGCACCTTATGTTGCTCGGCACTTGTTAACACTCGGCACCTTATGTTACTCAGAACTTACACTTCACTCGGTATCTGATCTTCACTCGGTATCTAATCTTTACTCAGTATCTGATCTTCACTCGGTATCTAAAAACTACTCAGTATCTAAAAACTACTCGGCACATGAAGATTACTCGGCACCTGAAGTCTTTCTTAACTCGGCATGCATGGTGTACTCGAATCCAATATAGAGTAGGTAAGTGTTATTGGCACTCAAGTGTCAAAAACCATTATGAGATTAACACCCTTTACTTTATTCTCACCCTTTTGACACTTACATTAGGAGCTATACAATTATAGTGTGTTTTTCCAAGAAAGTTTGGTGGACCTCAAATACTATCTTTAGAGTTGCATCCCAGTTATCATAAGCTACCTCCAATGATTTGATTTGGATGGCTAACTCGGCAGCAAGATGAACTAAGCCTTCAAGTATAGAAAGATGGGAATATTTCTGAATTAAGGTCTCTGCAAAGGCTATCTCCTTGTGAGGTATTTCCATGTATGGGGTCAACATAGATTGGATGTTGATCAGTGTAGCTCGAATATTTGAATCTTCAGCATGCAGAGTTGTCAACTGACCTTGAGAATTCATCAAATTCCTAAAGCTCTTCTAATTCTAAGCTACAGAATAAGGTAGAGTTGTACCTATTAGCTTCATATCTCCCTCCAAATTGTCAATATGGCACTACACTTCTTGTGTGAATAGAGTTGTGTCACACAACTTGGTGTAAAGTGAGAAAATGATCTCTAACACTTTCTTTACACTTTCAATCTTGGTGTCTAGCTCAACCTAACTAAGTACAATAGAACTTGATATCTTTTCATTAACTTTTACTTGAAATTTTCTTTCAGACCATTCAAGTAATTTTACATTGGAATCTAAGTCTACATCATTGAGTTGTTCTGCAATGTTTACCAACTGCTCCATGATAGGTTTGTTTTCTTCAAGTGCTGGCAAGCTGAATACATCAAGAAAGATCCTTAATGTCTTGTAATTCTTGCTTCTACCTAAGATCCCTTCTGAGCATTTCTTGTTTCTTTTTCATTTCAAGTGCATCCTGTAGTATGCCCATTTTTTCAATAATGATATTTGTAAGATCAAACTATGGTAGAACAATCACTTCATCCAAGTTGAAATCACCAAATGATGTAACCTCATCTACCTTGGATGTACTTGGACTAGGCCTTGATGACTATAGTGGTGTAGCTTCAACACTCGACCTATGAAGTGCTTGATTTGGAGTAGCAGTGGTCAGCAAAGAAACCAGTGTTTATATTGCTAATTGCTCCTCAAGCTTTATTGTCAAATCTAACTTCTCAACCCTTTTCTCTTCTTGTCTTTTAATTTCAATTGTACCTTGAACTTGTGTTATAAGTATAGGAGTATCTACCTAACCTATTTGAACTTGTGTTCCATCTTGTGTTTCTTTTCCAACTTCTGGTACTGACACAATGTGTACGAATTTGCTGATATTTTTCATGGATGTCCATTTTCTTTGATACACTACAATGGGTAATATAGGTTTTATTATAGTAAATTGAGGGGTTTTTTATATGTCTTGTGTTTCCACCTCTGCATGTGTCTTCTCTACCTTCTCAAGTTAATCTACACTCACCAATATAGGATGACTACATAGTTGTGTGTTGGTGGTGGTGTTTAGAAATATTTTATGCATGTCCTCCTCTGTTAGGGGATTGATGGTCTGAGTCATATTCTTAGAAACATCCTGGATCTTTACTATTTTAGTGTCTTTTTATGTCACATGTTGTGGGCTAGAACTTGGCACTTGTATCTTTGGTAAACTCTATTATGTTTATTACACATCTTTAGTTGTTTCTTATGTATCTTCATTTGTCTAAGTTCCTTTCACATGTGCATCTTTTTTAGTATCAACTGTAGTAACCTCAGTTACTTCTTGTCAATCCTTTTCATCACTGACCTCAACAGGTGTCTGCTCTATTGCCTTAGGTGTTGTCAGTCCATAAATTACCTTCCAAATTTGGGTACTCTGTTGAACAACATACTTAATCTTGTTCTATAAAATGTTAAAGGCACGGTACTTTGGAGAAATTTTTTTTGCATACTTCTTAATGGCCTTTGTCATCTCAGATTTATCCAAATCTAGCATCACTCTTGCAAGTGTAGTTTATGTTATATTTTTGTTTGTTGTGAGACTATATTTCCATCTTTGCTCAACTCTATCATATAAATGCTTTGATAGAGAGTTGGAAACCTCAATTGGAGTCATCTTAAATGTTGCCATCATGGAATATACTAACTCTTCTACCTTATCCATATCTAACTTTCCAATCTTATAAAATTCAATATATGAAAATCCAATCAAATCTGAATTATTCTTTATATTTTCACATAGATTATCCAAATTAGAAGAAGGATTGTGACTTACCACTTGAAATCAGCTATTGTCATTAGATTTTGTCCTCTCCTCATCTGATTCAGTTGGAGCAATGTACTTTATACTTTTTCTTGTCTCAAACTCATCAACTTGTATAGCTTTCCTAGCCTTTGTTTCTTTTGGCTTCGCTACTTTTTGAGCTTTCATAGTAGTAGCTCTTGTACTAGTTCTAGTAATTGGTACTGAAGGCTTATTTTTTACTATTGGAAGCATGAATGTTGATGATATTCCTATGTGGGAGTATTGTAGGTATGTTACTATGATGATATGTTACATTCATGATTGAGTTTTTCATTGATGTCAACATAGTAGTCTTATGTGGTATCTGATAGAAGAATAGTGGAAATATCAAGTTGGTATGGATGACTAGTTGAGTATTCTCGCTATCTAAGGTTATGGGAGACACTTTTGAGTATCTAGTATATACAGTTAAGGTTGGGTGAAGAAATGATAAGTCTAGAAGAAGTTATGTAATTTTTGGTGATGTTTATTCTGAGATAGAGTTTATAGAGGCATGTTTTGGTAAACTTGTTATATCTCTTAGCAAAATTTTTATTCTAAGAATCAAGGTTGAGGATATGGAGAAGACATGTTGGTGATGATGTGGCTAAGTTCACTCATTATAATATTGTGTGTATAGGAAATTATTCAAGTTGCAAGGTGGAAGATTAATGTTATCACTAAGTATAGCATGTTCTTAATGTGGTCCTATAATAATTAATTGAGAAGGTCTAACAACTAACTCAAGGAAATTTTTTATGGAATCAATATAAAGGAAGGAAATTTTACTTTATCATGATATGGATGTGGATGATATTTGTACGCAGCATAAGAGAAGAATGCAAAGTTGAGCTAAGCTGAGCAGAAGTGAAGGAAACTTCATTATCAAGGTTTTGCTAAGTGATCTAAGGTTTAATATTTGGTTCCAAGGTTCATGACCTAATCTACAAGGTATGACAATGTTTGGTTTAGTTGGCAAAACAAAGGAAAGAAGAACATAATAGTAAATTGCATGTTTGAGTAGTATGTTTGGGCAGTGGGCTCTTCTTGCATATATTTTACTACAATCCTAACAGGGTTGGAATCTCCTAATAGGGATTCAAAGTCTCCTAACAGTGACTCTATGTACTAAATGTTGTAATAGACTCCTAATAGGGTCCATCCTTTAACAAGGAATATTTATATTAGTACATCATCTTGTGGGCATGATTCCCATTGGGTTTTTCCCTTTGATCAAGGGTTTCCCTAGTTAACATATATGTTTTAATTGTCTATGTGCATCTTATTATGGTTGTTTTTTACTTTGGTTGAATGGTTAAGTTTTTTTTCAAGAATATAAATGTCTTAAGTGTTAGATAACTGATTCACCCCCAACCTCTCACAATTATCTTGGCGGACTATTGTTTCCAACAATTGGTGTCAGAGCATTAGGTCCTTGAAGATAAAGTTTAACAACTTTGGGAGATCCATGGAAAGCATGTTCAGGAAAGATAGTCTGAAGTTCAATGGAACAAATTATGATAGCTAGAAGGAAAAGATGAAGATGCATCTATTGTGTATAGGTCTAGGATATTGGATCTTGACAAAATCAGGAAAGACAATCATTGTTGAAAAGGATTTCAAAAATTTTACAAAGGATGAAAGAGATCTTTTTATGTGCGACATGAGAGCTAGAGAAGCACTATTGATTGTACTTCTTGAAATTGAATACAATCAGGTAAAATCACTTGCTACTTCATATTTGATTTGGAAAGCTTTGCAAACTAGTTTTGAAGGTGATGCACATTCTAAGAAGTCGAGGCTACAAAGTTGGATTTTTGAATTTCAAGATGCTAAAATGATGGAAGATGAATCTGTAAGAACATATGTACGAAGGATATTAGAAATTACTGTAGGTATTAAATCTAAAGGAGGAACCAAGGAAGATGATAAGCTTATATGGAAGATATTGAAAACTTTAACACCACCATTTAAGTCAGTAGTTCAAATGATACAGTTGTTGATATCTTGTACCAAATATTTCACAAAGGAGATATTGCATGGAAGAATTGAACAAGTTGAGAATGAGCTCAGATAGTCCAAAGAATTGACCAGAACAGAGACGGGTTTTAGTGCCTTGAATATTCAACCTAGTTTATCAAGGAGCACAACTGCTAGAGGATATTTTGCTAGTAGCAATAGATCTGACGGGGATAGAAAGATTGAAGAAGGAGTAGCCCTTCTAGTAAGAAGAGAAAAAGATGTTAAGAAAATCTTTAAATGTTGGACTTGCAATAAATATGGTCATTATGCATCTAAATGTCCTAAAAGAGGGAAAAAGTAGAAAGGAAATTATAAACCTAGAAGAGATAGAAAGTGTTTGTATGCAAATGAAGAAAATGATTATGATGAACAAGCAATAAGTGTTAGTAATGATGAAATAGGATTTGTGGAAATTAAAAAATAAAGCCCACAAAAAGTACCTTTGGTGTCACAAGTTGAAAAGGAATATGATTGGATAATTGATATTGTTTGTTCACATCATATGACTAGTGATATGAACAAGTTTGTTGACATCAAAAGTTAGGATGGTTGCATTGTCAGAGTTAGAAACAATGCAGCATGTCAATTTAAAGGTATTGGATCTATAACTCTTGATGGTAAAACTAACACTAAGGATGTATATTTTTTTGATGGTTTGAAGTAGAATCTTTTGAGTGTTGGAAACCTAGTGGACAAAGGTTATTAGTTGTAGTTCATAGAAAAGACATGTATGATCAGAGACAAAGATGGAAGGGTAATTGTAATAGGAACTAGATCTAGAGGTAATGTATTTTAGTTGAATCTTATTGAAATGACATATTTGGTTGCAAAGGTAGATGGCAGTTGGTTATGGCATAAGAGATTTTGTCATATAAACTTTGATAGTATTGTGAATACTAGTAGTATGTTTGCAGTTAGAGATTTTCCTAAGATTGTAAAGCCTACTAACACAATTTGTAAGGAGTGTGTCTTGGCAAAGCATATAAAAACTTCTTTTCCTAGAAAGAAGTTTACTACTATAGTAAAATTGGAGACTGTACACATAGATCTCAGTTGTCCTACATAGACTAAAGGATTATATGGTGAAAGGTATTTTATCATACTAGTTGATGACTTTTCTAGAATGATGTGGGTTGCATTTCTTAAAGAGAAATCTGAGGCATTTGATAAGTTCAAGATATTCAAGAATAGAGATGAGAATGAATCTGGTATGAAAGTTAAATATTTAAGATCAGATAGAGGAGGAGAATTTAATTCAAATGAGTTTAACATGTTTTGTAAAAAAAATAGAATCAAAATATAATTATCATCTCTAAGAACCCATAAACAAAATGCCATTGTAGAGAGAAGGAATAGGTTAGTTATAGAAGTGGCAAGAGCTATGTTAGCTGAGAATGATGTATCCAAGATATTATGGAGAGAAGTTGTGAATACAATAGTCTACACTATGAATAGAGTACAAGTTAGGAGAGATACAAACAAGACTCCTTATGAACTGTGGTTTGGTCACTCGCCTATAGTTAAGTATTTCAAATTTTTTGGTAGTAAGTGATGCAGGAGCATCCTAGGTTGCCTTGTTATCCTGCTCATTTTTTTGTTCTTTCTGCATGTTCATGCCAGGTACTATAGCTCTAGTGGATGTCAAGTTATTGTAGCTCTAGTTGGTGTTGAGTTACTGTAGCACTTAAATGGTGCTGAGTTACTATAGCACTTGGTGTCAAGTTACTATAGTACTTAGTTGGTGTCAAGTTACTATAGCACTTAGTTGGTGTCGAGTTACTGTAGCACTTAGTTGGTGTCAAGTTACTATAGCACTTATTTGGTGCTGAGTTACTGTAGAAATCTAGTGTTGACTAAGTGTCCCTTCATATGCCGAGTTACCCAGTGTATGCCAAGTGACTCTTCATGTGCCGAATTACCCAGTGTATGCCGAGTGACCCTTCATGTGCTAAGTTTTCTTGTTTATGCCAAGTGTCAACATTTGTACATGATTTTTGCGAGCTGACTTGTAGGATTTATTTCGATCATGATGTTTATGTTAAGATCTTTTCTTGGGATGTGTCCAAACCATTGTTGGGTCGGCCTTCCTCTTATGTAATGTTTTTGAATGATCTATAAGTCATTTTGACAAGTATATATAGAGTGCATAGGTTGAGAGTTAGGCAATTTTTTGAAGAGGATTGTAGGTTCAAAACTGGAAAATGTGAATTTGCTATTGGATCTTTGAATGTGAATGTATTTGTATTTGGCCATAACCCAAAAGGCCTTACAGTTGGGCATGTATGAAGATATTTTGATGAATCAATAAAAAATATTTCACTCTTCTTCATCCCTTGGTTTTTTTTCTTTTTTTTTCTTCCATTGTGTTAACTCTTGTAGGGTGGTTTGGATAGCTGGATGAGCCTTTGGCCCTAGTTATTTCATCCCTTCCCTGCGTTAGTAAGTGTTATATCAAAAGAGATGATGAAATTGGTAAGTTTGATGCTAGAAGTGATGAAGGTATGTTTCTTAGTTATTCATTGAAAAGAAAGGCTTATAGATGTTATAATTAGAGAACTAAGACTATTATGGAAAGTGAAAATATGAGAATTGATGAGAAACTCAGGATACAAGAGAGAATAAGTGATGATAATTTTGTTATTAAACCAAGGAATGATGAAGTATTTCTTGAGACTAACAATGATTTGTAGAATGATGGAGGGTCAAGGCAGGAATAAAGCTCGGAACCTCTAGTAGAGCCAAGAGTTGAGATAACAACTCCTACTTTGGGAAAGATTATGATAAAGAATCACCCATATGAGCATATCATCATAAGAAAAGATAAAGGTGTGATGACAAGAAGCAGAGTCAATGAAGAACTATTTTTGATATCTCAAGTTGAACCTAAGAATACAGATGAAGCATATTAAGATGATTATTGGAAAGAAGCTATGAAAGAGGAATTGCAATAGATAGTAAAGAATGAGGCATGGGAATTTGTTCCCAGACCAGCAAATAAGAATGTGATAGGAACTAAATGGGTATTTACGAACAAGATGAATGAATGAGGCTAAGTTGTAAGAAACAAAGCATGATTGGTATGTAACGGCTACTCATAGCAAGAAGGAATATACTATGATGAGACCTATGCTCTTGTGGCTAGAATAGAAGCAGTAAGTTTATTCTTAGCATATGTAGCACAAAAGAAATTAAAAGTATATCAGAAGAATGGAAAGTTAGCATTTGTGAATGGAGAACTTGAAGAAGAGGTATACATTAAATAGCCTAAATGTTTTCCTATGATAGATGACAAGGACATAATATGCATATTGAACAAAGTATTATATGGCTTGAAGCAAGCACCAAGAACCTGGTATGTGAGGTTAGACAAGCATTTGACAAAGCTTAGATATAGAAATGTATAGTAGACAATAATCTATACTAGAAGGAAATTGATGATGGTTTGATGATTTTTCATAATATTTGTTGATGATATCATATTTGGGGGAAATTATGAGGAAAGTGAGAAGTTTGCAGAAGAGATGAAGAAAGAATTTGAGATAAGTATGATAGGAGAAATGAAATATTTTCTAAGATTGCAGATTGTACAAAATAAAGAAGGAATCTTTATTTCTCTGACTAAGTACTTGAAGGATTTACTAAAAAGGTTTGCTTTGGAAATATGCAAACCCATTGGAACACCTATGATAACTGGACACAAGTTATCTACAAGGGTTGAGACACATACTATTGAGCAGAAGAAGTACAGATCTATGATTGGAGGTTTGCAATATTTAACTCGCATAAGGCCGCATATAGCAAATGTAGTTGGAATTATTGCAAGATTCCAAGCTAATACCAAAGAAGCACATTATTTAATAGTAAAAAGGATATTTAAATATCTGAAAGAAACATTAGAGTTTGGATTGTGGTATGTCAGATCTAATGATTTTACTCCAAGTACTTATACTGATGCTGATTGGATAGGCAGTATGGATGACAGAAAGAGCACAGTGGTGGAGCCTTCTTTCTTGGAGGAAGATTGGTTTCTTGGCTAACCAAGAAGTAGGATTGTACATCACAAAGTACAACAGAAGCAAAATATGTTTCAGCAACAAACAATTGTAATCAACTTGTTTGAATGAAGCAAATGTTGAAGGATATAAGGATAGAAATAAGTGAATATGTTGTCATACAGTGTGACAACACAAGAATAATAAATATATATAAGAATCTAGTATTGCATTCAAAGACTAAGCACATTTCTATTAAGTATCACATGTTGAGAGATAAAGTTGCATATACAGAAATTAGATTAGAGTATGTAAGCACTAAAGAGTAGATTGTAGATATATTCACTAAGACTCTTCCCAAAGAGACTTTTGAGTATTTGTGAGGTATGTTAGGGGTTATGCCCCTTCCTACATCAAATTATTCATCATTCTAGTGTAATAGAGCACCATTGTTGTCTAGACTAAATGCTTCATGATGCTTCCTATATGGGGGAGTATCTATGATGGACAGAGTCATCTAAGACTCTTGTTGGATATTTTTTTGAACAGTGTCTTTGGACACTTGAGCTAGTAAGAATCAATTGTTGCTGAGTTTGATGATTGCTAAAACCTTTGACATTGATGTCAATGGGGGAGAAGTTCAGCATGAAAAACATCATGAGAAGATCATGAGGAAGTACATCATGGGGAGAAGCAAAGACAAGAAAGAAGAAGTACAACATGAAATGATATTTTGACAAAAAGCACATTGAGGTATATCAATGGGGGAGAATGATTGATGAAGAGGATTTGAAAAGAAAGATTAATAGTCTTTTATTAGTATTCTTGAAACTAGATGTTTTTCATCTATGTTACCATCAATACCAAAGGGGGAGATTGTTGGAAGCATGAATTTTGATATTCCTATGGGGAAGTATCGTAGATATGTTACTATGATGATATGTTACATTCATGACTGATTTTATCATTGATGTCAACATAGCAGTCTTTTGTGGTATCTAACAGAAGAATAGTAGAAAGATCAAGTTGTTACGGATGGCTAGTTGAGTATTTTCACTATCCAAGGTTATGGGAGACACTTCTAAGTATCTAGTATATATAGTTAACTTTAGGTGAAGAAATGATAAGTTTGGAAGAGGTTATGTAAGTTTTGGTGATGTTTGTTCTAAGATAGAGTTTACAGAGGCATGTTCTGGTAAACTTGTTATATCTCTTAGTAGATTTTTTATTCTGAGAATTGAGCTTGAGGATGTGAAGAATACATGTTGGTGATGGTGTGGCTAAGTTTTCTTGTCATAATATTGTGTGTACACAAATTTATTCAAGTTGCAAAGCAAAATATTAATGTTATCGCTAAGTGTAGTGTGTTCTTAATGTTGTCCTATAATATTTAATTGAGAAGGTCTAAAAGCTTACTCAAAGAATTATTTTATGGACTCAGTATAAAGGAAGGACATTTTCCTTTATCATGATATGGATGTGGATGATATTTTTAAGCAACGCAAGAGTGGAATGCAAAGTTGGGTAGAGCAGAGCGGAAGTGAAGAAAACTTCATTGTCAAGGTCTTGTTGAGTGATCCAAGGTTTGATATTTGGATCCAAGGTTCATGACCTGGTCTAAAAAGTTTGACAGATTTTGGTTCGATTAATAGAACAAAGGAAAGAAGAATGTAATAGTAAATTTCATGTTTGAGCAGTGAGCTCTTCTATTAGTTGAAATTGCATGTTTGGGTAGTGGGCTCTTCTTGCATACATTGTACTACAACTCAATGTCTCTTAATAGGGACTCTATGTACTAAATGTTATAATAGAATCCTACTAGGGTCCATTCTCTAACAAGGAATATTTATATTAGTACATCATCTTGTGGGCATCATTCCCACCAAGGTTTTCCCTCTGATCAAGGGTTTCCATAGTTAACATATCTAGTGTAATTATCTACGTGCATCTTATTATGTTTGTTGTTTACTTTGGTTGAATGGTTAAGTTTGTTTAAAGAAGATAAATGTTTTAATTTTTGGATAATTGATGCACCCCCACCCTGCCTCAAACTTATCTTGGTGTACTATTGTTTCTAACATTTAAAAATTTACAACCTTCTTTTCTTTTCTATCTATTGGAGCTTTAGCTTTTCGCTTCTTATTTTCTATAGCTATAGGTGCTTCACTAGCTTCTTCTCCCTTAGTACCTTCTTCAAGCTTTGCTTCCTCTTCACCTTGATCTTCTCCTTGACCTTGTGTTAGGGCTAATGCTGCTTGAGTAGGAACATCTTCTTCTTCATCATCTTCATTGTTTTCCTCTTCATCATCTTCATTGTCTTCCTCTTCTTCATCTTCCTCTACTCCTTCACCAAATTTTTCTTTAGGCTTCTTAACAATTTTTTTTTTCTTTCTTATCATTGAGTTTTTCTTCAAGTCCATTGTCATCTTTGATTTGAAAACATCATAATTTTCAAAAGCAGTAGCCTTACTATCTACTTCTTCTACAAGAAAAGTTGTGATTGTTGTAGATGCCTCATCCACATTAATCTCATATCCTAGAGGTCTTAACCATCTTATCCTTGGAACTACAACCTGTATATATGTGAAGTCAATATCAACTAGAAAGAAACATCACTAAAATGTTTCTCAACTAGTGACATTGTAATCCTGTGTCTTTGTTTCATAGAATTCTTAAAGTCCTCAAAATAGCTAGTCATAATATACTCTAAGTTCTCTCTCATTTGCTTAATGAGTTCACCTATTTGCACTGCAATTGATCTATTTGTCTTCCAAGCTACTTTTCCAAAGGAAGGAAATGTGTTCTACACATAGAAAAATATACATACAAGTATTGATCCAAACTTGCATTGTGCACTCTTGGTTTTCCTTATTTCTCCCAAGTTTTCTGATAATTGTTGCAACTGTAGCTTGGAAAGGTCATAAGTATGATCCTTCTTCACTATCTTGTAGCATGTGTCAATAGAAATATAAGGTACAATTCTCAACCTACTTGATTGAAAGAATTTATGTGAAATAATCCTTACTACAAAAGCAATTAGGGTACATGTGATGGTATCAATTGTCATTCCTCTTTTTTTCTACACTGCTCCTATATTTTTCTCAATGACCTCTTTTGCATCACTTCTCATACTTTTGGATCTATCTAGGTTTGGATACCCAGTTACCCTCTACACAATCTTCTTAATAATCTTGGTAAGTCCATTCTCTAACTATTGTGATGTGGAGCCTAATCAGACTCAGAGATTTATTTTGTGCAATTTTCTCCCCATATTATTTCTATGGGGGTTTGGGAGCAGTGCCCCCAAGATGGGGTCAAGGGGCAGTGCTCCTGTGGGGTCCTGGGGTAGCACCCTAGATGCATTCGCAAAGTCAAACATGCCCTTATATTGTAAAAGGCGACGGCTGCTATTCTTCCTATGGGACGACTTATTCTAGCCCTAATTTTGTAAGAAGCAAAATCTTGTATAAAAAGGCTTAGGGTTAAGGATTTCATAATGTAATGGCGATATTGTAGCTTCTTATGGTGATATTGAGCTATAAGGGATTGTGGATTGTAATCACTAGATAATAATAATATTGTACTTGTTGTTGGTGGAAATAGCCCAAGGATTGGGTGAACCATGTTAAATCTTGGTCTCTTGTGTTCTCTTCTTTGCAATCTATTATTTTTTGATATTGATTATATTTGCATGTAACTGTTATTTTGATCTGAGATTAATCCTAAAAAGTGGTATCATAGCTAGACGATCGTCATTTTTTTTAGCTCAAACTATTATCATTTTTTTCTTTAGCCAGATCGTCATCATATTTGTTTTAGTGATCCTTTGCATGAAGGTTGCATGGTTGAGTGGGAGCAATGATAGAAGAGGGTGAGCTAAAGGTGGAGAAGTTTAATAGGCAGGACTTTCAGTTATGGAAGATGCAAATGGAGGATTATCTTTATCAGAAGGATTTATGGAAGCCATTGGAAGGAAAATCCAAGAAACAGGGAACTATGATAGATAAGGATTGGGATATTTTAGATATGAAGGCACTTGGAAGCATTCGACTATGCTTGGAACCATCGATGACATTTAACTTTACAAAAGTGAAGACAACAAAAGAGTTGATGTAAACCCTAGCAAAACTATATGAAAATCCCTCTGCTTCAAACAAGGTATTTCTCATGAAGCATTTATTTAATATGAAGATGATAGAAGGTGGATCTGTTGCAAATAATTTAAATGAGTTTAATACTATTACTAGTTAGTTATCTTCCATTGGTATCAATTTTGATGAAGAAATTAGGTTTCTCTTAATTTTGTGTTCTTTGCTTGAAAGCTGGAATGGCTGTGAGTAATTTTTTTTTGGGATCTAACACCCTAAAATTTGATGATGTGATTGGTTTTATTTTGAGTGAGAAAACTCGTAGGAAAACCTTAGGTTTGATCTACATCAGGAAGTGCTTTGAATGCACAAAGTAGAGGTAGAATGACTAACATAAGAAATAATTCTAGAAATCATGGGAAATCAAGAGGAAAGTTAAAGGGGAAGAGGTCTCAATCTAGAGGACTAAGAGATTGTTGGTACTATTGTAAACCAGAGCATAAGAAGAACGATTGTTGGACTAGAAAGAAAAACAAAGGAAATAAGCCAGAAGGGAACAAGGAGGCAAATGTGGCAAGTAACAAATTCAAAGAGGATGCTTTGCTTCTTATTTTAGAAAATATTGATGATTCATGGGTTTTAGATTTTGGTGCTTCATTTCATGCTACACCTCATAGAGGTTATTTCATCGATTATGTCCAAGGGGATTTTGGGCTTGTTTGTTTGGGGGATAATGAACCCTATCAAATTGTTGGAAAGGGAAAAGTTAAGATTAATTTTGTACAATGGGAATCATTGGCTACTACATGAGGTAAGACATGTTCCAAGGCTGAAGTGGAATTTAATTTCAATAGGGCAACTTGGTGATAAGGGTTGTGTAGTTACTTTTAACAATAAAAATTTGAAGGTTTTAAAAGGTTCCCCTATAGTATAAAATAATGTGAAAGTAGGAACCATATATCTTTGTACAAGTCATATTTCTCCTTCTACTTTGATTGTTTCAAAGAAAAATGAATATTCAGGAACAGTTGCTGGAGTTGAGTAGGGAGAACAAATAGTTGTTGTAGATTCTAATATAGTGCTATAGCACACAAACTTGGGCATATGAGTGATGAAGTGATATATATGGCATAGCCACAAGGATTTTAGGTCAAAGG
Organism: Cupressus sempervirens; assembly: GCA_028749045.1. Lineage (NCBI taxonomy): Eukaryota > Viridiplantae > Streptophyta > Pinopsida > Cupressales > Cupressaceae > Cupressus > Cupressus sempervirens. The sequence continues at coordinate 17,347,782 of CM053785.1, read as the reverse complement.
TAAGAAGAAATTAGTGTGTAGATTTAAAAAAAGTTTATGTGGCTTGAAGCAAGCACCTCGACAATGGTATCTAAAATTTGATAGTTTTATGCATGAGCATGGATATAGTAGGCATCATTCAGAGCATTTTGTTTATTTTAAGAGGTTGGATGATGATAGCTACATTCTTTTATGTTTATATGTTGATGATATGCTTGTAGCTAGTTCTATCATGGATCACATTAAGAGGCTAAAATACCAGTTAGCATATGCATTTTTATAAAAGATTTGGGGGCACCAAAACAAATCCTTGGTATGAAGATTTTTAGAGATAGGAAGAATATGAAATTGACATTATCTCAGGATGATTATATTGTGAAGGTTTTGCAACGTTTCTCTAGAAAATGCTAGAGCTGTCAACACACCTTTACCTGGTCATTTGAAGTTAATTAAGGAGATGTGTCCAAGATGCAAGAAGAGGAGGATAAGATATACAAGGCACCTTATTCTTTAGCTATAAGAAGCTTGATGTATGCTATGGTATGTACAAGGCTAGATATTGCAACTGCAGTGGGAGTTATTAGTAGGTATATGGGTCATCTAAGCATTGAGCATTGGAATGTAGTTAAATGGATTCTTAGATATTAAGAGGTACAACCAGTAAATATTTACATTTTGGGTGCTCTACTAATGATTTATAGGGATATGTTGACTCAAATTTGGTAGGGAATATTGATACCAAGTGGAGTACTATAGGTTATGTATTTACTATTGGTGGGGCTACAGTGGGTTGGGTTTCTTAGTTGTAGAAGGTTAATGCTTTATCCACTATATAGGAAGAGTATGTTGCTACTACAGATGTAGCCAAGGAGATGATATGGCTTCAGTTCTTTCTGGAATAATTGGTACACCCTTGGAGGAATAATTATTTGTTTACAAAAATTCATAGTGTCATTCATCTTGTGAATAATTCTACTTTGCATTCAAAGACAAAACACATACAATTATGGTACCATTTCATTCGATTAGTTTTGGATGATGAAAAATTAAAGCTGGATAGTTAAAGATGGCTTCAGTTATTCCTAAAAGAATTGGGACACCCTCAAAGCAATAATTATTTGTTTATAGATAGTCAGAGTGTCATTCATCCTACAAAGAATTCTTCTTTGCATTCAATGACAAAATACATATAGTTGCAATACCATTTCATTCAGTTAGTTTTGGATGATGGGTTAGGGATTTCATAATGTAATAGTGATATTGTAGCTTCTTGCAGTGGTACTGAGTTGTAAGGGATTGTGAATTGTAATCACTAGATAATAATAATATTGGACTTGTTGTTGGTGGACATAGCACAAGGATCTGGTGAACCACATTAAATCTTGGTGTCTTGTTTTCTCTTCTATGCAATCTATTATTTTCTAATATTGGTTATATTTTCTTGTAACTATTATTTCTATATGAGGTTAATCCTAACACTAACCAAACATAATTATCATGAATTCTACTCAAAACAATCTTTATCCACTCTATCTTTATACTCTTCCTTCAGTATCTCATTTTCACACAGTTTTCCATATAGGTCTTTGATTTCCATATCTCATATGCTACCCAACTTGCATGTGTAACAACATCTCACATATTGAATCATTAATATTTGTGATGGTATCATCGACAACGCACCAGACGGATCTTGTTTATAAGCAATATCAGGAATATCATTGAAATTTGGTTGTTTAATCTCATTTCTTATTAATTGAACATTTAAAACTTCCTTTCCCTCTTTGACCTTAGTAGAAGAAGAACTAGACACCATATTCAATGCCTAGGGTTTGCACAAATTCAAACAGTGTAGCTTGGCCTACAATAAATACCTTCATAAATTTGTTGAATGGTGTTGAATAGTGGTTGAATTCACTCTGCAAATGCTTAGAATGATCTCTTCAATTTGCCTTTAGCTCTTCATGCTCTCTCTAGTTTTGAATGATGTCAAATGAGTCAAAAATTGATCATATAAGCCTTAAAACTTCACAATTAATACTCAGTGCTTACACAATTGTAAGCTCAATTTGTATAGAAATTTCAACTCACTCGGCTTCTATGAAGTTTCCTTTATGCTCAGAAACCACTACAAGCTCAGTGAACATTATCACTTGTGATAGCTCGACATCAATTATATTTCACTTGACAACCATAGTGAAAATTTTCATTCTCGGCAATAACATGAAAACTAACATAACTTTAAGATTTCTTCCAAATTTTAAACAACACTACATCTTTCTTTATGCGAATTTAATCTTTTCAGAACTAAAACCTTCAAACAAATGTATAATTGAACATTGAAATATCGGTCCCATACATACCTCTTGATTGCTTAATTTGAGGTGGTATGATCACCTAACGCATTGGGTGTAGTGATCCCATTTGACCTTGATGTGTTGAAATCTTTCTTTCTCTTCCATGTCTTATTCATCTCATCTCTAACATTTTCAACATCTTCCTTTATTTTTCCTTTGTATAACCCACCGCTTGGTGCCTTTGACCTTGTTGGATAATTTATGCTTATTTGACCAATCTTTAAGCAACTAAAACATGTAGTTTGACTTAACCATCTTTTGTAGTAGCTTCTAAAATGTGTTCTTATGCAGTTTTCAGCAAAATGTCCATACTCTTGATAATAGTGACAACTATACCTAGTATTATAATCCAAATTATAAGATTTTCCATTATTTTTTACCTTTGTCTTCTTGTTTGATGACCATTTTGGCTTGGATATGCATTCATATGCTCTATGTCCATACTTCTAAGTGTTATAGCAATATCCTTCATATCTGTGTGTTCTTATGGTTTTGGTTATGCATTCACATGCTTGATTTCCTATTAGAATATTGTTGCAAGCATGAATGGTGATGTTATTCCTATGGGGGAGGATTGTAGATATGTTACATTCATTACTGAGTTTGTCATTAATGTCAACATAGCAATTTTCTATGGTATCTAACAAAATAATAGCTGAAAGATCAAGTTGGTATGGATGGCTAGTTGAGTATTCTAATTATCTGAGGTTATGGGAGATACTTTTCAGTATATAACATATGTATTTAATGTTGGAAGAAGAAAGGATTAGTCTAGAACAAGTTATGTAAGTTTTTGTGATGTCTGCTCTAAGATAGAGCTTACAGAGGCATGTTATGGTAAACTTGTTATATCTCTTAGCAGAGTTATTATTCTGAGGATCAAGGTTGAGGATATGAAGAATAAATGTTGAGGATGATGTGGTTAAGTTCAGTCATCATAATATTGCGTGTACAAAAATTTATTCAAGTTGCAAGGCAAAAGATCAATGTTATTGCTAATTGTAACGTGTTCTTAATGTGGTCCTATAATAATTAATTGAGAAGGTCTAACAGCCAACTCAGCGTTGATTTGAGGACTTGGTATAAGGGAAGGACATTTTCCTTTATCCTAGAAGATATGAAACATATTGATAATAAGTAGTAGAGAATGTGCAATGTGAAGTGAGAAAAGTAGTGTGGAAGTGAAGGAAACTCCATTGCCAAGGTTTTTTTGAGTAATTTGAGGTTTCATATTTGGATCTGAGGTTCATGACCTATTCTACAAGGTCTGACAGTGATTGGTCTAGTTGACAAGACAAAAGAAAGAGGAAGATAATGATAAATTACTTGTTTGATTAGTGAGCTCTTCTTGTAGTTGAAATTGCATGTTTGGGTAGTGGGCTCATCTTGCATACTTTGTACCACAACTTCTAATAGGGTTGGAATCTCCTAATACGGATTCAAAGTCTCCTAACAAAAACTCTATGTACTAAATGTTATAATAGACTCCTAACAGGGTCCATCCTCTAAAAAGAAATATTTATGTTACTACGTCATCTTGTGGGCATCATTCCCACTAGGGTTGTCCCTCTGGTCAAGGGTTTCCCTAGTCAACATATTTGGTGTAATTGTCTATGTACATTTTACTATGGTTTTTGTTTACTTTGGTTAAATGGTTAAGTTTGTTTAAAGAAGATAAATGTTTCTATTGTTGGATAACTGATTAACCCCGACAACCCCCCCCCCCCTCCTTCAATTATCTTGGTGGAATATTTTTCTAACAATTGATATTAGAGCTAGGTTCTTGAAGGAAAAGTTTAATAACTTTGGGAGATTCATGGTAAACATGTTCAGAAAAGATAATCCGAAGTTTGATAGAACAAATTATGACAGCTGGAAAGAAGATAAAGACACATATATTGTGTATGGATCTAGGATATTGGATCTTGACAAAATTAGAGAAGACAATCATTGCTGAAAAGGATTTGGAAATTTGCACCGAGGCAGAAAGAGATCTTTTCATGTGTGACATGAGAGCTAGAGAAGCACTATTGACTGTACTTCCTAAAATTGAATACAATCATGTAAAATCACTTGCTACTTCACATTTGATTTAGAAAGCCTTGGAAAATAGTTTTGAAGGTGATGCACATTCTAAGAAGTTGAGGCTACAAAGTTGGATTTGTGCACTTCAAGATGCTAAAATAATGGAAGATCAATCTATAAGAACATATATAAGCAAGATATCAGAAATTACTGTGGGTATTAAAGCTCAAGGAGGAACCAAAGAAGATGATGGGGTTATATGGAAGATGTTGAAGACTCTTACACCACCATTTAAGTCAATAGTTTATATGATACAATTATTGATATCTTGTACCAAAGATTTCACAAAGGAGACATTGCTTGGAAGACTCAAAGTAGTCGAGAATGAACTTAGACAATCCGAAGAACTGACAAAAAATAGAGATAGCTTTCAGTTCCTTGAATATTCGACTTAATTTATCAAGGAGCACAAGTGCTAGAGGAGATTCTCCTAGTAGTAGAAAATCTAAGGAGGATAGAAAGATTGAAGGCAGAGTAACCATTCTAGAAAGAAGAAAAAAAAGGAGGTAAGAAAATTTTTAAATGTTGGACTTGGGATGAATATACACATTATGTATCTAAGTGTCCTAAAAGAGAGAAAAATTATAAGGGAAATCATAAGCCTAGAAAAGATAGAGAGTGTTTGTGTGTAAATGAAGATAATGACTCTAATGAACAAGCACTAAGTGCTAGTGATGATGAAATTGGATTTGTGGCAATTAAAGAAGAAAGTCCAGAGAAGGTAGCTTTAGTGTCATAGGTTGAGAAGAAATCTAATTGGATAATTAATAGTAGTTGTTCACATCATAATGATTAGTTGATGATTGAAATTTGTAGATTAACTAAAAATTTTAAAATTTCAATTAATCTTATATATAGTTTTAAATTGAACCAAATCTATGACTATGCTTTTAACCTAATAGAAGAGTTAATAGTTTGATTCAAGAAATGTTTTTAAAAAGTCAAACATAATTTCTTAAAACTAATCTTAATTTGAGATCATTAAATAATTGAAAAAATTGAAACCATATACAAGAACAGTAAACATAAAATATCAATACAAAGTAATATAAAATTAAATTAAAAGTATGAACTATACACTTTTTATCTTTGTACTATTAAAATACTAAAATGAATTTAAAAAATGAAACAAGAAAAATTATTTAGGTATGGTACCTTGATTGACATCTCAACAACTTTAATAGATAATTAAGGTTGGTCAACAAGAAGAAATGGTGATGTACATGTTGATGGCAACATTAGAATGGAATAATACTTCTAATTTTTGAATTTCCATATGTACATTGAAGTCAATAAACATGCTAAATCAATAATAAAAATATATTTAAATAATATACTTAAAATCTTAACATGAGATTAAATTAAATTTAAATCAAAAGTACAAAATGTACATTTTTAATTCTCACATTTTTTGGGATAAGTCAAAGTGTCGTGACATCTCATCCTTGTAAAATTCATTTCAATGATCACTTCAACTCATCTCTTGCTTCATTCAACTGATGTAGGGCAAGTTGTATTTTAATCTTATGGTTCTCAATAGTGTTTTCCAACTTGTAGACTTCCATTTCCAAGATCTTTCCTCAAAGTTGCAAGGCTTTACTTTCCAGAGAACTAAGCTTTCATACCAATTTTTGGAAATACAATAGGAAAGTAAAATCTGGGGGGGTTTGAATCAGTTCTTCAAAACTTTAACCTTAAAATCAATCACCACACATCCATCTCACAATCTATGTATGTAAGTTGAAATACCAAATTAAGCATATACATCCATAATATGAAAGTAAATAAACATTCAACACATGTATGACACAAGATATTTGGTTACCCATAAACCCTCCAAGGAAAAGGTAAAACTAGGGTGCGGGTGACACCCACAAGTCTCCACTACTATAGTAATAAAGTGTATCCAATGAAGGTTACAATGTTTAATCATGAAACATTATCTACCCTACAAAAGGTCTTTCTTATTAAAGGCTTACAAGATTGTTAGATCTTACCCTGTTAAAGGTTTTCAACACAATGTTAAAAGTGTGCCTAGTAATAGGACTTTAACTTATAATGAAGTAAGTACCTTGTTGAAGGATTTACAATAGCCTGTTAAAACTACTCTGTTAAGAGATTTAACTAATTTGCCTGTTAGAATGTCTTGGCAATGATCCTTTGGTTATCACGCTATTCCTATATAATAGATCACCTCTTTCCTGACATGTACTTCATCCTCACTGATTAGATGTCTCTCTTTTGTCCTTTAACCTTCTTTCCTCTATTCTCCTCTAACTTATTGTGCAATGTATCTCAATTCGCAATACCTTAGTCACCATGAATACTTTGTTTGCACATGCAAAACTTCTCTCTTTTCTCCTTCTACACACATAAAATATTTAGGGTTTATCCTCCTTAAGAAGACCTAGGTGACTTAGGGTTAGGTATGAATCAACGATTGTGATTCACCCATATTGCCACTTAATCCTTCCCTTTTTCTGAGTCCCTGCATGTAATGCATAGGGATTCTTAATAAAGATTCATCCTTATCATTTAGGATCACAAAAATCCTCAAGTCAACTTTAAAATGGTTTACATAGTAGTTTGTGCCATTACAAACAACTATATCAAAACAGTATTACTTGACACTTGAAGTCCCTAATGCTCGGCATCAACTAAAACTTTAATGTTTTAGCTTGACCTCTGAATGACTCGGCATCCTTTGATCACTCAACATCTAAATGACTTGGAACTTACTATCTACTCGGCACTTGGGTGACTCGACACATATTGAATATCTCTTGCCCAACATATTTTATCTTACTACTTATGGTTGGCATGTATTACTTGTTTGGCATGAACTAAGTAAATGACTTAAGTATATGGCCATTCATATGTCAAGACCAGTCTAAGATTAAAAATGATTTGTAAGTTGAAAAAAGCATTGTATGGATTGAAACAAGCACCTACAGAATGGTATGTGAGATTGGATAAGTATTTTGAATAATTGGGATTTAATAAAGGTATTGCAAATAGTAATTTTTATTTGAAGGAAATTGAAAATAGTTTACTAATTGTTGAGGTGTTTTTGGATGATATAATCTTTGGAGGTGATGAGAAAGCAAGTGAAAGATTTGTAGCATAAATGAAGAAAGAATTTGAGGTGAGCATGATTGATGAGATAAAATATTTCTTGGGATTATAGATTATGCAAAACAATGATGGCATTTTCATATCAAAAACTAAGCATTTGAAGGATTTGTTGAAAAGATGTGGTTTAGAGAGTTACAAACCTATTGGAACTCCTATGATACTTGGTCATAAGTTATCTAGAAAAGATGAAATATGTACTTTTGAATAGAATAAGTATAGGTCTATGATTGGAGGATTGCAATTATTAACACACACTAGACTAAATATAGTTAATGCAATTGGTATTGTTGCAAGATTTTAAGTTGATCCTAAAGAATCACATGATGCGAAAGAATTTTCATATATGTGAAGTTACACTTGAGTTTGGATTATGGTATGATAGATCAAATGACTCTACCTTATGTGCATACATTGATGCAGATTAGGCAGACAGTGTGGATGACAAAAAAGTACAAGTGGTGGAGCATTCTTCTTAGGAGGAAGATTGGTTTCTTGGCTAAGAAAGAAATAGGACTATATATCATAGAGCACGAAAGAAGAAGATTATGTAGCATCATAAAATAATCATAATCAAATCACTTGGATGAAACAAATGTTGAAGGACATTGGAATCAAGTTTACAAAGTCTATTATCTTACATTGTGATAACACAAGTACAATAAGTATGTCTAAGAATCGTGTTTTACATTCAAAGACAAAGCACAAACACACACACACACACACATATAATCACATTTTTAGAGAGAAAGTTGCAAAGAACAATCTCATATTGGAGAATGTAAGTAGAAAGGATCGGATAGAAGACATGTTTGCAAAGCCTTTGCCAAAAGAAACTTTTGAGTACTCGAGAGGTATGCTTGGGGTTAAGCCCCTTCCTAATTTTGAGTAGTTGATGCAGAGATTGCATCAGTCAATTGGTAATAGAGAAGTATTCTCTATTTTGATTGGATGTTTGATGCTTCCTCTATGGGAGAGTATCTTTGTTTGACTTGAGTCATGAAAGACTCTTGGAAACTAGTATTTAACAGTGTCTCTGGACACTTGAACTTATTGCATATCTTATGTATTTGTATTGACATAATGATGCATTTTTCATTGATATCGATGGGGGAGAAGGAGAACATGAAAAAAATCATTTTTATATATGTTTGAGATATATATATATATTTCAAGGAGAAGTGTCAAATGAAAAAATTCTTTTGGGGAGAGTTAAAGATATCTTATGGGAGAAAATATGTTATGACAGAGATTGATGTGTGTGTGTGTGTGTGTGTGTGTGTGTGTGTGTGTGTGTGTGTGTGTGTGTGTGTGTGTGTGTGTGTGTGTGTGAGAGAGAGAGAGAGAGAGAGAGAGAGAGAGAGAGAGATTTTATTAATGAAGAGGATTTGAAAAGATGCTAAATGTATGGGGGAGATTAACACCTTCTGTATGCATGTTGGTTACACTACAATGGACATTCATGAGAAGCATAAATGGGGGAGAAGTTGTAGTAGAAACATTTGGTATTCATGAAACTTAGATTTTTTTTTATCTTTGTTACCATAAATTCCAAAGGGGGAGATTTTTACCATGAATGATGATAATATTCCTATGGGGGAGTATCCTAGCATTGTTGGAGAGATGATACAGTGATTATATGTTGCATTCATGGCAGTATTTTTCATTGATGTCAACATACATGTTATTCTATGAGATTGGTAGAGTAGCAGACAAAGAGTAAGGTTGTGTAGTTTGAGGATCGAAGATGATGTTATGCATAGTTAGGACATTTCCTACAGAGTTTCCCAATGATGTGGTTAAGAGTATGTGTAGAAATATGAAGGCAGTGGATAGTTATTCAAGATTTATTTAAGACAACATTCAGAAATAGTTCATGTGCAATAGTTATTGATGTTTTGATTATATCTCCTAATAGAGATATAATATGGTTAAGAGAATTTGTACAAAGGTACAATGCATGCTGAAGATTTTGTCGTTGAATGTGCACATCCATATGAGCATCGTATGAGGAGTCATGAAGACTGTGAGATGACTGTTTGGTTGTAATTGTAAAAATATGTAATATCGTCATGTAACATGACAATAAAATATCTTAAGATGGTCCTATAATATTATTGTATTTTGAGAAAGCCCCAAGGTTGACTCAATAACTTATTTTAAGACTTGGTATAAAGGAATGATGATTTCCTTGGTTGTAACCATCTAGTCTGAATATTCATATAATGTGAGTATGTGAACTTGTATGTGAGATCCAGTGAACCTGATATTGAATATCTTTTGATCATAGAAGTGTTTGGTGCAATTGAGGCATGGTGAGCTAGAAAAGAGACTGTATTTGGAAAAATAAGGTGGTGTAGATAGTTGTTTACTTGTATTATTCAGAGAAGTATAATACTACGGCCAGTTGGATAGATAGTTTGGTAGTCTTGCCTCTAAAGCTATTTAGACTGTGGGTCCTTCTATCTTCCACAAATCCTTATAGGGTTGGAATCTCCTAATAGGGATTCAAAGTCTCCTAACGAGAACTAATGTGTATTGGATTTATTTAATTGACTTCTAACATAGTCCATACTATTACAAGGAACACATATATATTAGTACATCATTCTATGGGTACCATCCCTACCAATGTAATCCATCTTATCAAGGGTCTCCCTAGTTAAAAAATTTGGTGTTATTGTGTAATGTTATCCTTTTGTGATTGTTGCTTCTACTATTTTACATATTTCAAATTTAATAAGGAAATTAAGAGTTGTTTTAATCTAATAATTGATTCACCCCTTGCCCCTTCCCCCCTCTCCCCACCCCCCACTCAAGTTATCTTGGTGGACTTTACTTTCTAACAAATATTTCATGACAATATAGCAAATTTGTGGCTAGATGCCTAGAAGGTCCTCCCTGTTATAACCACCTTGTTTCTTCACAGGTTCTTCCTCAGGTGGGCTGAATAATTGGCTGAGAGTGTCATAATCTAATGTTTTGCTAGAAAATTTCCATTTCCACCCTTCAATGGAGAGCCCAATTTCCTTTATGATTACATCTTCATTTATCTCAGAGGTATTACCTTGAACTATAACCTTTCTCTCATTCTAGAAGAAATAAATTGGTTGAAGAAAATTTCATCATGTTTGCCAGTCATATACTCCATGAAGGAAAAGATTCCTCCCTCCTCATGGAAAAACATCACCTTTGAACTATTTCTAAAGGTGTCATCAATCTTTTTAGGTTTAATCCACAACTTGGCTCCGCCCATGGTAGCTAAATAAAGAAACAATTGAATGTTTCTATAGATGAAAATGACATGTTCAAGTTGATTGTTAGTATAAGACTAACATAATTAGTATTTAACCAATTTTGTTATTGTCATTGATGTCAAACTTCTTAGCATGTTGTTTTGACTTGTCACCATATATCTCTTGGAAGAAACAGTTTAGTTATAGGATGGAATAAAGGCTTATGTAAGGTTTGAAGAAAAAAATTATACATAGTAACAATTGGAACAAGACAATGAGAACATTTGAATAATTTGAATGGTTTGTCAAATGTGTGAAGGAATTGTTGATTTGATTGATGGATATGATTTATGAAGATGTTTAGATGATTTGGTCAAGGCAAGATTCTAAAGTGATTATACATGGTGTTGATTTAATCAATTGGAAGGTCTGAGAGCTTATAGGTAAACTAGATAGGCTTAAATGTAAAGAGAAGATCTTATTAGCAAACTGGAGATGATCTTATCGGTGAACTAAGTTCTTATCGAAACAAAGGAAGAGTCAATTGGAACAAATAAGCTTATCAGAATAAAGGATAGGGTAATTGGAAAACAAGAAAGTCTTATACACAAATGAAGATCAAGAAGTGAAATTTGAATTGTTATTGAAGAAGGTGAAATGTATTGGATAGATGGAAGGCTAAAGCATAATTCAAGGAATGAGGTGATGACACAAAGCTCAAGGAAACAAGCTTAAGGATGGACTTGTTGAGAAGTTTCTATAAGGTCAAAACAGTTTATGGAAAACATGATATATGAAGCTGATAGGATGATTATATAAGTAAGAGTTAATTTGGATTGTTGGATTTACATTTAGGGTTTGTGATTGAGATGATGCTACTTAAGGAATCTAAGAAGGAAGATGTTTGGTATCGTGGATCAGAAAATATTGTTAGTGTGGCTAGATATCATAGTAAAGAAGAAAAGAGGAAGTTGTCATCGCAACGGATATGGAATTAAAGCAGAGGACCGGAGAATAGTACGTTGATGTTTGTGGAACTATTGATTATCATGACACATATGTCAATCAAGAAAAGATTATGAAGGTGTATATATATAATAACAAACATGCTTGATTTTGAAGGTTAAAGTTCAGAAGTTTGTTCTAAGACATTTCAAATTGCTTAGACATTGATTCATCAAGAACCCTCACCCACCCACCCCAGCTAATGTCTACTTGACTCTGACAAATAAGTGATCCCTAATTTAAATAACTTGGATATTATACTTTGTTATGCATGTCCCGAGTGCATAATTTTAGTTTTTGATGTGAGAGACAACACATAATGACTAGTTGATGATTGAAATTTGTAGATTAACTAAAATTTGAAAATATAAATTAATCTTACATATAATTTTGAACTAAACCAAATCTATGACTATGCTTTTAATCTAATAGAAAAGTTAATAGTTTGATTCAAGAATTATTTTTAAAAAGTCAAACATAATTTCTTAAAACTAATCTTAATTTGAGATCATTAAATAACTAAAAAAATCGAAACCATATACAAGAACAATATACATAAAATATCAATACAAAGTAATATAAAATAAAATCAAAAGTATGAAATATACACTTTTTATCTTTGTACTATTAAATATAAAAATGAATCTAAAAAATGAAACAAGCAAAATTATTTAGGTATGGTACCTTGATTGACATCTCAACAACTTTAATATATAATCAGGGTTGGTCAACAAGAAGAAATGGTGATGTACATGTTGATGGCAACATCAGAATGGAACAATACTTATGATTTTTGAATTTCCATATGTACATTGAAGTCAATAAACATGCTAAATCAATAATAAAAATATATTAAAATAATATACTTAAAATCTTAACATAAGGTTAAATTAAATTTAAATCAAACATACAAAATGTACATTTTTAATTCTCACATTTTTTAGGATAATTCGAAGTGTCACGACATCTCATCCTTGTAAAATCTATTAGACTTTATCTTGGAGTTATTTTTTGTTACAAGTTAGAGTGTTAATGCACTTAGACTATATTGACATCTCACCAACTTTAATACATAGCTAATATTTATTAACAACAAAAAAATGATGATGTACATATTGATAACAACATTAGAAAAAAATAATACATTTTTTTAAAAACATTCTTCCGTATATATATAGAAGAGTTTATACAAACTAAAGTATTTAAACATGATTGCAGCACTAATAAAATTGATTGACGTCTCAACAACTTGAATATATAATAAATGCTGGTCAACAAGAGAAATAGTGTGGTGTCCACGGAACAATGCACTTTTTATTATCTTTTAATAAATTATTTCATATATTTCAATTTGTAGGCCGGGTGAATGGAATCATTAAAGTCTCCGCCCATTCGCCACAATTTAGGCCGGATGATATGTGGATCTTTCGCTCTCATATAATTTTCCCAAAACTTAAGCTAAATAGAAATTCGTGATTTTTTTTAATATCAAATTCGTATGCATTGGGTAAGCTTAAACATTTTAACTTATTTTGGTTTATCCCTAATGTACAACTAATTTAAGTAAATTATAATTGGATAATATATTCCTTTTCTTAGGAAGATTCAATGTAAATGAAATGGAATTTGGTTTCTCAATAGAATGTTGATGATTTGTATGAATAATTTTAGTTTTAGGAAAATCGATGTTTTAAAAATGTCATCTATCTTATATTTTATACAAATTTAGACATCTTTATGTGGTAAAGCATAGTTAATATGTGAGTGAATGTAAATTATTGTGATCTAATAATTGTAATATTTGCTTTCATATGGTATGGAAAATTTGTAATATTTAAAGATATTTTGGATAAATATTTGAATTTAGAAATATAGAAATCTTTGGACTTCAAAAATAAATTTTTTGTGGTCTAATTCATTGTGGTCTTTGTTCTTAATTGTCATGTATTCAATTGCAGTATTGATAATGCTTTGTTGAATTCATTAATAATTAGTTAATGATATTAGATAATACTAGACAAGAAGCAAATGGGTAATGGTATTTGTGTAATTTTTAATTTAAATATTGACTATTTTCAGTTTTTCGTAAAAAGGAATGCTGTAATGTGGAGCCTAATCAAATCTAGAGGTTAATTTTTTCTCACTTTATTTGGTGTGGTTTCCCCCCAGATTTTATGACAGGGTCAAGGAGTAGCACCCCTTGCGGGGTTTGCCCAGGTGTGCTTCCTGTCGCAGTATAGGGCAGGGTCAAGGGGCAATGCCCCCACCAAGATTTTCGGGGGCAGCAACTCCAAAAGCTCAACTGACTTTATTATTGTAAAATGCGTCGGCTACTATTTTTCTATTGGATGACTTATTCTAGCCCTAATTTTATAAGCGGTAAAATCTTGTATAAAAGGCTCAAGGTTAGGGATTTTATTATTTATGATGAGATTGTAGCTTCTTTGAGCGGTATTGAGTTGTAAGGGATTGTGGAATGTAATCAGGTTGTAATCACTGGATAATTAGAATATTGGACTCTTCTGTTTAGTGGACGTAGCTTAGGGATTGGGTGAACCACATTAAATCTTTGTGTCTTTTGTTCTCCTTTGTGCAATTTATTATTTTGTAATATTAGTTATATTTTCATATGATTGTTATTTATGTCGCATTAATCCTAACAAGGATGCTTTTAGAAATGTTACTTGTAACGTAGACAATGCTTATTATTTTTGAATGATGAATTGATTTTTTAATAAATTTCTTTGTATAGCAAGATATAATGAATAGTCATATAAACATTGGTCAATTTAGCTTTCAACAACTATGAGGAAAGGTCACATGGCTCTAAATTTTAGGTAAGATCTACACCATACAAAATATATCCTAGACATTTTGGAATTGACCCAAGATGGAGAATGTTAGCCATTAGTATTAAGAATGGATGTGTACAAGTATGAGTTATTGAGGTAACTGAGTGGGAATATATGCAAATAGGATCAAGAAAAAGTCAAATGAGGATGGATAGGGATTGGGGAAGGAACAAAAATTAGCTCAAAAGTACATTGTGTGTTGTTATGTGATCATATTAAGGCATCCTATTAAAATGAGCATGGTTATGTTAAATTCACTATCACATTTTGTCTTTTCTTTGAGGTGTATGTGATTCGTCAAATGAATGTGCCTATTTTAGTTTACAAGCTCTCAAATATGCGTTGAAATTGTAAATATATTATCATCAAAGAATATGGGACCCACATAAAATAATGGATACACTCAATTTCTTCACATGTTCATCATCTCCTTATTCTTCCATTGGAAACTACAATTGGAACAATTGTTATTGTGTCATTGATTTCAAACCTACTAGAGAGACATTTACTAATAGTGTAGAGTGCCAAATCTATTGATTCATGAAGAGGATTTGAAAAGAGAGAAAACTAGATGAACTAGTGAAGTTGTTGAGTGAAGAGGAGAAAGTATGATGGAATTACATTGGGCACTTCATCAGTTAGTTTTTGACAAGATGATGTATTGTTAAATTAGTGTATGAAGTATAGACATGTTGAGTTAAACACTAGCAAAGACTAGTGATCAGTGGTCGATCAATGAAGAAGTTGAAATAGAAGATTAAGGAACTTAAGAGTTTCTTGAGTCAAACAGTATTAGTCAAGTGATAGTTATGGCCGAGCACGTTGAAGAAGAAAAGTGTAATAGCAATTGAGCACAGTGAAGATCGAACGAGTAAGTAAAAGCTAAGCAAGATAGAATAGTAGAGATTGAGCAATTTAGTGACGACCGAGCAGAAGAACACGGTGATGACTGAGTGTCAGCAAAATTACATTTTGTGAAAGAGTTGAGTTTGAGGCCAACACAGTTGAATTTTTAGATAAGTCAGAGTGCATGGATGATAAGGATTGATGAGCTAGTGTATTTAATGCATGAATTGAGTTTGGTACGTGATCAAAGGCAAGAATTTGATGAGAAGTTTCTAGAAGTATCAAGAAATGAGTAGAAGGACAAAATGATGGATAGATTTGTTGAATCTAACCTAACCCTAAGATCTACGGTGATGTTTAAGTGGAAAAAGATCAAAGCTGCCTATTTAAGAAGGCATAAGAGATGTTTTCTAAGGTTGGTTTGTTGTTGATTGGTGATTTTATGAAGAACCTGTGAAGAATTTTTTTTTTGTTCTTATGTACCTCATTTTTGTGTAGTAGTTTTCTTCCCAACCCTTCTTTTTATGTTGGTTGGGTTTGTCATTTTCTCATTCTCATGCACTCTTTCATCCCAATGATATATCATAGAGTATGATTTGAAATGTTGATGCAAAAACTATTACAAAAACAAAGTCAAAAACATCTCATACTAAAATGTCAAAAACTACCATGTGTTGTAGTCAAGATCCATCTAATCATGGTCATGTTTCTATGAAGCATAAGCCACTACATAAAATATCAACATAAGAATGCTATTGATAATATATGAAACCTTCAATAAGGTGTATATATGTGCAAGGAATTGGAGAAATGAAAAATAGTTCATGAAATTTAAATGTAAGAATGCAACTATCAATAGGTATTTCAACATACAAACACTTGGAACAAGATTGGTTTCATTGTATCAAAGGACTTTGTTTAGTGGTGAAATGGAGGCCAATGAGTTTAATAATATAAGCTTCATAAGATGAATTCATTAACTAACCACTTCCATACTAACATTCAAAATACAAGAGAAAGAGGGGCTTCCAAACATAACTCTCAATACAACTCAAGTTAGATTATCATAACCTAGAGTGATAAAGGGATGCCAATGCTAAACCCAAGTTTATATCAAGGGAGTATGCAAGTAAGTCCTCTTTCATGCAACATTAATTTGATTAAAGATGTGTAAATATAAATGTGAAATTAAACTAATTGAATGAGAAGAGTAAGATAGGTCTAGGTGCTAAATCAATATGCAATCAATCCAATTAAAATATGAAAATTGGTCTAGACTAAAAAGTAAAATGAATGATAAAGTACTCACCTCAAAATGTGCATGGGAATATGCCTTTACACTATGAAAAATGTGGATCTGAACCTACGACAGAATTTTTGACTGTGAATATGTGATCGCAATATAAAAACCAAAAAAAATGTTATTTTTTACAGACCTCTAAGAAGATGTCAACCTAGTGTAAAATTTCTAGACACTTAACAAGAAGATGGACATGTTTTGGCAAGTAGTTTCCATATCTGTGGTCACAATTTGGCTATCTTACTCTTGTACACAATAAAACTTGGTTTTTATTTTGGTTGGATGTGGGCTTGCCTTGGTGAAGCCATGGATTAATGAATCAACCTTGAAATTGAAGTCTAAAACATGAAAGGAAAGAAATACAAATGCTATTATTCACCATACTTGTAGGAACCCTTATCAATAGGGATTGTGTAAGCTTGTGCCTTGTCAATATTGAATTCTCAATGAAGGATATAGGAAATCTCCACAAATGCAAAGGATCTACTAAAACCACATCATGGACCCATGTATGTAAATGCCCATCAATGAAGAATATGATAAATACCTCAATGTAGATCTCCCCCTTGATGGCCAACCAAATATAGATCTTGAAGAGGAAATGCTAACAAAGGTTCCTTGAATCTTGAATGCCTTGAATGCTCAATAAAAATCCACTTGATTGAATGCTAAAAAAAGTTCCTTGCAATGACTTTGATGTCTAGTCATCACAATGTGAAAATGAGGTGCCTAGGCTTCTTTATATACTGGTTTTTTGGTATGAAAATAAAGAAAATTGACTAGGTCACCTAGTTTTTGAATTTTCAACCCCAACACAAAACTAACCCTGAGATTCAAAATCCATAGGGAATGGTTTGACCTAGGTCAACCTATTCCAAGGTTAGCCCACAAGGAGCTAACATTGAGGTCTCATAATCTGCACTGATGAAATTAGAAAAAGCAAGATAGAATAGGAGAAAGAGACGATTAAGCACAAATCCATCCATGTTACATAAGTTTACTAAAGGATGAGAGCTAAAAGGTCTTAAATGATGAGTGCTTCCATTTTCAGATGGAATAATTTTTACATTACAAAGAGTTCATTTTTATTTCTTAATGAAATAAATTTAAGTATTTAAATAGGGAAGCCTCAAACCATCCATTCAAAGGGATCCATCTAAATGGTAAATGATTCAAACCTTTTGGAAGAATTACTTTCAAAAAGAAAATTGTAAGGATAATTTATCATCACACATTATATTTTAATTTATCCACAATAAATGAATTTCCACCAACTATTAGCACAATGAATTATCAAAAAAATAACTAAATTAAGCCTTATAAGGTGAAAAGTAACAATATAAAATTGTAATAGACAAACACAATTTCACCATACTTTGATGCACAAATGACCTATAATATCCACATAGTTATATATTTTGAAATCTTAATAGTCTAAAGACTTAGTTTCCCCTAAATATTTATTTGATCAATGTTTTTACAAAGATAGATCTAGCAAAATGATAAATGAAACTAAATTAATCATAATCTGATACTAATTTCAAATGAAGTAATTGAAAGAGGAGAAAAAGGGTAAATGAAAGTTTAGGTCTTGTGACGCATACCCTTCATGGATTATTCAACAAATAGACAAAATTAACCAAATTTGATCCTTGCATGATTTGTTGCAATCGCTATTTAGGATGATAATATGTTTAAAGGACAACAATCTGTTCTAGATTCGATTGTGTATATAATTTTTAGCATCAACGTTTTGGATCACACTTTGTGATCCATCATCAGGATGAGAGAATGCAAGAATAGATTGGTAAAAGTGATCCATCATCAGGATGAGAGAATGCAAGAATAGATTGGTAAAATATGCATATTTTACCAATCCATTCTTGCATTCTCTCATCCTGATGATGGATGATGCTAAAAATTATATACACAATCGAATCCAAAAATAAATTGTTGTTAAAAATGGATTATGGAAACCTAATAAAATTCATGTTTAAAGGAGTTGAGTAAAATAAAATTCCAAAATAGACGTGGTTTATATTACACCACAAGACACATTTCCATCAGTGAAATATTTATGGAGCCCATGTTGAATTCATCAAACATTCATTGAGTTCAATTCATCAAAGAAAAAGACTTAAAGTTTAAACACTCAAAAAAAAGATTATAAATAAATAAAAAGGCTAAAGGAAAAGGTTTTTTTTAATAGTAGATCTTCCAATACTTATCAAAAGATGTTATTTTGATATGTATAGGTTTCATAGGAGGAAAGTTAAGATTTATTCCCTCCAAGTGACCAACTAAATGTCATAACCTATGGAATACAAAGAGACACATTTATTGATAGAAAAATAGTGTTTCAGCCTTATAATTATAAAAGGTCAATATAGGTAGAGGGGTTGTAAGGATATTTTTTACCCTTGTTGGATCTGGACGTAACCCATCAAAGGGGGATTTGAGGGTCATTCACCTTGGCAGAGGTTCTAGGTTAGCCATCTTGGGAGCCACATTTTATGTATATTTTATTACTATAGATTTGAACCATTGGTCATTAGGTCTCATATATGAAGTTATAATTATCTTGATTTTCTTTCCCTAGAAGGTGACCCTATATGAGGGCATCATTCATGGACTACAATTAGAGAGACTCAAGGTGAGGTTTTGTTTGAGGATTTTTTTGACAGTATAATATAAGGAAATTTTAAAGATGGAATGGTAATTATAAGAGTTAATTTATGTGGAAAATATCATACCGTGTCTAGCAGGACTTTGTATGGTTTGTGTTATGTTGATTCTCGAACTTCTTCTAAATTTGTTCCTAGAAGTTGTAGACTACATCATGAATAACAACATGTTGACTTACAAACCTTAGAAACCAATAGAAGAATATTTGAGAAAAAATTAGGTGTTTTTAATTTAAAGAGATTATCTATTTTGTAAAGTTTTAGCCAAAGGCAAGCTCACTAAAATATAGAGTATGACAAATGAAGCACTGTGAGTGATAATTAAATCTCTTAAGGACTCAAATTTAATCCCAAAACTTAGATAAACTCAAAGATAATTATGACCTCCAAGATTACCCTCTAATTAACTAAATGCATGTTTTTAATTTGCACAAAATTTATTCAAGTTCTTAGGATTTTAAGAACTTAAAGTATAGAGCACATAGGTCTCCCAAGTGATTCAACTAGCTCTTTTTCTAGGACATGTATGGTGCACAAAAATTATTATGACCTATGAATGACAACACAATGTGCTAGCATCCTTTATCAATAAAAAATAGGGACTGCCACATAGAAACATAGAAAAATCTACACAACAATCTAAACATGGGAAATTAAGAAATATAGCTAATCGGTTGATTGAAATGACTAAAATGAAAGTGATAAATATAACTAAAAGATCAAAATGATAAGGGAAAATATTAGAGATCACCATTGTATCAAATTAATTTACAAAAAAATCTAAATAGCTTCTTCACTTGTACTAAACATAAGAGACTAAAGAAATATGGTGGGCATTGTATATGGGTTTGCATTGGTTAAAACCCTATTTTGATGTTCCTAGTTTTACATAAACCAAAGAAAAATATATTTACAATAAGCATGAAATGGAAGAATGGATAAAATTTTGAGACAATATACTCAATAACCTTCGAGAGTTACCACTGCTTAAGCACATAAGTTGAGTTGCATGTTGGTGTCCAAAATAACAATGACTTAGTATGATAGCAATAAGATAGAAAAATATCACTATAATAAATAAAATGTTGGATAATCGAGTGTGTAAGACCAAGTTAGAGTGTTGGTGTCTTAATGAGCTAAATAATGTAAGAATAGAGTGAATAGAGGTCAAATATTTGAATTAGAGGTAAAATGAAGAGGTTTTGGAAAAAGTGGATGGACTCTAAGGTTGGAGTAAGTTAGCAAAAGTATTATGCTACCAAGTGCAGATACTCAAAATTGGTTCACAAATGTGGTGCCACTTTAACATTATGATCAAAATAATGTTTTTCAAAACCCTAATTATTCTTCTATGTTATGCATACGGTATTTAT
The DNA here is from genome assembly GCA_028749045.1 of Cupressus sempervirens. NCBI lineage: Eukaryota > Viridiplantae > Streptophyta > Pinopsida > Cupressales > Cupressaceae > Cupressus > Cupressus sempervirens. Next base: position 17,326,933 of record CM053785.1, on the reverse strand, counting down.
CATGTTTCAACATTGCATCATTTTTCAATAATTAAACATTGATTTTTTTTAAAGTAATTACTCCAATTCACAATGTAATTCTATTGGTTTAACCTAATCAACCATAAAATTTTATGCTTCTAGATTTGATTGTGTGATTATTTTTGCATCGACATTTCGGATCACACTCTGTGATCCATCATTAGGATAAGAGAAAGAGAGTGTCATGAGAAAGTAAGAGAAGTAGAAGACCTCTTACTTTCTCGTGATGCTCTCTTTCTCTTATCCTAATGATGGATCACAGAGTGTGATCTGATGCATTGATGCAAAAATAATCACGTAATCAAATATAGAAGCATAAAAATAAAAGACTAGATAAATATGTTCAGTATTGTATATGGGTTTACTTTGGTTAAAACCTTATTTCGATGTTCCTAGTTTTACATAAACCCAAGACAAATATATTTACAATAAGCATGAAATGGTAGAATAGATAACATACTTAGATAATATACTCAATAAGCTTACAGAGTTACCACCACTTAAGCACACAAGTTGAGTTGCATGATGGTGTCATATGGCGTCCAAAATAACAATGGCTTAGTATGATAAAAATAAGATAAAAAAATATCACTATAATAAATAAAATGGTGGATAATCAAGTGTACAAGACCAAGTTAGAGTGTTGGTGTCTTAATGAGCTAAATAATGTAAGAATGGAGTGAATAGAGTTCAAATATTTAAATTGGAGGTAAAATGAAGAGGTTTTGGAAAAAGTGGATGGACTCTAAGGTTAGAGTAGGTTAGAAAAAGCATTATGCTACCAAGTGTAGATATTCAAAATTGGTTCACAAATGTGGTGCCACTCTAACATTAAGATCAAAGTAACATTTTATAACCCTAATTATTCCTCTATGTTGTGCATATGGTCTTTATGATATGTCAACATTGCATCATTTTTTAATAACTAAACCTTGATTTTTTAAATTAATTACTAATGTTCATCTCCAATTCACAATGTAATTCTATTGGTTTAACCTTATCAACCATCAAATTTTATGCTTTAGGATTCGATTGTGTGATTGTTTTTGTATCAATATTTCACATCACACTCCTAATGATACATCATAGAGCATAATCTAAAACCTTGATGTAAATATAATCACAAAATTGAATCTAGAAGCATAAAATTTGATAGTTTCACACAAATTTAGATTATTGGATTTTGAAAATTTGGATTGCATAATCCAAATAGATTTGTACCTTTGGAGTTTAAACTGGGATTCCAGGATCGAAATTTGTTTTGAACCTTTTAGTCTTTGCAATGTGGGATATAGAGATGCATATGGATTTTTTACTATATCTAAAAACTAATAGGGAAATAAGTATAAAAATGGGTGCAGAAGCGTAAGATGAAAATTATGAAGTATGCAAACTTTGACTTTATAAGTAGGAATAAAATAGGTAAAATTTGGCAAAAAATTTAATTCATATTTAAATTCGGGGTCTTTCATTAAGGTAGCATTGATCTCAAACCTACAAGATTGTGTAAAATTTGATAATGAACAAATTCATAGATCCTTGGATATCCTGCATGCAAACAACCTATTAGAGAGAGAGAGAGAGAGAGAGAGAGAGAGAGAGAGAGAGAGAGAGAGAGAGAGAGAGAGAGAGAGAGAGAGAGAGAGAGAGAGAGAGAGAGAGAGAGAAGGGTTTGCTCAATAAACAAGAAGATTGAATTTACTTGTGCAAAACAGAATGAATGAATTTACAATTGATCAATCCTTATGAAGGAGATCAGAACCCTAAGAGGTAAATGACATTTAATAATTACTAATTAATTATTAAATAGAAATGCAAGGTGCATAAAGTGAGAAAAGGTAATTTAATGAATTAAATTAAATTAACCTTTTTCTCTAACAGATTGACCTAGGGGAATATTACCCTCAAAGTTCAGAATGAACATCAAAACATAATGTGATATTGCTATCAAGATTCAGTTGTGTAGTTTTTTAGTCAAACTTAATGACTTGTGTTACATGCTCATAGAGGTTCACAGGAACTCGTCTCTTGTGAGAATGAAATGAATACTTGGCACTCATTGCATCTAGGTGATGTTCACATAGATGAAGCATTAGGGTGCAATGAGCACTAAGTGTTCCATTCATCCCATGAGAGATGGGTTCCTTTTGAACCACGTCTCATAAAATATGAGCTAACGAGTTTGACTCAAAAACCACACAATTGAATCCCTATACTAATATCACAATCTGACTTGTAAAGAATATCTCATATTCATCCATTTAAACATAATGATTGGTAATAGACATGATAAATAATAGACATATGAATTTATTTGTAAATGTGAATATAATAGTAACACAAAATTGATAAAAAGATCTTAAAAAAATGAAATAGAATTCATAAAAGATTACTAAATACCACAAACTTCATATAAGATTTCCTTTAGATATCTATTGCTAAATGCTTAGAACCTTTTAGTCTTTGAGATGTGGGATATAGAGATGCATATGGATTTTTGACTATATCTAAAAAAAATAGGGAAATGAGTTAAAATGGGTATAGAAGCGTAAGATGGAAATTATGAAGTATGCAAACTTTTACTTTATAAGTGAGAATAAATTAGGTGAAATTTGGCAAAAGATTAATTTTAAAATTAAAGTTGGGGTCTTTCATTGATGTAGCATTGGTCTCAAACCTACAAGATTGGCCTAAGTGAATGTTAAAATCAAGGTAGGAATGAACATCAAAAAATAATGTCATATTGCTATCAAATTCAGCTGTGTGGTTTTTTAGTCAAACTTAATGACTTGTGTTATATGAGTAGAGGTTCATATGAACCCATCTCTCGTGATAATGAAATGAACACTTAGCACTCATTGTATCTAGGTGATGTTCACATAGATGAAGCATCAAGGTGCAGTGAGCACTAAGTGTTTCATCTGCTCATGAAATATGAGTTGACAAGTTTGACTAAAAAACCACAATTAATCCCTATACCAATATCACCATTTGACTTGTAAAAAATATCTAATATTCATCCATTTAAACATAATGATTGGTAATAGACGTGATAAATAATAAATATATGAACCTCTGTCATTTTTACGCCAAGGGGTCCATTGACTGCCCTTAAAAACTGACTTGAACCTCTGACCAGGCCCTGAAAACTGGAGCACTAATTCTCTGTTCCGCACCCTTCTACCCTGTCGGATCTTGTCTCATGAAAAATTCTCAGTCAAAAGATATTTGCTGACAAAGTTGACCACTTAAAACATCTGCAGAAAACATGTCAGAAAGAAACAAACTGGGCTCGAAATTAGCCTTGGAAACTGGACAAACGGATACTTGGGAAGACGAGAACTGGGGTACTGATTCTCTGTCATGAGGACATTATGGATCTGGGATTTGGGCTCATGACGAATCACGGGGCGCGAATGGCGATCAGTCAAAGTGGGCTACTCAAAATTTTTGCAACTAGGAACACTGCCAGAAAACATTTTTTGCGAATGGAAAGGACCTGCAAAAGTGTGCAAATGGATTCGTCATGACTTGCAAACTGACACACCTGGAGTATTTTCGGAGGAAAACACAGTGGTAGAATCCATTCGATCTCACCAATCATGGATTAGGAGTTATAACGCCATGAACAAGGGTTCCAATCAATCTGCAAATGCTGACACCAGTAAAAGTTAGAAATTCCATTTGGAATCACGTTTGAAAACTGATCAAACGGATTCGTTAAGGGCTAAAACTTGAAACATGACAAGTATCTGACGTCTACAATGCAACACAAAAGGAATTTCAACATTTGGGTCAACTGGTCAAAAGTTACAACACGTCAAACAGGGATTTCCCAGAATTTTAAATATTTTGCAAAAAATGAAAATAGTAACTGACCAACTTCGAGGGATTCAAAACCTAGTCAAACTGACTTGAAACGACTCAAAATCTAAAACATAGGTTCTTAAGTATGGATACTAGACATTCTCAAAATGTCAAGTCAAGACACATTTCTGGGTGCGAGATATTCATTTACAAACAAAACCTCCTGTCGTTGTTTGACACTTAGGTGAAAATGCAAAATTGATACTAGCTCAAAACAGAACTTTGCCAAATGACTTAAAAACTCAATTTAACTTCATGAAACGCTTAGGCATGCTGAATGAAAGGTGCTAGAAGCATTAAACATCTTAGGGGTCTCAAATGGACAGTCGGGTACAACCAGGCACATATGCATATTAAAAGCGTTTAAGGGCTTATTTTTTCAATGGTGCTCAAAATCGGGAAGGCAATTTTGAGCGCCAACAGTGGCTCTGTCTGGGGATGCATGTCCCTTGCGGGCATGGCAAGATTTCAGATCTCTGGGAGAAGTAGACCACACACTTGAATAGCAAAACTTTCTTGAACAGCTTTATTGAAAACAGGAAACTACTCTAACTATGTACAAGCGATGCGCCCGGGCCACCCAAAGTTTCAGAACTTCTTACCTCTGTCAAAAACCTTATTCTCATTTACATCCTTCTGAGGCAAACTGAAACTCTCTTTCCCATCAATTCCACCAATCAGATTAGCACTTTGAAGCAAAACACTTGGCAAAATTGAATTCACACTTTCATTCTCATAATGCATACATATATCAGAATTACCCTTTACTTCATGCTCATTATGAGAGAACAAATCAGCATGCTCATAATTATACAAATTGGTTTTAGAATTAATATCCGACAATGATTCATGCACGCTGATCGGAAACACAAAGACTTCATATTCTATATCATTCATCAAGTTGCATGTATTAAAGGCTCGCAACTCACTTTGTACTTCCGGCTTCAAAAAATAAAATGGATCTGAATCAACTTCATGTATCATGTCATCACATACCGAATCAGATTTGAAACTTACTGAAAAATTATCACCATAGTCTTCAAACAAAGGTTCATCAGACATATGAAAAGGATCTTCATTAAAATTCTCATCAGTATGAACTCTACTGGCATCAATATTTTCATCAAAGAAATTGCTAGAGATATTTGTGAATGCGTCAAACTTACTAGCATAAGACTCACCAACCTGTAGAGAAGATTTAACTATAGATTCATGTGTACCATTGTCGGTATTCACTTTACTGCATGAATCGTCAAATCTCATCTCAAGTAACTGCAGATTACTGTCATATAGTTCATCTGGATCAGATAAAAAACCAACTGATCTCTCATCATCATTAGTAACATCAATCATAGGAATTTCTTTATTAAGTGTTCAATTAGAATTAAAAGATATCAACAACCTCTCGTTATCATTTCTATAACATAGATCTGATTTAACATCACTCATGACAGTAGTAAATACATCTCTATTGGTCTTCATTTCTTCAAACAAATCTTCATGCTTATGCTAAAAGTCTTCATAAGAATAACAATGTTGATATGCAGGAGAACAAACATAGGGGTATACATCATACCTTACATCATCCTTACGAGATACCATAACCACGCTCGCCATGTCGCTATGGTAATCTCTGTGCATATTTCCTATAGCGACATAGCGACGATTGTCGAATCGTCCACGTGTCAACATCTGGTGAATTATGAGATTTTCGCACCAAATCGTCATCTACCTTGAAATTTGTGCCACATCATCTGTCTTGAAATCTGTGCCACATCATCATCTCCCGGACCTATTGCCACATCAGCGTCACTATCTCGCTATAGATAACTAGCGAGCATCTTTGCATGGCAAGGAAACGATGACCACAAGATCAATACACGTGTCGCAATCCTGCACACCTTCGCCATATCAGCATTAATGCATTTTCGTTCAAAATTTGGCCTGTATCTCGCTAACATCGCCTGGGTCGCTCCATGGGTCCCACTTAGAAGCTGCACCTTTGCCTTTGGACACTATGTGATGTGAGTAAATTTGTATTTAAACAAATGAAAAAGACCTCCCACGGATGATGTGGGATAATGGCCTCTAAATGCTTTTCCATGCGCTTTTCTCGTTAACAAGCAGCTTACTCTCCATTCACGTGATGTTTTGCTTTTGTTTTTACTGGTCTGCAGATTTTCCTTATGAATGCATGTGTCTTTTGCGCTTTTGACTGCGTAGAACTATTGCTTTATCCTTGTGCGTGGGCAGAGCTCTACGACTGCAGGCGTGGGATTGCTATTTGTTTCAAACGTGGATGCCTGTTCCTACTATTGGCACCCCTGCACCTTCCTTATCTCATGTGTTTAGTCTCTCACGTTGTAATCTCTTGGCGTGAGTCTTACCTTTGCTGGTAGCTCCACTCTGTTTGGTGTGATCCTGTGGGTGCCTTCTTTGCTAGCCGGCTTATTACATATGTTTGCATTGGCGTGGTCTTGTTCATCGCTGGGGTTTCTTCTATTCTTTGCTTCTATTTTTGATGCGTCTCCTCTCAATGCCTTGTGTGGGGTTTCCACGCCTTTTACATACCGCAGCTTGCTTGATGATAGTCGATCAATAACAACAACCCTTACTCTGCTGAAAACGTCTTTTGCTAAATGTGGGTGTGAGAAAGTCTGCAAGCTAGGGCACTTACAAAGACGTGAATCATTTAAGTACTATATGTGGCACTCCCTCATAGCGGCAGATTTCCTTTCAACGTGGACTTGTATTTTAAAACTATGGCTTCTTGCTTGGATAACGCTATGAACAACTTCCTCATTTGATATGACTGCTTGGATTTGGGTGCATTTCCTTGCAATTGGATGCTCTCCCTGTATGTTGATTCTTCCCACGCAATGACATGCTTTGGACATAAATGAGATACCAAGCCTTGTTGGTGATAGTGAATCGGAGCAGCAAAACAATTTTGTGCAAAAGCACAATCATTTCCCACAGCTCCAAATCTATTTACATTGATTCTACAAGTATGGAATGCCCTTCAAATGTGGATTTGTTCCTTCATTCACCATTGATTTTGATCTGAGATTCCAACCTTGGGGACCCCTTTGTTAGAAACCTTGCGTAGTCAAATTGGTTATCCTTAGTGCCACACACATATGTGTAAATAGCCATGTTATAACCTCTCTGCATTCTTATGATTTGAAGAAAACTAAAAATCATTTAAAGGAAAGACCCACCTCTTTACAAGTATGATTGCAGTCCTTGCCATACTCAGTGAACTCAGATGGTGGCAATGAAAATGATAAAAAAATTAAAACCAATTAAAATCTTTATCATTTTTTTCATGAAATCTTCGTCTTGCACACAATCCTTATCAGCCTGATGGAATCAGTCAGACTTGGCTAAAATCTTCGTTTTCAAACATTTGAAAAGCTTAACTGCTTTATTGCTCATCTTAGACTGATTAAAATCAACTTTGATCACAGATTGACCATTAGAAACTCATTTTATCACTTTCAATCCAACTGTCATTTTTGTGCCAAGGGGTCCATTGACTGCCCTTAAAAACTGACTTGAACCTCTGACCAAGCCCTGAAAACTGGAGCACTAATTCTCTGTTCCGCACCCTTCTACCCCGTCGGATCTTGTCTCATGACAAATTCTCAGTCAAAAGATATTTGCTGACAAAGTTGACCACTTAAAACATCTGCAGAAAACATGTCAGAAAGCAACAAACTGGGCTCGAAATTGGCCTTGGAAACTGGACAGACGGATACTTGGGAAGACGAGAACTGGGGTACTGATTCTCTGTCATGAGGACATTATGGATTTGGGATTTGGGCTCATGACGAATCACGGGGCGCGAATGGCGATCAGTCAAAGTGGGCTACTCAAAATTTTTGCAACTAGGAACACTGCCAGAAAACATTTTTTGCGAATGGAAAGGACCTGCAAAAGTGTGCAAATGGATTCGTCATGACTTGCAAACTAACACACCTGGAGTATTTTCGGAGGAAAACACAGTGGTAGAATCCATTCGATCTCACCAATCATGGATTAGGAGTTATAACGCCATGAACAAGGGTTCCAATCAATCTGCAAATGCTGACACCAGTAAAAGTTAGAAATTCCATTTGGAATCACGTTTGAAAACTGATCAAACGGATTCGTTAAGGGCTAAAACTTGAAACATGACAAGTATCTGACGTCTACAATGCAACACAAAAGGAATTTCAACATTTGGGTCAACTGGTCAAAAGTTACAACACGTCAAACAGGGATTTCCCAGAATTTTGAATATTTTGCAAAAAATGAAAACAGTAACTGACCAACTTCGAGGGATTCAAAACCTAGTCAAACGGACTCGAAATGACTCAAAATCTAAAACATAGGTTCTTAAGTATGGATACTAGACATTCTCAAAATGGAAAGTCAAGACACATTTTTGGGTGTGAGATATTCATTTACAAACAAAACCTCTTGTCGTTGTTCGACACTTAGATGAAAATGCAAAATTGATACTAGCTCAAAACAGGACTTTGCCAAATGACTCAGAAACTCAATTTAACTTCATGAAACGCTTAGGCATGCTGAATGAAAGGTGCTAGAAGCATTAAACACCTTAGGGGTCTCAAATGGATAGCCAGGTACAACCAGGCACATATGCATATTAAAAGCATTTAAGGGCTTGATTTTTTCAATGGTGCTCAAAATCGAGAAGGCAATTTTGAGCGCCAACAGGTCTCCCAAGTGATTCAACTAGCTCTTTGTCTAGGACATGTATAGTGCACAAAAAACATTATGGTGTATGAATGACAACACAATGTACTAGCATCCTTTATCGATAAAAAATAGGGACTGCCACATAGAAATATAGAAAAATCTACACAACAATGTAAACATGGGAAATTAAGAAATATAGCTAATCGGCTGATTGAAATGACTAAAATGAAAGTGATAAATATAACTAAAAGACCAAAATGATAAGGGAAAATATTAGAGATTGCCATTGTATCAAATTAATTACAAAAAAATCTAAATAGCTTCTTCACTTGTACCTAAACATAAAAGAGTAAAGAAATATGGCCAGCATTGTATATGGGTTTGCTTTGGTTAAAACCCTATTTTGATGTTCCTAGTTTTACATAAACCAAAGAAAAATATATTTACAATAAGCATGAAATGGAAGAATGGATAAAATTCTTAGACAATATACTCAATAACCTTAGAGAGTTACCACTCCTTAAACACATAAGTTAAGTTGCATGTTGGTGTCCAAAATAACAATGACTTCTAGTATGATAACAATAAGATAGAAAAATATCACTATAATAAATAAAATGTTGGATAATCGAGTATATAAGACCAAGTTAGAGTGTTGGTGTCTTAATGAGCTAAATAATGTAAGAATAGAGTGAATAGAGGTCAAATATTTGAACTTGAGGTAAAATGAAGAGGTTTTGGAAAAAGTGGATGGACTCTAAGGTTGGAATAGGTTAGCAAAAGCATTATGCTACCAAGTGCAGATAGTCAAAATTGGTTCACAAATGTGGTGCGACTTTAACATTATGATCAAAATAATGTTTTGCAAAACCCTAATTAATCTTCTATGTTGTGCATATGGTATTTATCATATGTCAACATTGCATCATTTTTCAATAATTAAACATTAATTTTTTTTTAACTAATTACTAATGTTCATCTTCAATTCACAACGTAATTCTATTGGTTTAACCTAATCAACCATAAAAATTTATGCTTCTAGATTCAATTGTGTGATTATTTTTGCATCAACATTTTGGATCACACTTTGTGATCCATCATCAAGATAATAGAAAGAGGGCATCATGAGAAAGTAAGAGAAGTAAAAGACCTCTTACTTTCTCGTGATGCTCTCTTTCTCTTATCCTGATGATGGATCATAGAGTGTGATCTGATGCATTGATGCAAAAGTAATCACATAATCGAATATAGAAGCATAAAAATAAAAGACTAGATAAATATGTTCGGTATTGTATATGGGTTTGCTTTGGTTAAAACCCTATTTCGATGTTCCTAGTTTTACATAAACCCAAGACAAATGTATTTACAATAAGCATGAAATGGTTGAATAGATAACATACTTAGACAATATACTCAATAAGCTTAGAGAGTTACCACCACTTAAGCACACAAGTTGAGTTGCATGATGGTGTCATATGGTGTCCCGAATAACAACGGCTTAGTATGATAAAAATAAGATAGAAAAATATCACTATAATAAATAAAATGGTGGATAATCAAGTGTACAAGACCAAGTTAGAGTGTTGGTGTCTAAATGAGCTAAATCATGTAAGAATGGAGTGAATAGAGTTCAAATATTTGAACTCGAGGTAAAATGAAGAGGTTTTCGAAAAAGTGGATGGACTCTAAGGTTGGAGTAGGTTAGAAAAAGCATTATGCTGGTCAAGTGTAGATATTCAAAATTGATTCACAAATGTGGTGCCACTTTAACATTGAGATCAAAATAATGTTTTATAAAACCCCAATTATTCCTCTATGTTGTGCATATGGTATTTATCATATGTCAACATTGCATCATTTTTTAATAATTAAACATTGATTTTGTAAATAAATTACTAATGTTCATCTCCAATTCACAATGTAATTCTATTGGTTTAACATTATCAACCACCAAATTTTATGCTTTAGGCTTCAATTGTTTGATTGTTTTTGTATTGATATTTCACATCACACTTTGTGATCCATCATCAAGATAAGAGAAGAGAGCATCATGAAAAAGTAAGAGAAGTAGAAGACCTCTAACTTTCTTGTGATGCTCTCTTTCTCTTATCCTAATGATAGATCACAGAGCATAATTTGAAACCTCGATGCAAAAATAATCACAAAATCGAATCTAGAAGCATAAAATTTGACAATTTCATATAAATTTAGATTTTTGGATTTTGAAAATTTGGATTGCATAATCCAGAAAAATTTGTACCTTTAGAGTTTAAATTGGGATTCCAAGATCAAAATTTGTTTTGAACCTTTTAGTCTTTGTAATGTGGGATATAGAGATGCATATGGATTTTTTACTATATCTAAAAACTAATAGGGAAATAAGTATTAAAATGGGTGTAGAAGTGTAATATGAAAATTATGAAGTATGCAAACTTTGACTTTATAAGCAAGAATAAAATAGGTGAAATTTGGCAAAATATTTAATTCATATTTAAATTCAAGGTTTTTCATTAAGGTAACATTGATCTCAAACCTACAAGATTGTGTAGAATTTGATAATGAACAAATTCATAGATCCCTGGATATCCTGCATACAAACAACTTGTTACGCCAGAGAGAGCGAGAGAGCGAGAGAGAGAGAGAGAGAGAGAGAGAGAGAGAGAGAGAGAGAGAGAGAGAGAGAGAGAAGGGTTTGCTCAATAAACAAGAAGATCAAATTTACTTGTGCAAAACTGAATGAATGAATTTACAATTGATCAATCCTTATGAAGGAGATCAAAACCCTAAGAGGTAAATGACATTTAATAATTACTAATTAATTATTAATTGGAAATGCAAGGTGCATAAAGTGAAATCTTATGAAGGGAGAAAAGGTAATTTAATGAATTAAATTAAATTAACCTTTTTCTCTAACAGATTGACCTAGGGGAATATTACCATCAAGGTTTGGAATGAACATCAAAACATAATGTGATATTGCTATCAAGATTCAATTGTGTAGTTTTTTAGTCAAACTTAATGACTTGTGTTACATGCTCATAGAGGTTCACAGGAACTCATCTCTCATGAGAATGAAATAAACACTTGGCACTCATTGCATCTAGGTGATGTTCACATAGATGAAGCATCAGGGTGCAGTGAGCACTAAGTGTTCCTTTCATCCCATGAGAGATGGGTTCCTTTTGAACCACTTCTCGTAAAATATGAGCTAACAAGTTTGACTCAAAAACCACACAATTGAATCCCTATACCAATATCACAATTTGACTTGTAAAGAATATCTCATATTCATCCATTTAAACATAATGATTGGTAATAGACATATGAATTCATTTGTAAATGTGAATATAATAGTAACACAAAATTGATAAAAAGATCTAAATAAAATGAAATAGAATTCATAAAAGATTACAAAATACCACAAACTTCATATAAGATTGTCTTTAGATATGTACTGCTAAATGCTTTGAACCTTTTATTCTTTAAAATGTGGGATATAGAGATGCATATGGATTTTTGACTATATCTTAAAAAAATAGGGAAATGAGTTAAAATGGGTATAGAAGCGTAAGATGGAAATTATGAAGTATGCAAACTTTTACTTTATAAGTGAGAATAAATTAGGTGAAATTTGGCAAAAGATTAATTTTAAAATTAAAGTTGGGGTCTTTCATTGATGTAGCATTGGTCTCAAACCTACAAGATTGGCCTAAGTGAATGTTAAAATCAAGGTAGGAATGAACATCAAAAAATAATGTCATATTGCTATCAAATTCAGCTGTGTAGTTTTTTAGTCAAACTTAATGACTTGTGTTATATGAGTAGAGGTTCATATGAACCCATCTCTCGTGATAATGAAATGGACACTTAGCACTCATTGTATCTAGGTGATGTTCACATAGATGAAGCATTAGGGTGCAGTGAGCACTAAGTGTTTCATTCATCTCATGAGAGATGGGTTCTTATGAACCACTGCTCATGAAATATGAGTTGACAAGTTTGACTAAAAAACCACAATTAATCCCTATACCAATATCACAATTTGACTTGTAAAAAATATCTGATATTCATCCATTTAAACATAATGATTGGTAATAGACGTGATAAATAATAAATATATTAAAACATTTGACACATAAAAATTGATAAAAAGATCTATAAAAAAAATTGAAATAGAATTCGTAAAAGATTACAAAATACTACAAACTCCATATAAGATTGTCTTTAGATATGTACTACTACTAAATGATTCAACCTTTATATGAATAATGACATTTACACCTATGAATGATGATATGTACACTTACTAATAAACACATCCATACTAGCTAATAATAAAACTAAACATCTACACAAATAAGATTAAGGTTATTAAACTACATATACATAACCTTTTTGTACGAAAAAGTCTCAATAATTCACAAAACTTTTGACTCTTCCAAAACGGGAGGATTGTTTAGAATTTATTGTGAGTCTTGAAAGAGACCATGAGTCCACTTTGGAGCATAATCAAATCCTTTCCATTAAAAAAACATGAACTAAAGCTTTAGTCAATACTACTAATGTCTTGGAATCCAATAAATGGGCCAGCCCTTGATAGGATGGATGGTTTTGAGTGCTTTCTAGCACATTTATGCCTCATATTTCCATAGCTTCCATGTGACATCTTTCAATGTTTGATCTTTGAATAGGTGATCTCCATGGCCCCCACAAGGCATTGAATGGTGTGGTGGAAAGACAAGGTTGGTACTCTATAATGGGGCACACCATGGAAGATGTGCTCTTTCCTAGGGCACAACCATGTCACCATGTCCAAACCCATGATGGGGACTCCTAGACAATGTGAGGGAGACCTAGTCAAAGCCAAGGAGCAATAATAGTATTAAGTGATGAATGCCCATGTAGTGCCATTATGAGGTAGGAGTAAGTACCTAGTGGAAACAATAAGAGGAAAAAGGCAGGCTTCCACTAGGTAATATCATTAAAAGGTGTTCCCCCACACATGACGGGGGAAGGGGACATACAAATATATTGGCCATTGCTCTTGGACGGTGGAATTATTTTATTTTTTTCAGTTTATTTTATTTTATTATTTTATTATATTTAGTTTGGGCAGAGGAGAAAGCAGAGGCGCCTGCGCAGGCGGCAGCAGCTGTCACGGGTGATCGTACGTGTGAGCGTGGGCCCCACCACCTCCGCCATGGTAACAAGTATTTTTTTCTTTTTCATTTTTTCCTTTTTAACTCCGTGTGCTCGCACGTGTGAGAAAACGTGGGCCCCACGAACGCCGCAATGCACGCGGCCACTCTCGCACGTGCGACCGGCCCGAGTCCTGCCAGCTGTCACAATTAAACCGAGCGCTCTGACATGGTGGTAACCGTGCACCAACCCGGGTAAGAGGCCTCTGGTAAACTTTTTCTCCACGCAAGCAAATAAATGGAACGTTTCAGATAAAAAAATTTCACTTTAATTTTAATTACCCGTTTTGGATGACTGGAATTGTGGGCCCCACTGTATTTCACGGCAGTCGCCAGAAATAAGTTTGACGGTCAATGAGAAATTTGTACGTTTGTTTTTATTTTATTTTTAAATGAACCCGGATTCGAACTCGTGACCCACCTGCCGAGCCCTGGAAAGCAAATTAAGACGCCGCTCTTTATTATTATTATTATTATTCTATAAATTGATTTATTTTATATTTTATATTTTCCTTAATTATTTGATATTGAGTTTTGGGGAGGTCCGTGATTCCTGCGTTTTGATGCTGAAAGGTGCTAAAGTAATTTAGAATATATTTTTTAAAAATATTAAATGATTTAAATATGTATTTTTTATTATAATATAAAATGTAAATAGGTTGAAAAATTAAATGGGTATTGTGAGCGTGATAGTTAAGTTGTGTGGTGTTTTTGTGATCAAGGTTCACACTTGTTGAGAATCTTTCAATGACTTCTCCATTTGTGACTTCATTCATTCACAGCTTAGTTCAAAGGGATTTGAGTACTTAAAAAATAAAAAGATTGTATTTCATCAAATTAAAATATTTTTGTCTTTTATATTTATGTTAATCTTTTTAGTTTTATTATTTTGAACAAATATGTATGACACTAAGGAAATATTTTCGAGATTAATTTAATTGAATGCATGTTTTTCATGTTTGTTTGTCAACCCTAAAAGATTTCCACAATCCATCATATAGAGAAACTTGTACACAATCAAATCTAAAATATGTTATCTCTATGTTAGTTTCATTCATTAAGGCTTTTTAGAATTAAGTAAAAAATAAATCTATTTTTATTATATAAGAATATTATCAAAAAAAAAAAAGATTAAATATGTTGTAAATACAAATTGTCTATTTTATTTATAGTTTACTTATTGTTTTGTATCATTCAAACAAATATTTATAAGATTAAGCAACCATTTTTCACAATTATTTTATTAACATACATGTTTATTATTTTTGTTGTATTATTTTTTTGGAATTACATATTATGAAAGCACATGTAATAAGGAAAATAGCAGTTCCTCTGATAAAGGAAAATACTAAGATAATAGCATCATGTAAGTAGCAAGTATAAGCATGATATCATAAGATATAAGACACAAGTGTGATAACTATTAGATGATATGTAAATGCTATTAAAATGTAATTGCAACCAAAAGAAGGAAGGTAACTAAATACTAGACTTTCTTTTACAAAAATACATCGCAATGCTCTTAATAGGTTTACTAAGGTCATTATACACTCAATAAGCCATATTCGAAGACTAACTCAAGAAACATAAAGCTAAACAAAAGAAAATGCAATAAGCTACAAATTTCTGAACAATAATAAGAAAGAAATGCAGACAAGAGAAAATATGCCCTAACCCTTTTAAGATAAATTCAATCTACAAATCAAACTCAATGTATGCTTCAATAAAAGATTGTAATACAATCACACAACATTAGTGTTGGAAATAATCAAGACTAACAAGGTTACTGAGAGGAGAGGGGTGAATCAGTAACTCTAAAACTTTAATTCAATTTCTGCATAATAATATTTTTACCATTCATCCATCTAATCTACTGTATGTATGAAAAGATAAACATCTATAACACATGAACACACAGATTTGGTGACCCAAAAACCTTCCAATTAGAAAGTAAAACTGGGGTGGGGATGATACCCACAAAACTTCAATACTGCAGTATAAAGTTGGCCGATTAAGGCTTATAATGATCACTTCTGATGATCTGCCCTGTTAGGAGCAAATAGGATTGCTAGATCCACCTTGTTAAAGGATTTGCAAACATACAATGAAGTATGCACTCTGTTACGAAATTTACAAAAGACTGTTAAGTCTACCTGGTTAAAGGATTTAGAAAACTGATTCACCAGTTAGGATGAAGCAGTGAATCTGATTACAATTGATTGCTGATAAGATCCTTGTGCTCTGATCACCTGATGTGACAAATATATCTTTTCTGCATCAATGTTGACCATGCTGTATTCTTCTGTTCTGCTGGTGATTCGCTTTCCCTTTTCTCAAAATATTGCAACATACCACAACCAACTATATTTCTTTTCTTTTTTTCTAATTTAGCATCTTATTGTTTCAAATGATATATACCATTCCAATATTTACACTAGCAAGGTCGGCCAAAACACAAGTGAACAAACATTACTGAGTCGGCCAGGTGGTAGAAAACTTGGGTTCCATAAATTGACTTGATGACCTTTTGACACTCGACATCCACTACAATACACTGCATCATCATGCACTCGGTAAGAGTAGAGACACGGTCCATACTAATCATTTTAAGTAGCTTGGAACTCGGTAACCATTGGTGACTCGGTGAATATTATGTCACTCGGTAAAAACTGAATCCATTGATAACCTTCTTTACTTGGTAAATATTGATTCCCTTGTTTACTCGGTAAACACTGATTCCTTCATTTACCTTGTTTACTCGATAAACACTGATTCCTCGGAGAACACTGTTCTGCTCGGTAACCACTAACTGCTCAGAGAACACTGTTCTACTCGATAACCATTAACTGCTCGGAGAACAATGTTATGCTCAGTAACCACTAACTGCTCGGAGAACACTGTTCTGCTCAGTAACCATTAACTGCTCGGTATCAACTGTTCTGCTCGGTGTGAACTATAGACTAGGTGATGAGCTCGGTAAGCATTCAGAATCGAATAAGTGTTGTGACTAATGACAAATATATCATAATTCCAACAATTAGCTCCTGGAGTCAAACATGTTCACCACTAGAATTGTCGTTCTACCAAAAGATTGGTTCGTCAAGAAGCTCTTGCACATCTCACTATTAACTAGTTAAACATGATCCACCTAGTCCACCATGTAACTCACCTCGTATATGCTCTTACATTGTCATAGACTCCCTTATAATATCATAGATGCTCTTACACATCTTATACATGTCAAAATTGTCAAGTAGTTTAGTTTGTCATCCTAAGAAATCTCTAGAATCCTTCTAGTTGGGTAGCCTTTTCCATATGGCCCAATATTTATAGCACTTAATTATATTGAATAAATGCAATGACTTTTAGATTTTCAAGGCATACAACACCTAATCCTAATTGATCAACTGATATTGCAAATCAAGTCTAGATTTTTAGTTTTTCTTGAGATGACATTTGGCTAGGATAAGTGGATTTGAAAACTGTATGCAAAACTGTGCCAAGTTGCATCTAGTCAATGCATAAAAGACAATCTAATTAAAGTGGTCTCAAAACATAAGGGTAAATGTTTAACTTGATGTACATGTAAACTACTATATTAGAATGCATGTCAAAGTAAAATAGATAGTAGACATGAAAAAATAAAATTTAGAGATAGAACTAATACAAATTCAAACATCAATTATAATATGGGCTCTTCACAGTGAGTGACCTACACCAAAAACTTGCCAAAGAGAAAATTCACATAATGAGAAACATTTATCTCACATTTAAAATGGGAAGTATCTACAACTTACCTAATATATTCAAGCTTATCCAAAAGTAGTTTGAACTTGACTACGAAAGGACAACGCCAAAAGATTGAAGGTTCCCTTCAACGTGCTAACGATTTTGATTACTAATGAATAACTTGCAAAAAAATTAAAAATTAGTACCATAAATACCACCCTCCAATTGACTAAATCCATTTGTTGTAACCAATTTAAAGTAAGGAGAAAACATTATTACTATGATAAACATATAAATTTGATTGCATCCAATTGTCAAAGCCAATTTCATGATTGGATGGGTTGTGGAGTTCTGTCTTTTCCATGAATATCCTAATCCAAATGATGTCTTGTCCATGAATTGGATGAAATAACCATCATGTCAACCCCTACATTGATCCACCGCTCAAATCACCAAAAAAAAATTATTAGAATTTCATTTCTAATTTGACCTCAAATTTAAATATAGTATTCTAAAGTTGTGTAATCAAAAATCTCGAGGCCTACATTGCTTATGGTCCTTAAACCTCTTCTCCTCATATATCATAATTAGGATAGCTTTATTGTGTCTTCAAAAAGAATATCTTATAGTATAAAACATAAATAATTTGAAAGAACCAAAAAAATTTCCACTTAAAAGACATGTGAGTTCAAAAGTAGAAGATATTAAATACAATAATTATAGTATGCATAGATCAATAATTGGTCATTATATTATTCTTAAGAAAAAATTATAAGTTATAATTAAGCCGATAGGCTTCTCCTATGGAGCAACGCTCCAAATTAAATGCATTGACTATCTCACGCACAGTTAGCTGTCTCACGGGAAAATAAATAAAATCTTGTGGCGGTATAGAAATATCTGTTTGATCATTGCAGATTCCTAGATTTTAGCAGATGGTTTATGATGCCCTTTGCATCATAAGCTCAATATTCCAACTCTATTTAGTCATTGCATTCAGGCTAAAGAATAGATGGCTAAGAATAACTTGGGATCAAATCATTCTTTACGGAAATCTCGCAGTTAAGGGATTGTTATGTGCTAAAAGAAATAACCAATTGTTCACTGAGATAGTTATGTATGAGAATCATTATGAATCACACCAATGTGACTCCCCACAATTTCCTTCATATAGATTTTTCATAGAGTCCACACGCCAAAAAATATTAATGAAGTGACAAAGATTTCTTAAGTGTTGCAGTGAATTAAAGGACACCTAGTATGAATTATAACTAGCATAGTATAAAGTTTGGCCTCCTTTAGCACTCTACTCATTGTTAATCCTGGAAGGCATTTGGGGGGGGGCTCAGATGCTTTTTCTTCCAATTTTTCTATGGTTGCTATGATTTATGTATGTTTTACATTATGAAGATTTTACTTATTGTGTGATTGAGAGCCTATTTGTGATTTTTGAGAATTTATTATAGCTGTGTGCGGTGGAGATCTCTTGTGGGTACTGCTAACACACACACACACACACACACACACACATTTCAAATTCTTTGAAATATTCTATGCAGGTAGGTATTATGATATATGTATGTTTCGAATTTCAAAATACATCTTTTTAATTCTAAAATATATTTGTTTAGGGGTGGGGATGCTAGTGGGTATTGTATGTTTCAAATCTTAAATTTTGTTGGGGTGAAATTGGAGTTTCCTATGCATTTTCGAGGACATGCTCTGGTTGAATTTTCTTGGAGATCGGTCATGTGTGTTGTGATATTTGTATGTTTCGACTTAGAAATGCATTTTATTGGGGTGATTTTGGAGTTATGTCTCCTTCTTAAGATTATATTGTTGTTATTTTTTTCTCTGACGATCTGTTGTGGGTAATGTGATTTATTCATGCTTGAAATTCAAAATGCATTATTTTTCGGAAGATTTTGATTTATTCAACTCACTTTTTAATGGGTATTGCTAGCTCTCTCTCAATGTGCATCAAATGTTAAATGCAATTTATTTTGCATATGTGGAGTTTCTTATCCTGTTCTTCTTACTGATTTTAGTCATCTTTGGGGGAGATCTGTTGTGTGCTTTTAATTTCTCTAAGGTTTAGTTTGAAAGTGAGATTTTAAGGTCATTTTGGAGTTTCTTATCCTCTTTTGAAGGGTTTTATAGCTTTCTTCTGATTGAGATCTTTTATGGGTATTTGATTTATGTATGTTCTGAGTTATTGATGCAGTTCAGAGCTATATCCAAAATGAAGACAATAGTCGAAGACAATCTAGAGCCCACTCCATGGCACCCATTTCCAGCAAAGATATTTCCATCAAATGGCGAGTATATGCGAGCTTCACAAATTTTTCAGTGCTCCTACCTGACCTGTGCTTCACCCCTGAGGTTAATTTGCTCGTACATGAATAAGAATGAGCTGTTGTGAATTAAAGGACACCCAATATGAATTATAACTAGCATAGTACAAAGTTTGGTCTCCTTCAACACTCTACTCATTGTTAATCCAACACTGTGACAGCTATGAATCTAGGCTGTCAATGATTAATTGTGCCAACCTAGTGGCATTTTCGGATTGACCAGAGAATAGTGATATTGCATTTCAAAAAAATTAATCACCGAGTCAAGCTTGCTTTATAATTAATGTGTTGCCAAAGTATAAATAGAACCCATCGTAGTAATACGATACATCAATTCTTTTGAATTTCTACTGAAAGGAAAGGAAAATTAAAAACCAATGGCATGCATTAAAATCTTCTCTATCCTACCATTTTGTTTGGCCTTGGCAGATTTGTTTATGAAATGCACTCAAATTTTCTCTGTTTCCATCGATGAATTTTGTGAATACGAGATAATGTCACGTCCGTGGATTCGATCTGGGAACCAGAAAGCCAAATCCAGTTAATTAGCGTTTGTAGCTTGCTTTCATTCAAAATGTGTAGGTGAAACTCTTTTAGTCTTCCTGAGTCATTTTAATTGGATTACTTCTTAATAGATACAACCTCAATCTCAATGATATTAAGGAAGCCAAATTTGTTTAGGAAACTATTACATAACAAAATCAGAAAAATGTGCACAAAAGCTTGAAGAAGATTTGTACTAAAAGAACTACTACCAGAGGTGGTGTTTACTCTCTACGTATGTTACATGTGTCATGTATTTTGCATTCAAGTATGAAGCCTTGAGTGACGTGGACAACGAAATTTTGAATAGCAACAGTATAACTAGCTCCCCCTATAGAGACCCAGCATTGGATCAGAAGCTCTTCATTGCCTTTTAATACGCTTGCAATCATAGGTATTTATGTACTTCATTTCAATGTTTTGCTTTCAATGGGAAGTTACTGATCTGGTTTTGAATCGACTTTCTTGTTGTAGTTCTGACAGTTTGACGATGCTTATGCGTAACTATTTTTCTTCGTAATTATTTTTCAACTCTGCCTGCTGCTACTGTAACCAGCCAACACTCTATCACCTTACCGTGGACAGTTGTGTTCTTGCTATTATATGTTCATTTCTTAGCTGTGACTTCTCGAGGTCTTTGATCCAATCTCAAAGCAAATAAAAGTATTTAATTAAATTCACAGCTATTATTTTCAGATTCAGACATTTTGTGCAAATCTTGAATATATTTAAGTCCATCCACGTACTAGACTTTTGCTTGCGCCTCCTTCGCTCTTCATAATTTTGTTCAATTTCGAAGCTCATTGTTTCTTGTATTGTCCTACTATTAATAAGCGATAAAATTTTTTGAAACGTTTTTTATCAATGGCAAAATATATGTTCTTCGATACACTTGCATAAGTTTATTTCCCTACTACCTGCAAATTCAATTTTGAGACAACGATATTAATTTAGGGGATGATTTTCATCTTTTTTCCATTTCAAATTGCTTTCCTCTTTTAATTCAGTTAAGTATTGAAGTTGTCTTTAAAATCAGAATTGCCCACTTATACTATGAAATTTTGTTTCTTTAATACATACCTGTGATCCATAAAAAAAACACTGTAATGAAGGCATGTGCTCCTGCAAGCCAACTTTCAGGCAAATATGATTAATTTCAGTGGAAAAAAAATCTCTTTTACACACTGCAGAGTACATGAGAACATGTTCTAGTCATTCTGGACATGTAGAAAAGAGAAGAATGTGTTATACAACTAATTAGATTTTGTAGGGAGCAAAAGATTGTTGTAACCATTATAGATATGGCAAAGGATTGTAAAATAGCCATCTACCATAGGTCGAATATCAATATTAGTAATAAATACACAAACAAATAACAAATTTGTGTTTTAAACAATTTGAAACTTGGGCCTCTAAAGAGGAATACATGTAGAGTGGATGTACCATCAAATTTGGCACACTTACTTTTACTTACATGCAATGTTTCTATCAAATATTATGCATGTTTCAAATGACAATATATAATTATATTGTTAACTACTATTTAGCTTCACAAATACCTTTGTTTTTAAGCATTTTTATCAAACATTATCCATGCTTCTAATGACAATTTACAATTATATTATAAACTTTTATTTTGCTTCTAAAATACCATTGTTGTAAAGCACATTTGGACCACCGTAAACATTATACTCTCTTGACAAATAATGCTTATATATCATAAGAAAAATATGTTTAACTCTTTACTAATCTATGCAAAAATACTCTATTGACTTATCTCTTGAACCTCTCTCACGTACAAGTGCTAGTATATAAGTAGTTGATGAAGTGTTTCAAGTTTAGAATAGAATGATACTAACTCCAAGTAAGGCAACGATTTGACAATTCTAGAATAATTAAGCCATAGCAATAAATGTAGATTTGCTAATCATTGAACCCAATGCATAGCAATGAATGTAGATTTGTTGATCATTGAACCCAATGCTATTTAGTGACAAATATGAATTGATATAAGGGCAAATTTGTATAGTAGTATTCAACAGAATCCGAGGATAAGTTAACTATGCGTGCACATATTATTTGTGTAATAAATAGGTTATGAAAATTTATGCGTTGAAAATGCAGACAGGAGTGTGCCTACAACCCAAAGCAAACTTGGGTCACGAATGTTATATTCTGCTGTAAGGAAATGTTCTCGCAGAGTTCGAATATAATATTTTCAAAATGAACGAAGATTTGCATTAAATTTTATTATCAATGCTGTATTTTACAATGTTTAAATCAAACTGAATCGTATAATAGATTAATTAATTTAAAACCTTATAAATACATTTATTATATTATATGCATGGATCAATAATTGTAATAGATCATTTTATTATGAACGTTATTTTTAATTGATAATTGAAAAAGCATCTTACTATATGATTAAATATAGATATAAATAATTGTTATTATCCACTGAGATTATTTAAATTTTGATATGGTCAAACAAACTAAACAAACAAACGGAACTGCAAGCATGCACACCCATCCCCAACATGACAGTGACGCGCGTGGGTTGGATGATGGATCACGTTAAGCTGCTTTTTTTATTAAATTAAATTTAAAATTAGACAACCACGTGTTGACCAAATTGATAAAATGACAAATGAAACTGTAAAAAAAGGCTTTGAACGGACAAATGAAACATTCCACGCAGAAAACACTAATTGCAAGAGGAAAAAATTAAGATTCTATTACCCAGCTAGGTGGGAACAAGAAAAATGTAAAATAATCTGGACAACTCTATACATTGCAACGGAACATGAACAGGAACAGGCACATCAAGCCCGTAAATAAATTTAGGCAAGACAGGTAAAAGTTGCAGCACCATTATATGCTTTAAGCTTTATGCTTCGCTTCATTTGCAAACCTCTTCTCCAATTCCACATTAATAAAGACAATGCCGGATTCCGTTGGCCTTAAAAATCATCATCTGCACTACACATTTATATAAAGAGCTATACCTATCCCAAAGGGCCGCCGCCAATAATTATCCTGCACAAGAACACCATTCGAAAAAGGTCTTAAATTTTCGCTGCAAAACAAATTAGAAGAGGAGAATTAAGTGCAGATAATAATCTTCTGTAAGAACAGAGAACTTTATCCATTTATAAATTCAAATGTTAAATACATCAAGGAAAACACCCGTAAAAACTAAAAACCAACCATTGCCACAAAAACACATCTCTATCTTACGAAATGATAAAATAAATGCAAGGATAAAGAATCAGAATTGCTGATCAGTCCAGAAACCTACAGTTTAGTTCTAAGGAAGCAACAAGAGGAGACAACCATACACCATTTGGCAAGAGGGATATAAAAAAAATATAGAGTCAATGACTGATCTATAACTCAAGATTGAAGATTTCTACACTGTTGTGTTTCTTAACAAAGATTGTGTAAATTTTTTACACGCGAGAAAAAAACCCTTTAACAATCTCATTTCAGAAAATCCCTCATACCCGAAGTACCAATAAAATTCAAAATAAAAACATTGGAGACAACACTACATTTTAATTGCTGTGGACTGTTGAAATCTAATCTTTTAAATAAGATTGAAAATTTCCCGAGGAACTAAGAAATTGAAACTGCATCTAGAAGTGCAAAAATCGATAGAAAATCATTTTACTAAAGAAGAAACCAGTTGATTGAGTGTGTGACATTTATAAGAATGCTTCAAGGAAAAAAATCATACAGTGTGAATCTAGCAGCATTCTTAACAAGGAACAGCTGCAACTCGAATTTTAATATTGGATCGAGTGAGATTTCATAGACGAGTTAAATCAGAGCTTAAGCAGGTTGTTTGAATGTATTATGATTATCCCTGTTCAAAGAACGTCTACAACATAAAAGAGAGAAACAGCAAACAAAGGACTGGTTAAAATACAGCAGCAGACAACACTATAATTTACCCGCAGCCACAAACACAAAGTATTGAACAGCAGTACCCTGTCCAGCATAACAATAAAATACAACAAAATCGTGCAAAGTAATCAACAACAATAAATCAAAGAAATTTAACTTTCACCATAAGCATTAGCATCATCCTCTGTCGAACAAAATGACAGTTAACAGAGATATTCTTACCTCAAGTAGGGCGATCAGGTTGACCTCTGTCTGGAGTTGCCGAGCGTCAATTCGAGGTCATCAGACGCAATCTCTCCGCCGCACTCTTCATGAATCCTTTCGCCCTCCCACGGCTTCACAGGAACGGCGTTACCACACTCGAACTGGAAATCATCGGATCCTGACCCCGATCCAGCCAAGCCCTCGGTCACGTGAATAGCCCCGGGATGGGACGGCGACGACCTGCCGCTCTGGACAGGGGTCCACAGTCGGCTAGAGGAAGAAGATTCCGGCTGCTGCTGTTGCTGACGGATTCCAAAGAAAGGATTAATGGCGGCGGCAGGTACTGTTTGCTGGTGCTCCGCTCCGGCTAGGGTATGTTCAAGTCGCGCAGCGGGGCTGAGGAGGCTGAAGGTCGGAGAAGACGGTCCCATGGCGGCTGCAGGGACACGGACGCCGCCCACCCAGCGGCCTTTACTGGCAGTCAGGTCGAGAGCTTCAGGAACGACGACATGGCGTCTGACAGGGCTGGCCGGAGCAGAGGCTGCCATGAAAGCGTACTGCGATGACCAGCCGCTTATGGAGAAAGTCCCTTCGGAGGGCGCCATTACTTGGTCAGCGGCGACGGAGGAGGACGAGCTTTTGACGAAGGAATCCCAGTCTGGCTTCACGCGAGAGCCACGGCCAGTGGGGGAGCTGAGCGGAGGTGTGACGGGGGCGCTGCTGGAGCCGCCCAGGCGGAGAGGCGGCAGACCGCGTTGAGCATTGGAGATCACAGCGGTGCCATTGTTAGGGTTATTGAGGTTTTTCAGCCACGGGATCAGGTAGCTTCCGCCGCCGGCTGCTGCGTCGGCGTAGGAGGGGCCGGGGCTGGGGAATGAAGAAGAGGAGGGACTGGCGTGGTATGAAGGCGCCGGGCTGGGGAAAGAAGAAGAGGCGGGAGAAGTGTGGTATGAAGCGGCCGGGCTCGGATGGTACGAGCTGCACGGGCTCATTGACGCCGAGGGGGTGCCGCCTATTTCCATCCGCTCCGCAGGTAAACATCCCTGAGATTGAAAAAAACAACACGGGGCTAAATTATTGTGAGTTGAGTGCTCTATGTACCACATCATGCCATGTCGATAAAGGAAGCATACAGCGACAAGTAGTGAAGGTGAAAATCTATTGAATCGCCAAAATTAACAAGGCAATCAATGAGGCAACACTGCCAAAAATGTTGTCCTTTGTTTTAGAAAGAACAAGCCAAGAATGTGCATCACAGTCTAGCAGATTTGCTGTTGTAAGGGCACAGGCGTAAATCCATTTGAACAACGATATCGACTGGACTGTACTGAAATAGAGACACTTTAAAGTAAGAATAAAGGTTTAGTAATGGTGGCTTTAATAAACCTTCTAATCAACGCATTAATAAGGCAGGCTACAGAAAAAAAATATTAGAGAAGTTTCAGGAGCAATGCATCATAAATCCACGGTGCTGCTTGAGCAAGGGCAAATCAACATTGAAAATACAGGCATAAAGCCATTTGAACACCAGTCGGAAATCCATTTGAACAACAGAATTAACTACTAACTGTATCAATGGTAGCTTTAACCCTAATAATCGAGGCATTAAATAGGCAGACTAGACAATATATTAGAAAAAATAAAAATTCAGGCAGAAAAAAACTAGTTATAGGCACAGACACAAATTCATTTGGAGAGAAAGCGCAAATCCATTTGAACGCTAAAATTAACGACTAACGATTGAACTGGAACTAGAAACACTTTACAATAAGAATAGAGCAGACCGAAGATTATTAGTGGCAGCTTTAACCCTTCTATTCACGGCATTAACAGCAAGCCAGATAGAATAAATATTACAAAAAAATACTGAGAAAATTTCAAGTGATGTGCATCATATATATATTCACGGTGTTGCTTGAGCAAGGGTAAATAAAAAATAAAAATACAGGATTAAATCCATTTAAACTCCAGCCGTAAATCCATTTACTCTCCAGCCGTAAATACATTTGAACAACAGAATCAACGGCTGAAACTGATCGAGAGATACTTACAGTAAGAATAAAACACATCAAATATTATTAATGGCAGCTTTAACCCTTATAATCACAGCACTAACAAGAAGCTAAAGAGCACAAATATTACAATAAAACACTCAGAAAGTTCCATGAGATATGCATCATAAATCCAAGGGCAAATCAACATAAAAAACGAAGGCGTAAATCCATTTGAACACCAGAATTTACGACAGCGCCGTACTCCGCTGGAGACAATTTTCAGTGAAAACATAAACACAACGAGATCATAAATGACAGTATTCCGCTTCTACTCAGAGCCTAACAATTTAACCTGAAAAAATACACATTGATCAAAAAAACTCAGAGAACAAAAATTTCCATCACAAACCCACAGTGCAGCTTGAGCAAGGGCAAAGCAACACTAAAGATCGCCCGCTCGCCCGCGCTTTGAAATGCAAATGCACCGCGCGAGCAGATCTACAAGGCGCACGACAATTCCACCGATTCCACAGACAAAAATAGGCGCTGAATGCGATGCCAAAAAAATTCGCGGACTAACAACAAGGGCGAGAAAATCATCAAAACGAATAATATACCTTGCGATAAGTCGTGCCGTCCTCCTCGACGGTCCAGCCGGCCTCGGACGCGAGGGCTTTGAGCACTTCATTGTTATCGCAGTGCTTGGGGAGCTTATAGTTCCCGTACATCCTCAGCCCCTGGTAGATCTTCGCCGCTATGGCCCTCCTCCGCCTCTCCCTTCTCTTGTTGTTCTCCCGCTCCTTCCATGTCGGCAGCCGCGAACCAGATGTCATCTCCACCACAACCAGAGATCCAAAATCCAAAATCCAAGACAGAGAGATCGCCTTGGATCTCTGTGAAGCAGGTAAAATAGCTACTCAGAAATGAGAAGAGGGGAGAATCATGGGGGGCAAGTAAAGAGATGTGATAATGGAAGTACCTACGTACAGATGCAATTCCAAATGCGAATAATACCTACACGAGAAGCGTGAAAGGCTTCCTCTTCCCCCACCCTCCTTCCTCGCTCGCAAATGGCGAACTAAAGCCCTTTCCTGTACGACCCCAGAAAAACTATTATAAAAACCTCGGAAGCCATGAAAAACGCTCCCACGTCCACGTCAGCGGAGCCAGTGCGTAAAATAATTCGCTCCCTTATGGGTCCCCTCGCAGGCCATGCTTTTGTAGGTGGCCTACCTCGAAACCGTGGGTATCCACTCCACGTGGACACCCGTAAACAGTGGATCTCCCTTCCACGTGTACACCCATCACCGGCGATTCCTTCTCAGGCCGCCGGGAAAGTCTTCGTGCGGGTAACTAGGGTGGGTTTGTGCGTGGTAAGAATCAACCATAAGTCTCCGTCCGGACAGACATAAAAGAAAGCAAAACAGTCGGACTTACAGACTCAACTGACTGACTTATCTTATAATCCAAAAGCCAATTAAATGATTCCAATCTCCGGCCAAGAAGAATCCGGCGGTCTTCATTTCCACCTGCTTTTGCGGAGATTTGATTGGGACAAAATTGTACTCGCCTCTTAAAACGACCTTATGCTCATTCCCAACACCTTGGAATGCATTCCACACAGCTCGGAGTGCATCAGGCTTAAGCTATTCCCGTCGATTTTAATAAATAGCAAAGGTTTAATATATAATTGTTAAAATTGGGAATTTAAAGTTAATTGAGAGAATAGAGTGGGGAAAAAATCACACCAATGCCATGTTTATGTCTCGCATGCGGTTCTTCTTCTTTATTATTAAAGTGAACGATTAGAAACGAAGTATTCCACGCATCATCTCAAAAGATGTTTTTGGCTACAAAAATGTGATCCCATTTCGGTTACCTTTCATCATTAGCCTTGTGGACTTTCCATACCTGTGATCATATGATTTGCAGTTTTAATTTTATTTAATTTTAATTGTATGGACAATTGTAATGGTTGATTTGTTGTAGATGGAGGATTATTAGGAAGGATTATGGGGGGCATATTAATGGTTAAATCTATAGAACTAGTTTAACCTTGTATTTAGTTTTTGGTTTGTTTTGAAGAAATGATTTGTTTGTTTTGAGGCAATGATTTGATAAAGTTACACAGGGCATGTGGTACCTTTTTTCGTGGGGTTTGATCCTTTTATCAATTCTTGTTCAATCTTATTTTTACGATTACATACATCTAGATATTCATCATTGTCTTCGTTTTATTTAATATTAGTTTTCATGTATATGCTTATTAGTCTTTAATTTACATACATTTATTTTGACTCTCTTATCGATTCTCATTGTTTGCAGTTCCCTTAGAGTCCTCTCACATACGCCTAGGCATTCATTATTATCTTTACCTTATCTAATATTTATTAGTTTCTACCTAGATGATTTATTAGTCTTAACTTACATACATGTGTTTTGATTCTCTTATCCATTCTTATTATTTATAGTTGTGTACACTTAGGCATTCATCATTATCTTTGCCTTATCGAATATTAGTTCTCACATACATGATTTATCAATCTTAACTTCATCATTATCTTTGTCTTATTGAATATTAGTTCCCATGTACATGATTTATTAGTCTTAACTTGTATAAATTCATTCATTGTCACAAGATCGCTTATTTCATGTCCATTTTATTGTTTTATTTATTTATTTTGATTTATGATTTGTTTTGGATTTTTCTACATTTTTGTATTTGATTATAAGGATTAAAACTTTGAAGATTATGTTAAGGTTCGTGGGTTGAATGGCTTGAAAGGGTGAGATTCCACCTTGTATGCTAAAAAATTGGCACACTTTTATAAACCCTTATTCTCAGAGAATCTCATGGATCAGGAAGCTTAATAGGTGGTTTATAACCCTCTATCCATGGCATGCAAGAAACCAAATAATGTGATTGTGGCTCTCAAATGAACCCAAAGATAGAGACCCTTGCAAGGTTCACCGTAGAATGAGAGATTTAAATGAATATGCAATGCAAAGTAAACTAGAATGAAGATGCAAGATTAAGCTATTATGATAATGCAAAAAGAAGAAAGCAAACTAAGCTAACAAGATGAAAGATTACTTCCTTCTAGTTAAGATAGATGTGCTATTCTAAATGCAATGAAAGGAAATACTCATTTAGAATGCAAGTATGCAAGAGTGCAAGTGAGTGCTCAATTGCTCAAGAAATCAAGAATAAAAATGACAACATAACAGTAGCACGAAGACATAAACTTATGGAGAGTGAGGAGAGCCTCCTTTTAAAGAGACCTGAACGATAGAGATTAAGAGACAAAAAACAAGTGTGGAGAATTTTTCTTTACTTGATCCATGTGCTCAATATTCTCAAGAGGCAAAATGGATGGATAAGATTAAGAGGCAAAAGATGAGTGGTAGAGATATAAAGCCCTTTTAGTAAGTCAAGATTCCACTCACCTTGGAAAGTGTGTATTTAAGTTGTAAATAAAATACTTGTTTTCTTTTTTTAAAAATTGCATTTTCATGTGCACATAGAATAAAGGGGATTTTTTAACTAATTAAAAGTGACCATGTTCTTCTAATTAAATAAAACTTAGGATAAGATGGTCAAACTATAAGATAAAATCAAATAAATGATTAAATGATGTTTTGGTCAAGGATTAATAATTGATTAACTATGCAAATTTTATTAAACGTATAATGTGGTCTTAACATGGAGACTAAAAATGTTGAAAATGGGGCTCTATTCAATTTGTAACAATAGTAAATACAATATTAGGTGATGTGAATATCATAATCCCGGAGGTGTATATCGTGCCACTGGTTTAGAACGTCCCTATGCTGCTACCGTTGGAGGTACCCTGTTAGCCCACATGGAAAACTCCTCCCATGATCACCCTTGGTCTCTCCCGACTCTACTTGTTACCAGTGATAGGCCTATTGCTGTTGGGTAGGAGGTTACAAGGACTGTTGGTAAATGAGGTAAATATCAACTGTGACTTTCTCAACTCGTGAATCTGCTATATGTTTGATCTTGGGTGTATTATGTTTGAATATGTATTGTAGAGCTAGTTCGATACAGTGTTGACTCTTCCTTAATCAACCATGGCATATAATGACTTGTTGCCTACCGTCAAACACAAACTTCTTGTGTGTTGAGCTGAGGTGATTGGCTTGATTTTTCCCATATGTTCAAACCGAAGCCATTGCTTTGATCCCTACATTACTTCTCCTTAATTAGCAAAGGAAATTCGATTTACACTTCTTGTCATACCAATATAAAATGTCCAATACTAATCTATATGTGTTAGATTGTCTCCAAACCTTGACTATCTAGTAATCTTCCAATGTGAGGTAAATTTCACAAGAAGACTGGGGCTATGTTCAACTTCTTATTTCTCAAGGGGTTTCATCCTTAAGAAGAACACAGTCACATTTAAGAAACCATTCGAGATTTTTAGTAATATCATATATTTGTTGTGTCAATCCCAATGTAAAAGCTTTCTTTTATAACCTCAAAGTGTGGGGAGAGACAAACCTTTTAGCAATGTGGGATAAAAGACTATTTTGTATTTGAGTCACTTAAGTCATTTTGTCCTAAAGTAACTTTAAACAATAAAGTACTTTATACTTCAACTCAACAAAATAAAGTGACTTTAACTTTAGGATTCCCCATTTAAAAATCTCCTCAACTAAAACCAAAACTCGTGTGATTGGTTGGCATCCTAAATCACATGTTGTTAGCCTATCCGGATGGAAAGATAGACCTAGAAAAAGAAACTAGAAAAAAGTTGAAATGCCTAAGATCAGACAGAGGTGGTGAATTCATCTCCCATGAATTCAACAATTTTTTTATTGAAAGAGGAATCAAAAGACAAGTATTTTCCCTTGGTACACCACAACAGAATGATATAGCAGAAAGAAGAAATAGAATTGTCATGGACTGTGCAAGAACCCTGATGATTGAAAAGAATGTTGCTCTCAAATACTAGAAGGAAGTTATCAACACTATAGTTCATACCTTGAATAGAGTTTAGTTGAAGAAAAATTCAAACAAGACACCTTATCAGCTATGGTATGGCTACAAACCTAATGTAAGTTACTTGAAAGTATTTGGCACCAAATGTTACATTTTGAAAGAATCTAGAAAAGGAAAATTTGATCTAAAAGGTGATGAAGGCATATTTCTAGGATACTCTTGCAAAAGTAAAGCATATAGATATTTGAATTTGTCCACTCACAAAATTATAGAGAGTGCACATGTTAGAATTGGTGAATTTGCAGAAAAGAGTGAAGAAGAAAGCAACAAAGAACCTAAAGATTACAGAAGATTTGTTTATTACGAACCTAATACCCTTCCAAATCTATCTGAGAAAAAAGAAGCTTTAACTCCTGAGTCCCCAGAAACTCCAATGGTTACTAAGTTGCAGGCAATGCAACCCGAGCTGTAGGGACTCGAGTCATAGACAGAAGGACCCAAGCTTGAAATTGAAATTCAAGAAGTAGATGGTGGAACTCATTCAAAGACCAAGGAGCCTGTGTTAGCAAGATATGTCAGAAAACATCATGCACCTGATCAGATCATTGGAGACAAATCAGATGGAACAATGACAAGAAGCAAATTAAAAGTACATGTTGACTTGCTGAATTGGAACCTAGAAGTGTTAAAGATGCTCTAGAAAATGAAAGTTGGATTGAAAAAATGAATGAAGAGATAGAACAGATAGAAAATAACAAAACTTGGACTCTTGTTCCTAGACCCAAGGAAAAAAATGTAATTGGTACAAAATGGGTATTTAGAAATAAACTAAATGAAGATGGAAATGTATCAAGAAACAAAGCAAGATTGGTATGCAAAGGTTATTCTCAAGAAGAAGGTGTTGACTATGGTGAGACTTTTGCTCCTATAGCAAGACTTGAAGGTGTTAGAACTTTACTAGTATATGCAGCACATAAAGGATTTAAAGTATATCAAGTTGATATTAAATTTGCATTCTTGAATGGAATCCTTGATGAGGAAGTCTAATTGAACAATGAGAAGGTTTTGTAGATCTTAGCAAAAGAGACATGGTTTGCAAACTATACAAAACATTATATGGTCTCAAGCAAGCTCCCAGAGCTTGGTATGAAAGACTCCGTAGTTACTTGGTACATATTGGTTTTCAAAGGACTAATGATAACAGTAGTCTATATATCAAGGAAGGACCCAATAAAAAGATTGTGTTAGCAAAAATATTTGTTGATGATATTCTGTTTACAGGAAATGATGATTTATGCAAAGCATTCTCAAAAGAAATAAGTAAAGAATTTGAGATGTCCATGTTTGGTGAAATAAAATTCTTTGTTGGATTGCAAATATAGTAGAACAAGAATGGTATCTACATCACTTAATCTAAGTATATCAAGGAGATACTAAAGAAATATGGAATGGAAGATTCAAGACCAATTGGAACACCTATGTCTAATGGACATGAGCTTTCCAAAATGATGATTCCAAAGAAGTAGATAAGACCGCTTACAAATCAATGATTGGAAAATTATAGAATGTAGTTCGCACAAGGCCTGATATTGCTCTAGCAATTGGAATAGTGGCAAGATTCTCAACAAATCCCAAGAAAAATCACATGATGGCAATCAAAAGAATCATGAGGTATCTGAAAGGTACTAAAGACTATGGTTTATGGTACAAATTTGGAGGCAATCTAGACTTGAAAGTATTTACTGATGCTGATTGGGCAGGAAGTCTTGATGATAGAAAAAATACTAGTGGTGGAGCATTCTTTCTTGGTAAAAGACTAGTATCCTGGACAAGTAAGAAGCAAAATTGTACATCTCAATCCACAACAAAGGCAGAATATGTAGCAGCAACAGTTAATTGTTCTAACATTGTTTGGTTCAAACAACTGTTGGAAGGAATGAAGGTAGAAATCAAAGATCTAGTTGTCATATATTGTGATAACACCAGTGTAATCAACATCTCAAAGAATTTAATAATGCATTCCAAAACAAAGCATATTGCTATAAAATACCACTTCCTAAGAGAGTTGGTGCAAGATAAAGAAGTTAGATTGGACTATGTGACTACAAAAGAACAGATTACAGACATATTCACCAAGCCATTACCTAAGGATGCATTTCTATATCTTAGAGGTAAGCTAGGAGTCATTCCCCTATCTGAAATTCTCTAAATGAAGTGTAGTGAATGCATCAACCAAAACCTATTGAAGATCAATTAGTTGGTGCAAGAATTGGCAAGGGCATATTGCAAATGAATCAGTGTAGACACCTAAAAATCCTTTAGAAAATAATATTTTTATTTTCTGAAAAAAATCTCTGATGAGATCATCATTAATTAATTTTTATGCCATTAAATCCCTTTATCTTAATTAAAAATATTTAATTAAGGAATCCCTCCCAAAAATGTTTAAATCTTATTTAAACATTATTTCCTTATTTATTAATTATTTAATTAATAAATTGACCAAAAATCCCAAAATAAATAATTTATTTATTTTTTTCCCAAAATTTGGCCAATTTCCTTAAGACCACTAACCTCTTCCAAAATCTTCTAATCCTTCTTTAATTTTAATTAAAGGCTAATCACATCATTTCCTACCCCTAATCCCAACTCAAAATATTTAATTAAGATTAAATATTAAATCCTCATGTTTATTAAAAAAGTTTTAATAAATATCTCCTCAACCCAAACCCTTGAAATAAATAAAACTTTATTTATTTCCTAAAAATCTAATTTATCCTCATCCTAAGAAGTTCTAGACTCTTCTAGAAAGTCTTCATCCTCATCCTAGGAAATTCTAGACTAATCTAGAAAGTCTTTATCCTCATCCAAAGTCTAGACTCTTCTAGAAGATGTCTTTAAACCTAATCCTAATCCCCTCCTAACCTTGTCACATTCCCTAAAAATGGGTTAAAATTTACTAACCCAAGCCAAAGTTAACAAATATCTCCTCCTTCACCCACCCTCATTAAATGCCATCCACTTGCCTATCCCTAAGCTAATCCTAAACCATCCTAATCCATCCTCTAATCATTTGCACAAGCCTAAGCAAGCTTAAAACCCTCCTAATCAAGTCCAAGTCGAAATTGCTCTCATCACCCTCAAAATATCTCAACCATAAAACTTTATGAAGCCCACTAAGCCATAAATGACTCTTCCAAGCCCTTTTATTGCTCTTACAAGTCATAAATGTTCTTACAAAGCACTTATGAAGGGTCTTTATGAAGATTTTATCCCTTGAGCCTCCTTTGTTGACTCATCCTTCCCCTTTCCTCCATCCTCTCACCATGTGACATGCGTCACTCCTTGATTGGTTGTAAGGAAGCACAATACATGTGCTCTCCTCTCATGCAATCTAAGCCCTCCATGAGCTTTTTCCCATCCTTGCATCTTAGCCCTCAATCCCTCAAGCCTCTTGCCTATAAATTGGATCCTTCCCCTTTGCAAAATAACACAATCCATGAAGTAAAGTTATAATGCTATTTTGAGAGCCAAATCCATACTAAAGCCATCTATCCACACCAAAAATCCACAATCATCCATTGAAGCTTTTGGAAGCATATTGAGCATACATCCTATCCATTTAGATAAAGCCACTCAACAAGAGAGCTTCTCATTGAGAGAGCCCATTAATGGCTCATATTTTCAATTGAGAGCTCATCTTAGTCTATCTTGAAGTTTATGAATTTTGTTTAGTTTGTAGAAGCTTTATTTAAATTTGGTTTCTATTAGCATACTAACATTGCTCATTTACATTTTGGCACGCCCGGTGGGACCCCGCATGGGTCATCTTCATTAGCTTTTTTAGTCAAGTTTTGTATGTCATTTGTTGATTTTGGCTAATTTTGCTTGTTTTTGTGATTGGTAGGATTGTATAAATTGGTTTTGTAGGTCCACATGAGCATGAAGAAGACAAAGGAACTCATAGTCTATCTCATAGTATTTGCAGATTTTTCAAGCTTATAGGTGGACAAAGCACTTGGAATTCTTCTTCCTCTTCTTGTCTATATTCTTCTTATTCTATCTACTTCTTCTTCTTCTTCTTGTGGGAGATCTTGGCCATTTTTTTTTAAGGAAGAAAAATCATACACACTTCTTTTTAGTGCTTAAAATGAACCCCCAAATCATACTTAAATCCATTAAAAAATTAAAAATTTGCAAAAAAGAAAAAATCTTTTAACAAGTGAAACTAAACCAATCTAATCATTTGCATCCTTGCAACATCAAGGTTTTAGATGCATTCATGCAAAGTTAGAAACACTTCATTTTTGGGAATTCAAAAAGAACTTCAAGTTTCCATTTCAAAAGGTTCAAAATCAACACTAAGTGCACACTAAAATCTAAATCAAACTCAAAGCATCAATCAAGGATAAAATGAACCTCATTTGCAAATATGTTAAAGTTCTTTTAAAAATCTCATGAAAACTAAGAGTCCTAAATGGTTTCCAAAATTGTCCTAAAAAGCTTTGTTATTTGTTCCAAACAAATGTCTTGTTGCAAAATCTTGAATGTTTCTTAGGTTTTTCATGCATCAAAACAATCTAGAAATATCATTTTTGGGCTTCAAACATGCAAACTAGAACACAAAATCTTGAATGAAAAACAAAGTCCAAAGAGTCATTTTCACTTTTGAGTCCAAAAACAATCTTGAATGATCTAAGGTTAAAACAAAGCACTTCAAAGTTCTTAAAACAACACACAAAATCTCAATCTTGAATGCTCAAAGGAAAAAACTTGAATGTTTAATCACTTGTCTTTGAATGCATGTTGCTAAAATCACTCTTAAGTGCCATGGATTAAAATCAAAGTTTGTTTTTTTTATGAATGCATGATTAAAACAACAAATCCAATCTTGAATGCCGTAGATCAAATAATCATCTTTTGGAGCATAAAAAGAATCTACATTTTTGTAATCTTTTAAGTTATAAAAACAAATAAAAATGCTTTGAGTGAGTTTGTCGTTGGACTCACCCTCTTTAATCACCCATCAATTTAACCATTGGTTGCAATCTTAGTGCCATCTATGGGGATGGGTCCACCTAAGAGGGTGTTAAGTGCTCCATGCAAATCAAACTCCACTCACTTGGGTTTTTAGTGGTTTTTCTAAGTTAGAAAATTCCTTGAATGCGCATTAATCTCGCTCACACTTCATTTGGGCATAAAAATTGGACAAATCTTGACGTGGAGGGCCTCTGGGCGCGCGCTTGAAATCGAATCTCACACACCTTTGTTTTGGGCTTAAAATAAACTCACACTCAATCTTGAATGCCTTAAAAAAAAATCAATCGATACTTGACATGGAGGGCCTCCGAGCGCGCGGGTTTACTTTCTTGTTGACCCTTACTCTTCTTCTTGTTCGCATTCTTCGATCAATTTTATTTTGTCGACGCTTAAAAGTTGGAATAAACATTGTATCTTAAACATGAGTGCTTGCAAAGTCTAGATCAGAAAACTTAAGCGTCAGTTGGAAAAGAATTCTGTCTTTTAGCCCAAGATCATCCAAGTCTTCTCTCCCCTTGTCGTCTTTCGAGGCCATCTTGGGTGCATAAGATTAGGATCCAAAATCTTGTCTTAGCTTTTTAGGAGGCCTGCTTGGGGATTTCATCACCCCTTGGGACGACCTCAACTCCAGCGTTCCGGCGGAGTATAAAAATCGAGGGGTGAATCCAAAGACACCTCTCTTGGAATCAAGATTTTGTCACTCGGGCTAAGCCTCAAGGAACTTTATACCCTTGAGAAGTGAAAGAGGAGAAGTGGGTTACCGCTCCTCTCGGCTGTGTGACATCTTTTTGGTTTCATCTACGGATTTGGGCCTCACGTACCTTGCGTATATCGAGGACTCCCTAGCTATAAAAAATTTCATCCTTGTAGAAAGCTTCCTAGGATGTTGGTGTGTTTGATGTGCTTGCTTCAAAATTTTTTCTGCTTGTTTGTTCATAGCTTTTGAATGAATGTTTGCCAACTTTGGTCAAAATCCCAAAAAAACAAAAATATCCCAACTCAAGGCATACTTAGCGTAGTCACTGCCTCATCAGAAAATCATCCAAGCTCCCCTGCTGCAACCAAATCTATCTAGTTCCTTGCTTTAGAACAATCCCAAATCCAAAGTCTCTCCAAATCATCCCCCCCTAGCTAGCTAGAAACCCAATCCAAAATCACACCCAAGCCTTTAGAGAGTTGTTGTCATTCTGCTAGAATTTTTTATCGAATCAATCCGACCAATCCACCAGCCTCACCACGGTTATCCTTTTGACAGAGCTTTGTCTAGGGTAATCTAGCTTTGTCACCTGTTATCCCTCATCACCTTGAGCTAAAGGTTGGGATCCACAAGTGATCAATCTCGTGTCATGCCCATAGGATCATTAGTCTATTCTTAGGTTGACACAATCTCCACCAATCCAGCGCATAGGAAAGAAAAACTCTCACTTTTTGACAGCATGCCCTTGAAGTCTTCCATCCACAGGAAAGCCAAAAATCTCTAGCCAATCCTCCTTAGGTCTGTCATGCAACTTTGACTCTCCCTAGGAAATCTTTCATCAGCCAATCCAAAATCTGTGCTTAACCCAAATCCAACCATGAGCTTCCATGTTCATCCATACGCAAGACCCCATCCCCATCAAACTCATCATCAAAGCATGAAGTACCAATCCTATCATGATGTGTTTGGTCGCATTGTCCTTGCTCCCGCCACCTCCTATTCCAATGATGATGAAAATCTTGTTGACTATGACAGGTATATTGAAAGCCTTAGAAACATTCCCCCAAGCATCCCCCAAAATCCAAGAGTTATTCCAAACTATCTAGTCATGCCATCTGATATTCTAGCTTCCCCTCCATCACCCCATCAACCAAGCTTCCAATCTTCCACCCCCATCACACTAGCTATTCATGTCAATCCACCTCCACCTTCGACACACAAGTCTCCAAGGAATCTCCTAGAGGAAATACAAGAAAAGTTGCCTCCAACAGTCGATAAGCCATGTCATCTAATCCAACCATGTGAAGTAGTCAGTGATGAAGCTTCCCCATCTATAATATCACCTCCATCTCCCATAGCTATCATCCCCATACCATCCATCAAATTGCTTAAAATCCTTCCACTTCTCGCAAGCATCAAAATCCCACCACCTGTCAAATCCCTCCAAATCCTATCCACATCACCTCCAAGCATTTCCCAAATCTCTCATAATGACCCTTATGCATCCATCTTCTACTCACCCATCTCCACTACTGAATCTCCCATCTATCCATCCGCTGCCTTTGAAGAATCCATCCCTTCACCTCCTATCGCACCATCCACTCCAAACCAATCCTATCAAGATCCTGCCCAAAAGCATGTTGACATCCCCCAAAGCATAAATGAAGATATCATCGTACCATGTCTTCCATCCATAGTGCAATCACCATCTCCTCCATCTCCAAAATCTCAAGCCATATCTCCTCCACTACAAGATATCTTGTCATCCCACCAGCTACATCAAGATCCTATCCTTCCATCTCGCCCGCTCCATGCTTTCATCTTACCACCTATCCAAGCTATTCCACCATCTATAATCTACCCTCTTGGTTCACTTACATTCATCCACGGTGGCCCTCTCTCAGTAGAAGAATTAAGAACAGTATCTCCCCATTGCAATACACCTAATAAATCACTTCTACCATTTTCTGCAAGCAAAAAGTTTCCTCAGCTTGTTCAAATGCTCAATCGATGGCATTATCAAGGTCAAGGTTTAGGACCACAAGAGCAAGGAATCAGAGAGCCTATTATTGCACAAAAAAATCTAGGATTTCATGGTCTTGGATATGTATCCAAAGGCTTACCATCTAAAGGTGTCGGTACACCACACCCCCAAACCAAGCCTATCTCCAAGCCCACCATGCCAGCCTCCCATCACTCCTTCAAGAAATCTTATGTCATCCCCCCTCCACCATCTTTGCAACCCAAAACAACCTACCATATCCCCCCTTCATCCGCTAAATCCATTTTGGGTCCCTATGTCCCAAAATCTACCATCCTCCATCCTCCTATTAGCCATCATAAAAATCCTATTCCATCCATTCCTATGCAAGATCAACAAAGGCACATATCAAGGCACATCATCCATCATCATCCCCCTACATGCTCTTTCATATCCTCTCCATCTCACAAAGCTTCTCCTAACCATCTTCCCAAAGCTTACCACAACAATGTAAATGCCAACTTCAAAATGCATAAAGCTAAAAATCCACATCCTAGGCAATCATATGTCTATTCTAAAAGACATACTCCAAAAAGGCAAAATCCAATCAAAGAATGCAAAACAATGCAAAAGCCTATGAAAAGAAAATCCAAAACCATGTGGATCCCCAAGAAAAAAGTTGAAACCCAATGCATAATGGCATCCACCATTGCTAATCCCCCATCTAGTGACTCATGTCCCCCATCTCCTAACTCCATCTTGGGTGCCTATATCCCCAAGCACGCTTCCACAAATCCTCCATCACGCCCGCATCTACCATCTATCCCCCATATGCTCTTTTCACACCCGTCCCAACATGTGCCAATGTTTCTCTTGCAAGCATCCCCATATCATGCTCCTTTCCAACCTTTTCATCCCTCCATCTCCTACCATCAATCCCATCTAATCCAATCTATTGCATAAATCACACATCCGGTGTACCAACAACTAGCAACAAAATTGAACATTCCAACAGACAGTGAAAAATCCCAAAAAAGCCAAAATAGCTGAAGAAAGCCAAAATCATTCCAGCT
This sequence comes from Cupressus sempervirens, assembly GCA_028749045.1. Lineage (NCBI taxonomy): Eukaryota > Viridiplantae > Streptophyta > Pinopsida > Cupressales > Cupressaceae > Cupressus > Cupressus sempervirens. The sequence continues at coordinate 17,286,647 of CM053785.1, read as the reverse complement.
AAGTCCAAAAGTCAAAAAGTCAAAAAAAAAAAAAGAAAAAAAAGAAAAAAAAAGAAAAAAGAAAAAAAAAAAGCGTCCACTGGTGAAAACTTGGCAATTCAAGCGCCTTGGACAAGTACCATGATGAAAACTTGGCAAAAAAACATCATGCGTAATCTAGCCATCCCTAGCTTAGCCTATCATCCTCATGCTTTTGGTCACATCTTGCCATCCAGCTCCATCTTCCAATTTATCCACCTATCTTTCATCCTCCAGCTTTTATCTATCACTATCCACCTATCTTTCATCCTCCAGCTTTTATCTATCACTATCCACTTATCTTCTGCAACCTCACCCCATCATCCTAGTTATCATCCATCTCCCTAGCGCCTTCAGCTTTTCCATCCTAGCTTCAATCCTATCACATCCATCGTAAGACCTCCTTTCGCATGTCATCTTCTAACTGGGGGCACTGTATTCCTTGGAGATCTTGTCTTGTCCATCCTCCCTTGTCATTGGTACCTCGCTCTAGGCTATCCTCATGCAAATCCAATGTCATCCTCTCATTAGCCATTCACTCTAGCACTATCTATCAGCTCAGCTACCACCAACCTTAGCATTGTCCCCATCCTTGGTCGCACATCTATCATCATCATTGGATGCATCCTTCCAAATCCATATCTTACGCTATCACCTCATCCTTAGTTTCTGCATCTTACACAAAATCGAGCTATCCCACTATCCTCTCATCCTGAGCTTTTATCCATCTGTATCATACATATCATTGGTCTGTTAGCTTGTACCATATCTTGATTAGCTCACTTGTAAATATCTTGGTCTGTCAGCTTGTACATCCTCTTCAGCTTAGTACCATTGCATCTATCCAACGTTCGTGTCAGTTCGTCCTTGATCAGTATCTTGCGCCCATCGCACATCTTGGTTAGCTATTCCAATGCATCCTTTAGCTAGATTTCCTATCACCAAAGTGTTATCTTTCTTAGTTCAGCTTGCCAGATGCATCACTCATCAAAATCCACCAGCTTAGGTGCTCTCCGATAGGTCCTTGCAAGATATAGCGTTCCTCATGTCTGATCTTGGTCCATTAGTACCTCGTCCTACCCATCTCGTTGGCAAACGGTTCTCTTTTGGATTTTTGCTTTCTTTTGATTTGGACTCTTCCCTATTGGGTCTTGAAATATCTTTTCCAAGCAATCTCCTTGTTCCCTCCTCAAGGTTTCCACGATCTTCCATATCATGGTATACTGTGAATGGGGCAATCAGAGCGTAAGGTCTTGATCATGTCTTTTTCTTATTTTCTTTTTTGCTTGTGGGTTACCCAGTGTCGTTTCCACACTGCTTCCTCTGGGATTCGTGTGTGATACTGGGGCAATCCTTGCGTGTTTGTTTTGAGTTAGTTTTTCAGTCCTTTGGACGGTTGGTGAAAAGGCCTTGATGTTCTTGGTAACCTTGGCAATTAACCAATAGTCCTATAGAAAATCTAGTGCTCAACTACATGGTGGTACTTCTTTTTGAAGTATCCCCCCGCTCAAAAAGATTCAATGGTTTTCCTTCATCTCCATTATCCCCCATCCATATCTAGCATCCGTCTCTCCTGCCCCGGCTTATGCATTAGTATCTCTTTGAAACACTCATCACTCTTAGCTTTAGGGATCCACCAATCCAAATCAATCCACCAAGCCTCATCTTTCGAGATCCACAATCCTAGTCCTAGGGATCTCTGAAACCCATCTTCCACCAATTTGACTCTTTGAAATCCTGTTGCATTAGCTTTATAATCCCCTCATCCATCTCCCTATCCTGGATTCCTTTTTATAGCGCTCTGCTCCTTCATCCTCCACCTTCCCTAAAGTCTTAAGCTTGCTTCCTCTTGTGCATCTGATTATCCTTTATCATTCTCCCATAGTGAGAGTTTGAGCTAATTCAGCCCCTTCTCTTTGCCAATCTGAGTTTCCTTGCTCATTCGAGATTCTTGTAATTTAAAGAAGCCATCGAGCCTCGCTTTCTCTCCCCGCTGCCTTCTTGAGGGGGCATCTCATAGTCCATTCTCTCCTCTTCTGCTCTAGCCTTGGGCATCTTATTTTCTTATTTTTGATGGCATGCCACTTGCGGCATCACATCAAAGAGGGGCAAAATGTAGACACCTAAAAATCCTTTAGAAAATAATATTTTTATTTTCTAAAAAAAATCCCTGATGACATCATCATTTATTAATTAATTAATTAATTAATTTTTATGCCATTAAATCCTTTTATCTTAATTAAAAATATTTAATTAAGGAATCCCTCCAAAAAATGTTTAAATCTTATTTAAACATTATTTCCTTATGTATTAATTATTTAATTAATAAATTGACCAAAAATCCCAAAATAAATAATTAATTTATTTTTTTCTCAAAATTTGGCCAATTTCCTTAAGACCACTAACCTCTTCCAAAATCTTCTAATCCTTCTTTAATTTTAATTAAAGGCTAATCCCATCATTTCCTACCCCTAATCCCAACTCAAAATATTTAATTAAGATTAAATATTAAATCCTCATGTTTATTAAAAAAGTTTTAATAAATATCTCCTCAACCCAAACCCTTGAAATAAATAAAACTTTATTTATTTCCTAAAAATCTAATTTATCCTCATCCTAAGAAGTTCTAGACTCTTCTAGAAAGTCTTCATCCTCATCCTAGGAAATTCTAGACTAATCTAGAAAGTCTTTATCCTCATCCAAAGTCTAGACTCTTCTAGAAGATGTCTTTAAACCTAATCCTAATCCCCTCCTAACCTTGTCACATTCCCTAAAAATGGGTTAAGAATTACTAACCCAAGCCAAAGTTAACAAATATCTCCTCCTTCACCCACCCTCATTAAATGCCATCCACTTGCCTATCCCTACGCTAATCCTAAACCATCCTAATCCATCCTCTAATCATTTGCACAAGCCTAAGCAAGCTTAAAACCCTCCTAATCAAGTCCAAGTCGAAATTGCTCTCATCACCCTCAAAATATCTCAACCATAAAACTTTATGAAGCCCACTAGGCCATAAATGACTCTTCCAAGCCCTTTTATTGCTCTTACAAGTCATAAATGTTCTTACAAAGCACTTATGAAGGGTCTTTATGAAGATTTTATCCCTTGAGCCTCCTTTGTTGACTCATCCTTCCCCTTTCCTCCATCCTCTCACCATGTGACATGTGTCACTCCTTGATTGGTTGTAACGAAGCACAATATATGTGCTCTCCTCTCATGCAATCTAAGCCCTCCATGAGCTTTTTCCCATCCTTGCATCTTAGCCCTCAATCCCTCAAGCCTCTTGCCTATAAATTGGACCCTTCCCCTTTGCAAAATAACACAATCCATGAAGTAAAGTTATAATGCTATTTTGAGAGCCAAATCCATACTAAAGCCATCTATCCATACCAAAAATCCACAATCATCTATTGAAGCCTTTGGAAGCATATTGAGCATACATCCTATCCATTTAGATAAAGCCACTCAACAAGAGAGATTCTCATTGAGAGAGCCCATTAATGGCTCATATTTTCAATTGAGAGCTCATCTTAGTCTATCTTGAAGTTTATGAATTTTGTTTAGTTTGTAGAAGCTTTATTTAAATTTGGTTTCTATTAGCATACTAACATTGCTCATATACAATCAGTACTTAAGGTACATTGGTATTTACAAAGTTATTGTCTTTGGCATGTGTTGTCAAAGAGGAAGAAGTTTACTATCATATCTCTGAGAAATTTTTGGAACCAGAAATAAAGTTAGAAACTAGAGAGGGAGAAGTCTTCTAAAGAAGAAATATGCTAAAAGAGGGAGGATATTCTAAATGAACTTGGTAATAGCCATTGTAGATAGAATTCAGTAAAAGGAATAGGTCATACTGACAGAGGGATTTCTCAAATCTAAAATCTAAAATTTCATTGTGCTATGACATGTAATGTTGCTATCAATGCCAAAGAGGGAGATTGTTGGATACAATTAATTAATTGTGTGTTGTCTTTGATGTTACACAAATGTCATAATCATTATTATTTAGTATATGCGGAGCTCACTCGAGTAGTGAAGACAGTTCTCAGTGTCTACCGAGCATTCATGTGTTTGCCTAGTTTAGAAGGCAGTGTCTACCAAGTGCACTCAGGCGTTGAAGGAAAAGTTACAGAAAGAAAGTGTTAACCAAGCTCACTTTGGTAATGAAAGAAAGTTGGATGGAACCAATGCTAATCGATCTCACTTAGTTGCCAAAGGATTTTTGTAAGTTTACAATGTTAACCAAGCTCCTATTGGTTAACAAAGGAAATTACTTTAGAGTTAGTTTCTACCAAGCAGGGTTGGCTAATGAAGGATTTTCTTATTTTGTTGTATTAAGCTTAATTGACTTATCTATTGATTCCGGCCAACTAAGGTGATAAATATTGATTATTGTAAGTTGTATTTGAGCCAACTTGACAAAGTGGAAGGTATAAGTATAAGGTCAAGTTGTGATTTTAATGTGTGTGTGAAAGTGCAAGAGAATGTGCGAATTATGATGATGTGATTGAAGATCTATTAATGAGCGAAGGAAGTGAATCTAAAGGATAAGTAGAATATCCTTGTGGTGCAACAAAGCCATATTCGATCATGAAGGATCAAGTACAAGCCATAACAAAGATCTAAAATCAACAAATTAGTTGCAGTCAAATCAGGTCATCTCATTGTTACTCTCTAACCATTGTAGCAGTGATCTAAATCTCCTAACAGAGTTGGCTTAACAACTATTTACAAATCCTCTAACAAGGTGGCAATTCCATTGAATTGTTCTCAAGACCTCTAACTAGGCCACTCCTAATAGGGTGATTAAATCCTTTAACAAGGTCACACCTAACAGTGTGTTTTGTAACCTTTAATATGGTTGGCTCCTAACAAGGCTCACTTCAAAAGAGTGAAAGTCGGTAACTAGTTGCTATTAGTGGTTTTTCCCAAGTTGGGTTTCTACGTTAAATCCTGGTGTCAAACGTGTTCATGCTATTTTTTTTATGTGTTTGCAACTAAGTTAAAGTAATGATAATCACAGATAACATCTAATGGTTTATATGTTAATCTTTTACCAAGCTAATCCAGTTATTACCAAGTTACAACATTATGTGTGTTTATCGAGCTCCAGCAGTATTCAGTTATCTATTTGTATTTTGTACTGACATTTAAGGGATCTGAGATTTATTTTTGTAGGCACTGATTCACCCCTCCTCTCTCAATTACTCCTCTTATGTTTCCAATACATTGACCTATCCACCACCACAAAAATAGAATCCCTGCCCTGTACCCTAGGCAACCCTATAATAAAATCCATGGAAATACTCTCTCATTTATGTATCAAAATGGGAAGAGGCTGTAATAACCTGGCTAGAAACTCATACTTTGACTTGTTCTACTAACAAGTCTAACACTCCCTGATATGCTAGAGGACATCGTCCTTGAGGACCTTCCATGAAAATATTTCCCTAACCTATCTATAGGTTTTGAAGAATCCTAGGTGTCCTATTGATGGTGCATCATGTAGTGTTTCCATAATCTTACTTTTGAGTTTAGATCCTGATATGAGGTAAATACGATCCTTATAGAAAATTGCATCATCTATTACCTTGTACCTACTATCTTGAAGATGTTCATCCATAATCTAACATGCTTGAGTATTCTTAGAATACTCAACTAGCAACTGAGACTTCCAATCTCCTGAAATCTCATAAATAACACAACATTCTACTATTGAGGGTCTCTTAAAAAGTGCATCAACAACTACATTGTTTTTACCTTTGATGTACTCAATGTCAAAATCATAGGCCTAAATCTTGCTGACCTACTTTTTTTGTCTCTCATTAAGATCCTTCTGGTCTAGGAAATAGCACAAACTATTATGATCCATCCTAGCTATGAATTTTCCCCCCACTAGGTATTGTTTGAACTTGTAAAACATGCATAATAGCCAACATCTCCTTATTATAAATGGAGTAAAATCTCTCGCCATCCTTGAGCTTCCTACCTTCATAAGCAATCAGATGCCTATCTTGCATGAGAATCGTGCCAATACCACTCCCTAAAGCATCACACTCAAGAACAAACGGTAGAGAGCAATCAGGTAGTGCCAACACTGGGCATGTGCTCATCACCTATTTGAGCCTATCAAAGGTCTCCTCTACCTCAACCATCTAGCTAAAAGCTCTTTTCTATGTGAGGTCAGTAAGGGGAGCCCCTATAAGCGAAACCTCTAATGAACCTCTTGTAGTAAGAGTAAAGACCCATGAATCCTCTCAAGTTTGATACGTTCCTCGGTGGTGGCCAATCTAGAATTGCTTGAATCTTTTCTTGATGTACCTTCACCCCATCTGCTCCAATCATGTGACCAAGGTAAAGAATATCAATCAACCTAAACTCACACTTGGACTCCTTAGCAAATAACAAGTGCTCCTCCATGATACTAAATACCTCATCTAGATGTTGCAAGTGTTCCTCTCAAGTCCTGTTGAAAATCAATATGTCATCAAAAAATAGTAATACACTCTTTCATAGTTGCTTTCAAAAAATGTGGTTCATACATGATTGAAATGTAGCTAGTGCATTAGTGAGTCCAAATGGCATAACTAAGAACTGGTAGTGACCATAGTGACAACAGAAGGTTGTCTTATGCACATCCTCCTCATGAACCCATATTTGATGGTACCCCGATCTGAGATCTTTCTTTGAGAAGTAAACTACCCCATGTAACTCATCCAGTAGCTCATCAATGCGAGGGATTGGGTATTATTTCTTGATGGTCCTCTTGTTAAGAGCATGATAATCAATACACATGCATAAAGTGCCATCCTTCTTCACCAATACAACTGAAGAAGCAAAGGTGCTAGAGCTAGGCTTGATGTGGCTCATGTCTAGAAGTTCCTTAATCATCTTTTCATCTCCTCCTTATAATGCCTGGGATGAAAATAAGGTGTCATGATGATGGGTTTGGCACCCTCCTCCAAATCAATGATATGCTCAAACCCTCTATTTGGGGGAATGCCTGGTGGTATGACCTAAAAAACACTCTTGTGCTTATCAAGCACCAGTTGAATGTCAACATGAATATATTGTCCTAAGTCTAAGGTAGTCTTAGAAGAAATAAAATAATGGGCTACCCACTCCATGTCATCATGCCTCATGGTTACCTCCATCCTATGGGCTAAAATCAACCTAGGTTCTCCTTCCAGCATAGCCTTGAGGATCACTTGTCTACCATCCTGTAAGAATTATAGTTGCATATTTTCATGATCAACTGTGTACCTACCAATAGTCTACAACCACTATCTACCCAACATAGCATCTAACCCATCTAAATCAACCACATAAAGATATGCCTCAAGAAGAGAATCATCAAAATGAATCAAAAGTCCTAGCACCTTCCCTGCGCATCTCAATCTCTCACCTCCTGCCACTCTAGCCTCAAACTTAGATATATCATCAATCTATAACTTCCTCTTGGTAACCCATCATGAGCTTATAAAGTTATGCGAGGTACTTGTATATAATACACTGTCTTTTAACAATTCCTTTCAAATAAAAGGGGTGTCCCGTGGGATCACTAGAAAGTGATGCTATGATAGGAGGTTGTCCCTGGGTGCCTTCCTTCTTCCTCTCTCTAGGTGGTCGCTCCTCATTCTCGTACTCATCACTGCCCTCATGTTGCTCATCCTCCTCCTCTGAAAGTACCTCTACATAGTGTATCTTGCCTTTGCCAAGGCATCTATGATTTGGTGTCCATGGCTCTCTACATGTGAAGCATAGCTTCTTCCTCCTAAGTTTATTCTATGTCTCAAAGTCCATCCTGGGAGGTGTAGTCTTATGTTGGTTTTTGTTCTTTTGGAATGAAGCAATCCCCTTATACATTTTCTTAGGAAGCTGTAATATCAAAGAAGGTGACTCTAGATCATGTGCGATCTTAATAACATCATCGAGAGTGTTTGGTTTAGGTAACTTAACCAAATTCCTATATCTATCATGTAAAACCTCGGTGAATGACATTACCTTATGTTGTTCTGACATATCTAGAACCATCACTAAGATCTGTTGAAACTCGTTAATGAAATTTTCCAGAGATCCACCCTGTTGTAACTGTGCCAAATCATTGTAATAGACCTTAATATCTTTCCTGTCAAAATGAGCAATCATCTTAGAGCTAAAAGCCTCAGAGGATGTGATAAGACCATGATCTTGGGTAACCAACTCGTGATGCCACCAATCATATGTCACTCCCTCTAAATGTATCGTAGAAAATTAGATGGCTTCTATCTCTGACATAGGTTTAAGCGTTAGGTAAGTGTCTAGCTTGTGAATCCAAGCTCTTATAGATGTCTTACTACTGCCATCAAAAGTAGGGAGAGATAGTTTGTTCATAACATGCTTTAAGTCCTTGTTTGGTGCTCTAGGTCTCCTATCCTACTATTATCTTTCTGACTCCCTTTTCTGATTTAAGTATTAAATAAAAGTCATATTCTATTTAACTAGATCAGGAAACAATTACCACTCATTAAACATTGCCACAAAATTGTCTAGTAGTAAGTTTGGTGCCACGAGTGGTGCTACCTCTTCCTTTGCATTAAAAACTAGCATTAAATGCTTGTTAGTGTTTCATGTGGGAGCCCTGATAGCTTGGGGTGATCCCACTACAATACTACCTCCATTGTGATGGTGCAGGGGTCTCTTGTTAGCAGGGGCTAATTGTTATATATTAGCTACAAGTTGATGAAGTGCATTAGCTATGTTATTTTTCCCATCTCTAATAGCCCACAATGTTTCCCTTACTTCTCGATCTGGTTAAGCTTTATTATGCACCATTTGAATGTTGTTTGCTATTCTACATGTTCAATATGATCAACTTGTTTAGTCTATTCAGCTTGTTCACCTGTTCCAAAAATCAACTTCTCATCCACTAAATAACTATCCTCAATGTCAATATGCTTGGAAGACCTTGCTTGTTCCGATTGGAGGTAACTAAATTTATAAGGTTTCTTCCTCATTCCTCACTGTCATTTTATTTCCTATTTATCCCACAAGATGGTAGGACCTATGGCTTTGATACCACTGTAATAATTTGGGCTTAATACGATCAAAATGGGTTAAATCTCGACTTGAGAAATTTTATCA